>CM070089.1:13727471-14117471 GCA_036178185.1 Liparis tanakae | reverse complement strand
GAGAGAGGAGCTCAGTGTATCCTAAACGTCCATAAGGAGAGAGGAGAGGAGAGGAGCTCAGTGTATCCTAGCGTCCATAAGGAGAGAGGAGAGGAGAGAGGAGCTCAGTGTATCCTAGCGTCCATAAGGAGAGAGGAGAGAGGAGCTCAGTGTATCCTAGCGTCCATAAGGAGAGAGGAGAGAGGAGCTCAGTGTATCCTAGCGTCCATAAGGAGAGAGGAGAGAGAGAGGAGCTCAGTGTATCCTAAACGTCCATAAGGAGAGAGGAGAGGAGAGAGGAGCTCAGTGTATCCTAGCGTCCATAAGGAGAGAGGAGAGGAGCTCAGTGTATCCTAAGCATAAGAGGAGAGGAGAGAGGAGAGGAGAGAGGAGCTCAGTGTATCCTAGCGTCCCCCCTCCTCTCAGCCTCTAGCAGCATCTCTAGGTCTGGACCAGTGAACCTGGTTCAGGTCTCACTAAGACTATCAAAGAGGAAAGTATGCAACTATAAACTTATTTAAGTGCACATCCAGACTGATTGGCAGGACACAAAAAAGCAACGCACAATTCAGATCATGCAACCCATTGGTGGAGAAATGCAGTCGCTCATCGTGCCAGCTTCAGGTTCCCTCTGCAGTAACAGGAGTGAAGAGTGTCGGCTTCCTCACAAATCTTTATCCTCTTGACTAGGATGATGCGACCTTGAAGTGCATTGACAATTGACATTGATTTCCACTGTCTGCCTGCCTCGGCCTCTCTGTGCAGTCTGGGCTCGTTTCAGAGACAGGGCGGTGCCACTGAGAGCTTTTAGTGATACGCTGCTGCTGGTCCACCTGGTGGCACGGGCCACTGTGTGTGTGTGTAGGCTGTGTGTAGAGAACAGAACTACACTATGTGGTTCTTCCAGCTGCACTTGGGAACTCGCTTGCTCGACTAAAGACTTGAAGACTTGATCAACATGGAGTTTTGTAACGTGATGCCTTTACTTGCGGTATGAACTCTTTTGGTCTCGAAATATTTGGATACTACGGTTTAATTTTTTAGAAGCCTTGGACCCCCCATATTATTATTATTACTATTATTATTATTATAAATATAATCCTTGGACCCCCTATATTATTATTATATAATCCTTGGAACCTCTATTATTATTATTATTATTATTATCATAATATATAATCCTTGGACCCCCTATATTATTATTATATATAATCCTTGGAACCTCTTTATTACTATTATTATTATTATTATTATTATTATAACATAATCCTTGGATCCCCTATATTATTATTATTATTATTATTATTATTATAATATATAATCCTTGGACCCCCTATATTATTAATATTATTATTATCATATTTTATAGCAATTAAGTCCCAAGACTTTATTGCTATAAAATATACAGGCAAGTTATATATATATATATATATATATATATATGCCACAAGAAGTGGTTGGAAAAAAACATCGAGCCACAGTTAACACATTACGTTTCTACTGAACCCCCCCGACTGGAGCGACGTATGACATCATCAGAACAGCTGCGGTCAACACGGCGTGAGTGAACGCACGCCGTAAACGGACCAACAGCACCCATGACGTCCACCGGGGAGAGGTCAAAGGTCGCCGAACAGAAATCAGCGGGTGGCCGGAGAGGGACAGGGAGGACGATCACCACCCATCACCACGGCAACCGAGCAAATCCATCCTGTGAAGGAGGCCATGAGGTGTCCTTGAGGGGGCTTGGCCTGAAACAAAGCCGGTGTGTGTGTGTGTGTGTGTGTGTGTGTGTGTGTGGGAGGGCCCTATTCTTGTCGTCGATTACTCATCGGAAATGAAACGGAAGCCTAACAAGACCCAATTAAACCTCCTTCAATTAAGAGGCGCTTAGAAGGAGAAATCATGTGAATTCTTCGCGCTCCTCGTCTTCGTCGTGTAATAACAAACACATTACGGGCATTATTAGCGATGGATGCCCTCATTCTGAGAAAAAAGGAGCGGAGACGGGAAATCTAATTAAAGCAGCCGTGGAACCAAACGGACGCTCTAATGAGAACCACGGCGCCGCGTGAGGAACAATGTGAACGGAAGTCTCTCGTTTAGCCGCCCGGCGCCGCTCGTTAGGAGAGAGGAGATAATGAGAGGAGAGCGCCTCCAGAACCACCAGAACCACGAGAGGCAGGAGGGCCAGGAACGCCACTTTGGGGCGCGGAGGGCGAGGGCCGGAGCTCTCATTCCTTTAGAATACTCTCTCCCTCCTTCACCCTCTCCCTCCCTCCTTCTCTCTCTTTCTCAACTTTTCTCCATCCCTCTCTCTCCCTCCCTCCTTCTCTCTCAGTCTCTTCCTCTCCCTCCCTGTCTCTCTTTTTCTGTCTCCCTCCCTCCCTCTCTGTCTCTGTCTCCTCCTCTTCCCTTCTCTCTCCCTCCCTCCTCCTCTCTCTCTTCCCTCTTCCTCCCTTCTCCCCTCCCTCTCCTCTCTCCTCTCCTCTCTTTTCTGTCTCCTCCCTCCCTCCTCTCCTTTCTGTCTCCTCCTCTCTCCCTCCCTCTCAGTCTCTCTCCCTCTCTTCCTCTGTCTCTCTTTCTCTCTCCTCCCCCATCCCTCCCTCTCTCTCTCTCTCTCTCTCTCTCCCTCTCCTCCCTCCCTCTCTTCTCTCTGTCTCTCTTTTTCTGTCTCCCTACCTCCCTCTCTTTTTCTGTCTCTCTCTCTCTCCCTCTCTCTCTCCCTCTCTCTCTCTCTCCCTCTCCCTCTCTCTCCCTCTCTCCCTCTCTTCCCCTCTCTCCCTCTCTCTCTCTCCCTCTCCCTCTCCCTCTCTCCAGTCCCCCCCCCCCATGTCGGGTCATTTGTGCGTTTGTGCAGACGTCAGTAAAGAGAAGACGAAGAGGATCCGTCTAATTATTTTCCGAACATTACGGATTCGAACGTGTAATTAAGAGGCGAGGCGCGGCGGCGGCGGCTTCTGCACGGGTTGCTGCACAGGGCACGGGGCTTCTGGGTAATTACTCAACTTTAATGGCTCGGAAGAGGAAAGGAATGCACATCCGCGGTAGGAAAACAGAGGAGATAGTCTGCTGCCCAAACTTCAGCAATTAAAATGTAATAAGAAGTGATTGTGAGGAGCGACTTATCGCTCTGAACGGGGGGCGGGCGAGGACTCACTCCAGAGAAGGGAACTGTCCACGGAGACGTGGGACTCAACTCAAAGCAGAGTCAGAGGCTTTTTAGAGGAGGTGTAGGCTAATTTTGCAGGGGATTAATTCCGTCTGCCTCATGCACGTCAAGGATCGCGATCATCGGTGGAGAAACCCCCGATGTCGACGTCACAGGGCGCCTGGGCCGGCATTACGAAACTTGTAATCCAGATAACCAAATGTACCCATCCTCAGCCACGGATCGACCTGATCTACTACAGATGCACTTACAAGTAAAAGATAATTGAGGGGGTGCTGGGGTTGTTTTTTGTTGTTGATGTTGTCTTTTTGTTTTGTTTTTTTCTTTTAATACTTTAATATCCGATAAGGCTTCAGTAACTTCTTTTAAATCACTTCTTAAAACCCATTTTTATAGAACAGCTTTTAAGTGATCTAGTGTTTTTTATGCAGAACTTTGGTTCCCCTAATTTAGTTTGTCTGTTTTAAATTTATTTTAAATTTAATTTTAAATTTTAATATATACTTTTAAATGTAATATTAGTTTCTTGCTATTTCACTTGTTTTCCTTTGAATCTATGTGGAGCACTTTGTAAAAATTGTTTTTAAAAGGTGCTATATAAATAATGTATTATTATTATTATTATTCATATCATAATAACTACCTAAATAAATAAAGTTATTATTATTATTATTATTATAACTTCCTAAATTAATAAAGTTTGGGAAGGTGACATTGTAAAAATCAGCAAAAATAAACTAGATTTAAGGAAGTATTCAAGCGAAGGTCCCAGCCCAGTGGGTTTAAAATACAGTTTCTTCACAGCGAGAACCATCGGACCAAGTCCAGATCTAAATTCACGATACTAAACTCATCAAATCGAGACTAAATCATCCAGAAAACCTCCGAGGCGTTCCACAAACACACACAGATAAATAAAGTTATTATTATTATTATTATTAATCAGTTGGTCTGTGTTCGTTACGAAGGTCTCACATTCAAATCATCTGAACTCCTCTTCCTCTTCCTCTTCCTCGCTGAGGGTCCTCGTGTTCACGGCCGATATGATCAACCCGCGATTCACGGCGAGGAGAGAACGCCGGCGAGGAGCTTTTGTTTCGTCGCCTCGCTTCAGGCTGCAGTGAACCGACAGGGTCAACCGCCACGCAGACAACGCCACGCACAATGGGGGGGGGGGGGGGGGAGCCACTTTAAAGTGAGGCTACAATCCTCTGAATTATTTCAAAAGAAATTAATCAGACGCTGTGACCTTGTGCCGGAGAAGCTCGCCGCGGAGATGATGGAACTACCTGAGCACATAAAGCAGTCAATTTGAAATCCCACCTTGACAATTGAAAGGCTAAATCAAGCGTGGCGAGCGCCGCGCCGCGCCCCTCAACGCCGCGCGAGGACGACAATGACCCCCCGAGACCTCTGGCGCCATGGCCTTTACCGTCTCCGGCGGGCATCCGCGCCGCTTCGGCTCGAGCGCCCGCATCCCAAGGCCTCGCGAGCGCAGCCGATGCGGGCGGCGGGCGGCGGCGGGCGGCGAGCGGCGAGCGGGCTGCTATTCAGCGCCACAATCGACCGGAGACCCCATCGCTGTCGTAATGGCCGATCTCGGCGGGGAGGAAGCCGCCGCCGCCGCCCGCTCCGGCGAACGCCACTTAATAAAAAAAAAGGCAATGATTTTATTCCTCCCCCCCGCAGCAGCGACATAAGTATCGGCGCTCCGGGGCCGCGCTCGCCATCCATCATCCTCCAACGGCGATAAGTGACAACCATTTCCCCCCCGCTGGCCCCGGCCGCGGCAGCCGGAGCAAAGGTAGGGCGCCAGACACGGGCGATCATCTCGGGCCGCGCCACTTAGAATCATCATAAAATTAAGATGCCCCCCCCCCAGAGGGTCTCCCAAGTTTTACAGATGACAGACGAATCGATGATGATGGGAAGTGTGAAGAGCGAGAGAGAGAGAGAGAGAGAGAGAGAGAGGTGCTGGAGTGAATGAGGCTCACTGATTATGTGTCAGAGGCGAAGACGACGGTGGTCAGCATCGTCTCGTGGGGGGGGGGGGGGGGGGGGGGGGTAACGGGCCGCCCACGCCTGTACACACAATCTCCCCGAGACATTTGCAGTGACCGAAAGAGAGACGAGTAAAACACGAGCTGCACTTCAACGAGTTACGGTACTAGTTTTATTACTTTACGTATATATAATCTTATCCTACTTTTTCAATATCATTGACAATATCATGCTCAATATTACTTTTCTATTTTAGTCTTCATATTTAGTCTGTTACTCTGTGGTTCACATGTTTATATTTGTATTCTATCCCTTTTTGCTATTCTGTTGTAATATTTAATGAAACTCTTGCATAAGAATTTCCTTTGGGATTAAAAAAGTTATATATATATATATATATATATATATATATAAATAAATGTTTGTTCCAGGAAAAATTACAAATGTTGAGACATTATTTATAAGCCATCTTGCCTGAATAAATAGACATTTAAATGTTAATTGCATCCGTCTACTGTGTTGTCTAAACTTATTACCAATAGTACAGGTGAGGCCTTCAGCCCCCTCTTGTAGAGCTTTATTTACTATAATCTGTATATTCTGTATTTATTAGGATACTTTATTGCACTTCTGGTTGGAGGTAAACTGCATTTCATTGCTTGTACGTATGTGAAATGCCAATAAAGTTGAATCTGATAGAATCAAAAAATAGAATATTTTCTGTTGAATTTGTGCTATATTCACGCAATGGGAACCGCAGCAACACTGAAATAAGTAAACACGTCAGGATGCCAGAAATGTTAGAGTGAAATTCTACTTTCTTTTTCAATACCACGCGGAAAAAAATTTAAAAGGTTAAACAGGTTATTATTCCCTTTCTCAAATACATACATGTCGCTGTGAAAAAAAAAAAAAAAAAACGCTAAATTTTACGAGATTACATTTTGCCATCGCCCTGTTGAGACTCCGCCCACTGTTGAGACTCCGCCCACTCCTCCTCTCTATCGTGGATCGTGGAGGTCTGGATCGTGGAATATGCTGATGTAATGTAGCGTCATCAGGGGGAGATACACTGTGGCGCCCCCTGCAGGCGCTGGTCGGTAGTGAGATGTTAGACGACGCTAGCATCGAGCCCCGACGCTGTCCTCAGAGGTACTGGAGAAAAACAGTATCCCTTTTTTTAAAGAAAACTTCGACATTGTCCTCTGTTGTGACGTAACGAGTCACACGGCAAAGCGCCTCAGACGTGGAGGTTAAGGTCGTCCGTCTCACAGACCGCTTCTCTCCGCGCTGACGGACGGACGGGAAACGTTCAGAGAGCTCGACCGTGGACGTGGAGCGACGGGAACGTGAGAGCGGCCCAATTAAGATACACGGCGAGCAGCTTGATAAACCGGCGTGGAGACATCCGCCGCTTCGCGACGCACGTTTTCAGCCCATTTCTCTCCATTCCGCTAATTAACAGGCGAGATCAAGACCGCGTGAAATTACAGCCAACAACAACTCGCGCTTAACAAAAGAGACGTTGACAGCTTCTGGACAGTCGGAGTACTCGTTCGGGCGCCGCGTCAAATAATAATAATTACATCTGTCGCCGGGACTCCTACATTGTGCGAGCGCAGCTGGTGGCTTGTGAAGGGAAACCAACGAAACAGCAGCAGCAGGAGTCAAGTGCGAAATCTGTGACCCGTCTCCAGAGGAACGCCGTAACAAGTCCACCAACACGCGGCGAGCCGGGGACGTCTCAAACGACAGATCTCACCGCTTTACATCGGGGAGATTGTTCCGTTGAGACGCCCACCTCTTTCCCGTGTTTGTGGAACGCCTCGGAGGTTTTCGGGATGATTTAGTCTCGATTTGATCAGTTTAGTATCGTGAATTTAGATCTGGACTTGGTCCAATGGTTCTCGCTGTGAAGAAACTGGGAAATATCCACTTTTTTGGGCTGGGCTGGGACTTTCGCTTGAATACTTCCCCAAATCTAGTTTATTTTTGCTACAATGTCACCTACCCAAACTTTATTAATTTAGGAAGTTATTATAATAATAATAATAATAATAATAATAATTTTATTTATTTAGGTAATTATTATAATAATAATAAATGTATATATTTAGGTAGTTATTATAATAATAATAACTTTATTTATTTAGGTAGTTATTATAATAATAATAATAATAATAATAACTTTATTTATATAGCACCTTTAAAAACAATGTTTACAAAATGCTCCACAGCGAGTCAAAGCAAAACAAGTGGAATAGCAAGAAAACCAATATTTAATATTTATTCAATTAAAATTAAAAATTAAATAAAAACCCAATAAATGAAAAATAAATTGAAAACAGAAACTAAATTAGGGGAACCAAAGTTCTGCATAAAAAGACTAGATCACTCAAAAGCCGTTCTAAATGGCTTTTAAGAAGTGATTTCAAAGAAGTTACTGATTCTGCAGTCTTCTCCCCTCCGGCAGGTCGTTCCAAAGTCGAGGGGCTCTAACGGGAAAAGCCCGGTCGCCCTCCGATTGAAGCCTCGACTCTGGAACTACAACTCGCATAGAAAAAGAAGCGTGACATCTGGCGTCACATTCATTCAAAAAAAGAAAAGGTGAATCTTACTGATCGATCCGCTGAACGGGAAGTCGAAGCAGATCCTCGAGCGTGTGGTTGTTGAACTCGGGCCGGGCTTCCTGGAGCTTCTTGAAGCGTCTGAAGGCCTTGTT
Source organism: Liparis tanakae (assembly GCA_036178185.1). Taxonomy (NCBI): domain Eukaryota; kingdom Metazoa; phylum Chordata; class Actinopteri; order Perciformes; family Liparidae; genus Liparis; species Liparis tanakae. The sequence continues at coordinate 14,109,597 of CM070089.1, read as the reverse complement.
CTTCTTCAGCTGGCTCTGAGACGACACACACACACACACACACACACACACACACACACACACACACACACACACACACACACACACACACACACACACACACACACACACACACACACACACACACACACACACACACACACACACACACACACACACACACACACACACACACACACACACACACACACACACACGGCGGTGAAGGGACGCTCGGAGACACAAACACACATTTACATGACGTCACGCAGCTTCGTGCTCGGCATAGTGACACAGTGGTTATTCCATGCACGGTGGATGAGGGAAATGATAAACGCAGGGTTCCTACACGTGTTGACCAGTGGAATTCCAGGACTTTTCCATGACTTTAAACCAAATGTCCATGACCAAACTGAAATCTCGGTGTGTACATGAAAACCTTTTGAAAAGGTAATCTTCAAACAATGAGAATTACAAAGCATACAATATACCGTAAATGAAAAAAATGAATGAGAGAGAATAGTTTGATTAAAAGAATAAACATTACTATACATGTTTATTCCTAGAAACACCTATATAAATGTTTATTCTTTTAATCAAACTATTATCCTTTATGTGCAAATCCATCAGTTTGGACTTGGCGTATGCCGGCTTATAATTTGAGTCTTCCTTTCAAAAACATATGAATTATTTTTTAAATCTACATAAATGTTTCAAATCTCCAGGACTTTTTCAAAAGTTTTGTGATTTAAGTTTTTTCCATGACTTTTCCAGGCCTGGAAATAAACATTTTTCCAGGTTTTCCATGACCGTAAAAAAAAACCTGTAACTGTTTCCACGGAGTAAAGCCAGAGATAAGCCCCGCCCCCTCTAAGGCACGAATGACGCGAATAAACCACAACGTGTCGTAAACTCTCAACAGACACGTGAGCCGTCCTCTCTGCTCCGTCCAGACTGCTACACCAATTGTTTTATGACTCTGTGACTGGCAACTACTCAACAAGAACGTCACACAGCTCGGAGCCGAGGGGAGAGGCGTAGACGTTATTAAAAATGCATTTGCACATCGCGTCGACGTGAGTACGAGTCAACACTCGGATGTCAGGAAGACTTATCTCGTCATTCCCCGCAAATCATCAAAATAAACACCGCGGTGTGTTTAAACAGACCCGAGGAGCTCTGCCCGGCTTTCAGAACATCCACGTGTGCCACTTGACTTTTTAGATGCCAGCTGTGTGTGTGTGTGTATATATGTGTGTGTGTGTGTGTTTGGCAGCTCGAGCTGGACATGGTTAGCAGACAGGTGGAGAATAAGTGGAATGATGGGGACAATGTGAGAGGAATCATTCATCAGAGTAGGGACAGAGTAGTAGTAGCTATACAAAATGCACTGAATCGAGTACAATAGTGCGTGTGTATGTGTGTGTGTGTGTGTGTGTGTGTGTGGGTGTGTGTGTGGGGGTTAAATCTGACACCTGAGAGAGCCGACGGTTTGGATTCGGGGTCGAAGGTCACCGATTGGGAGTAGAAACACAAATGTTAGGCCGCTGCATTTTTGGACCTCGGAAACCCCCGACAGACGGCCGGTGAGACGGTAACCGTGACAACGGCGACCCCTTCATAATTTAACATCTCTCTCTGGACGTCAGCGTTGCCCCTGTGAGTCATCGCCCGACGCTCCCGTGTGACACCGCATGACGGACACTAACATGGCGTCCGGCCGACGTGACGTTTGACATTCATACGCTCAGGAGGCCGCGGGTCAAAGGTCGGCGTCACCTGAAGACCGATCACCTCCCGCACTCGTGTCACCGCCTCCCCCCCCCCCTCGGTCGACGTCAATCTGCAGCGGCATCGATGTGAACTCGCGGGGCTCATAATCAATGCAATTACTGGACGCTCTGCAGACACGTCGGTCCTCTTAATGAAGACGGCGTTGTGGCGGCGGCGGGACGTCCCGGCAGGACGAAGAGACGCGGCGCCGCGATCGATGAGGCGGCCGCGTCAGGAGGCGCTCCGTGTCGTGTTCTGTCAGATAACAACGTTTAGAAGGAAAAATTAAATATTTATAGTCCCAACAATTTGGGGGACAGGCTCATCACCGTCGCATTGAAAATGTTTTGATCGCAGTGTATTTCTTCGCATAAGTAAAAAAGTATTAAACCGGATCGTATGAAATTAGGTGGGATGATTGGTTATTATCCGGGGATCATTTGATTAGATTTTGGGATCGAACGGGTCAAAGGTCAAGGTCATGCAAAGTTCAAAATCTTCTTTTTACCATCAATTTATATCAAATTGGCATGCAACTAATGCCAAAATATTCATAATTCAATGCCCAATCTTATAATAATGATGATATGTGAAGGTATGCGCTCTACCGAGTGCCCCTTCTAGTTTTGCTTTGTTCTGATACTGAAAAGAAAACGTTGATTTGAGTCTCTTGTGTGTGAAGTGTGGACGCAGCCTGGCTTTGTTCAATCAGCGCGCATTCGATGCCTAAGGCGCGCTGATTGGCCGACGACTTGGGAGGCCGTTAGGATGCCGGAACTATTTCTTGGCACGCGAGAAATCCATCCGCCCATTAGCGCCGGCTGCTACGGTGCTGGTTGCCACATTGGTATCAAACCTGGCAACCCCCAGTCAAGACGAGACCGCCGTCGCCACGCCGAGCCAAAGGAAAAGCTCCAGCGTGGAACTCAAGAGTAAAAAAACAAAAGAAAATGTAATAAAAACCGTGAAAAACAATTAATTTGGGGCGGTCCGGATGCTATCCGGTAACGCACGTGGAAGCGTTGCCACGGCGTCGCTGACAGCTGTGGAATTGATGGCGTCAGCGACAAAGAATCCAATAAGCACTTGAGCATTTGTTATTGTGTATTCAGTCCAATAACCGCGGGAATGCATCGGCCAATTCCCCCACGGGGCGTCATTACAACCTGATCAGACGTAATAAACAGCCTGAGCGGCTCGGCGTGACGCGGAGGTGTGTGATGCGCACCGCGCGGAGACGAGCGTGTTCCTACCCCGAGCACGCGGCGGCCGTTGTAGAGGTTGTCGGCGTACGTGTCGTAGAGGTGCAGATGCTGACACATCTGGTCGAAGCCTCGGCCGAAGTAGCCGTTCTCCAAATGGACGAGCAGAGATCTGGAGAAGAAACAACAACTGGTTAGACGCAATTAATCACACATGTTTTAATTAAAAGTTGAGATTTTACAGAGTTCTGGACACGGCCAGGCGAACGGACGTGTTTTAACGAGCTGCAGGGGGAAAGCTTTCAGACGGCTGTCGTGGAATCTGAACCTCGGCCTGTGGTTGATCAAGGGAGACGTAGCCCTGAAGAGAAATTTACCGGGAATGTTCATTAATCTGCTAATTATTTTTTAAGATTTTCAATTACTAACTATAAGCCTATTAAATTCAATTAAAGTCAGTTTTATTTGTAGAGACCAATTTCACAAATTACAAATGTGTCTCAGACTGCTTTACAGTCTGCACACAGACATCCCTGACCTTTGACCTTTGACCTCACATGGGATCAGGAACAACTCCCAAACAAGCCTTCAGGGGGAAAGGTCAGAACCCTTGAGGAGAGAACAGAGGAGGATCCTCTCCAGGTGGACAGAACAATAGATGTCATGTGACCAGATGAACAATAGATGTCATGTGACCAGAAGGAATCATTAGAGTTAAAACACATTCAATAGATGAACTGTGAATCAGATAATTGGTCTATAAAATAGTGAAAATAGTCCAGAATATCATCATCATGCTCTGATGTCTTTATGGGACATGTCTGAATAAAAAGAAAACATTATGTTTATTCTTTTAAATCAAACTGCGTGAATAAACATATGAATATAACACATTCCCATGAATATTCAAAAGAAATGTGGGATATTTCCAGGCCTTAAAATAACCCTAAAAAAAAAAAATTCCAGGACTTTTTTAAGTTTTTCAGGATCGTACAAAACCTGTAGTCAAAAAAAAAAAACTCACCTCTGTAACGTCGACCATTTTTTAGAGCGCGCAAACGGACCGGCACTTATTACCCATTCACAACAACAACAACAACAACACCCTTAAACTCCAACACAGGACACACAGCAGAAGCAAACTACTTCAATATGTGTGCAGATGGGGACACATCTCTGACACATCCCCCCCCAGTGAGCATTTAGCCTCCAGTCAAACCACATTGGACTTTGAGTTAGCGTGCATTACCGCCTGACAATGCACCGCTGCTCTGCATCAGCGGGGGAAGAAGAAGAAGAAGAGGAAGAGGAAGAAGAAGGAGAAGGAGCTCAAATGAAGGCGCGACGGCTTCTGAGACGTTCGTTTCCCGGCAAAAAAAACCAACACACACGCTCGTTTAGAGGGGAAAGAGCGGAAGGCTGAGCAGAGTTCAGAGGATCGCTTCCCCGTTAATGGGGGGGGTTTAGAGGGCTCTGTGGCGTCATCTGAAGGCCTCGCTCTCTCTCTCTCTCCCCTCGTGGGTGACATATTTACCGGGACCAAGACGTCAGTGTGTGTGTGTGTGTGTGTGTGTGTGTGTGTGTGTGGGGGGGGGGGGGGTCTACCTTCGGGGGCATCCGGGGCCACTTTGTAGACGAAACTCGGGGAGCAAAACAAGCGGATCAAGGGCGAGAGAGGCGTCGCTCAGCCCGTCGGGCGCATTACAGTAACTAACACGCGGACGCAGTCGGTTGGGGGTGTTGACACTCGTGAAGGAGCTTGTTATCCAAACTTAGAGGAAGTAACACACACACACACACACACACACACACACACTCTCTAATGATGTTCCCGGAGACTTCTGTTCGTACACGCTGCGAGAAGCAGCACTTTGTGCCCGTTGAAGTTGATTTAAATAGATTTTAATGAAGTTGTGTGCCAAGGTAGCCTCTGTTCGTAATCGGGAGACGCCGGAGCAGCCGAGAGACTTCTAACGAGGGCAAAGGGCGGGAAGAGCTGCGTTTCCCTTCCTCCCCCCCCCTTTCCTCACTGCCAGAGGCTATTATGATAAATATGGAATTATGGATTACATTTTCATACTGCAATTAAATTGTCCGGCCATCAGTCGGCATACTGTGCGCTTCACGTTAATAATCCACATTATTTCCGAGCGGTAGGCGAGAAACATCTGGGCGGATGGAACCAAACAATCCGGGAGGCCGAGGCGCCTTCATTTCAGACACACACACACACACACACATAAATGACTGCTTAATGTAATAAATAAACAGAACCGTGAATCCCAGATGAGACACCAAGCCCCAACGTATCATTCCGGCGCTCTACATGGACGCCCGTTGTACCGCTCACACTACATCTACTCTCATCCTGACCCCCCCCTCCCCCCCCTTCAAATCCAGTGATTGCTCGCTCCTTACTGGATCCACCGGTTCCTGTTGTCATGCGAGCAGCTGGGGGATAATTGGGTTGCTCCTCCTCTCCGCCTGCTCTCTGTTCTGCAGGAGCAGTCAGACGCAGAGTGACTGACGGGTCCTTCTCCTTACGCAACAAGACGACGCATAACGAAGGCGCCGTCCTCTGCTCCCGCCGCACTTCCGAGTTAAGTAAATAAAGAGGGAAACATCAGATGGATATACCTCCGCTCTGCACACACCGACACACTTGTGTTTATTACCGGAGAGCCGGAGCCTTCCGCCGTTCAAGAGCTCTCTCGCTGCGCCGCGAGGATCAACAACTCATCTGAGGAATCAGTGCCCGGCTTACAGAACAAAATCTCCTTATGAATATATTCCTCTTAGTGTTTCTGTGATGGGGACAGCCAGGCGGGGATTCTCCAGATGTACAAACCATCCAGCATCCAACTGGAATCAAATGTGAGCTTTTTGCTTTCTCTATTTGAGCCGTTTATTATCGACCATTTGTCCACGTCCTGTATTTGATTATTTTAGGAAATAAAATGCCTTTAGATGATGTATTGTATGTCGTCATACGTCCAAATTCAGGAACCCCAACACGGTGGAACCTGGTCAGCTTTTTAAAGGGACGCCTCCCTTTGCTGTCGCCCCCTTAAACATGAGTTCATCGTCTCAATCTCTAGTTTCAAGTCTTCTTCAAAGGGTAAATAGACGTGTACTTGTATCTCTTCTTTCTAGTCTTCCGACCACTCAAAGCTCTTTAACACCACATGGCATCATTCACCATTCACACCCTGATGGGAGGAGCCACGGTCCACCTGCACATCAGCAGTAACTAACATTCACACACAATTAATCACGGAGTTCCACAAGGTTCTGTGCTGGGGCCAATTGTATTTCCCTTATAAATGCTTCTTTTGGGCTACATTATCAGGGCTGGGTGCTAGTATGACATACAGTATGATTCTTATTTCACACGTTCTCAAACGTAGTAGTGTAAACACAAGAAGTGCATTACAAGAACTCAATAAAAAAAAGGCTAAAATGATGTACTATGTTATCCAAAAATGTGCGACAACGGCCAATTCTGACCACATACTTGATATTGTTTGAGACAGTGCACTTGCTGACAGACGCAGCAGCACGCCCTTTACCACTGTACCATTACAGTTGGCCTGTTTAATGCTTTAAGACTCACAGTCCGGATCACTTGATGTTTTCTCGTGTGTAAAATGGAGGAGGAAGTCACCCACACATCCATCAATCAGAGCTAATCATCATCCCTGTTATCAGTAATCCTTGGCACTGTCACACACATTCACCCTATATACCCAATGTCAGATGAAAAGCTCAAAGAATGAGGGGAAATCTATTATCAATCCCTGAACAGCGGTGGATCGGTCCAGCACTAACACACCGTCTCTCCGAGGACCATTTTTTAAACGGAGCGCTTGCCATTATGTTCCAACCATTGATTTAATAAGGGGCTCATAATGAAGATGTATGGGGACTGCGGAACCATTTATTCAATACATCAGACTGGGTAACTCATACTTCCATCTTCATTGCAGCACTCTCAACAAGAAAGGCTGCCAGTCTGCGGAGGCTTGGAGCCTGCGGGAAACCCACGCCACTCATTATTTAGGGAGGAACTCCCCGTCAGACGACGCACGCCGCATTTTGTCGAGCCGTGCGGCGGGCTTGGCCGGTAACAAAGTATTATGGGATGCTACGGCATCTAGAAATACCCACGGTAGGATTGTCAAACCTGTCAGAACAGACGCTCGTGCTGCCGTCATACAGACGCGGAGATGCGGCATCGCGGGTTCACGTTGACTTCCTGTCGGGATGAAGCATCTGAGATTTGGAGATTTTCATGTTTATTTTTAAGATGTTTTTTATAATGGAAATGTGGTATTGTTTAAGTTTTAAGTTATGTGGTCTGAAAATTCAGCAAACTCTTTTCATTCTACCTCACCAAGTAGTTTAGTGGACTCAACATAACCGAGTAGTTTAGTGGACTCAACCTAACCGAGTAGTTTAGTGGACTCAACATAACCGAGTAGTTTAGTGGACTCAACCTAACCGAGTAGTTTAGTGGACTCAACCTAACCGAGTAGTTTAGTGGACTCAACCTAACCGAGTAGTTTAGTGGACTCAACCTAACCGAGTAGTTTAGTGGACTCAACCTAATTGAGTAGTTTAGTGGACTCAACCTAACCGAGTAGTTTAGTGGACTCAACCTAATTGAGTAGTTTAGTGGACTCAACCTAATTGAGTAGTTTAGTGGACTCAACCTTCCAAGTAGTTTAGTGGACTCAAACTGAGTAGTTTAGTGGCCTCTCTTTGGGGGTCTTTCACATAGACAGTAGTGGAAGTACTTTGGTTTCTCAGTGGCGTGAACTCGAGGACCCATGTGACGTCTCGAGCTTCAGCAGCAGCTGAGGTCGGCAACAAGAAGTAAGGATTTCTTTACGGTCACGCTCTTCACTCGCGATATCAACCTGCGTAATTACAGCTGATATGCAGTATGGTATCCACCAGGGAAGGAAACACACATCTGCAGTCCAACACGATATCATTGACTCCTGCTAATGGTGAAGATAAGGACTACGCTTTGGTGGAGATTATCTACTCCACATTCTTAAGCAAGAGACAAACCACCAATATCCCGTAGGTATTGTGTAAATTATTCAGAGGATACTTACTGGTTTACTGAATGAATGGCTTTAATTGAACTGAAGATGCCTTCTCTCATCTCCGGCTTCAGGGTTCCTTTGGCCTTTAAGATCTCCACAAAGTACTGTGACAAACAAGGGAAACACAGAGGGGTTACTTCTTCAGCACGTGCATTAATAAGCTAGAAGTGATCACGTTATTATGAGGAGATGCTTTCATTGATGAGAGCAAATGTAACCTCAGTATGCAGCGTAGCAGTCTTTTCCCTTAGAGCCCAGACTGTTAGCATCACAAGGTTCATACCCACGTGGACCAATAGATTTCCATGACTTTAAACCAAATTCCAATTAACAAACATTTTGTGAAATCTCGGTGTATACACGAGTAGACCTTGAATAAGTGGTTCTCAAATGGTAGTATGTGTACCCGTGGGGGTACGTGAGATTTGTTATAAATATATTTCAAATGAGCATTCATTAAAAAAGTTATTTAATAACATTCAATAAAAATATAAACTGAATTGTATACATTAAATGCAAAATGCTGCATATTACAAAGAATGTTCCAACCTAAAACGCTTTGCACTGGTCAGGGGGTATAGAACTCTGCCTTAAATGACACAAATGAATGAGAGACAACAGTTTGATTAACAAGGAGAAATATTTATACAAATGCTTATTATGAAAATATGATAATAACACATTTTTCATGACTTTCGGGGTTACGTTTTTTTTCCAAGAACTTTTCCATGTTTTCCAGGACCGTACGACCCCTGTGTGTCGCTGCGTGGCTCATAGGAATGAACCAGAATACAGGAATGTTGTTTCGCGACGCTCAAAATAAAACGACAGCTGTGCCCGTCTCAAGTCATTTGAAGTGAAAATGGAATTAGCTAATTGAATGTGCATTAGGCCTAAAAATGACTCCTAATTGGAGTGAAAGGGTGGAGGGGTGAGTAATTGTGTAGAAATGAGGCTGCACAGTGGTGGGTGAAGAAGTCTGTTCTCTCCGCGGGGGGGAGGAGGACCATGAACGCCACCTTGGGTCTCTGTAGTGTTCAACTTTTGGCTTCTTTCAATGCTCGACGAGGAGGCGTTGTCTTTTTTATCACCGCATATTCTCTTTTATTATAGAAACAAATCCTACAGATGTTATTAAAAAAATGCATTTTCTTTCCAGTATTTGTACGTATCAATGCATATAGTTTTTATACTTTGTGTCGTGGTTTTAAGGTCAAACTGAGATATATGCCTCCACCCAAATACAATAAGAGGTGGATGGAATTTTACAGTGGAAACGTTGTGATCTCTATGTTCATTATAATCATAATTTGTCATGCAGATTACGTCTTCACATATGTATTTGCATATATTGTGTATATATACATATACATTTTATTCTATTTTATATATTATATCTCACTGTATAGTTTATGCACACTTGTTCTTCTTTCTTATATGTATATTTTATTATTGTGTGTATAGTTTAATGTTTATTGGTGCTACTGTGTCCACAAATTTCCCCTTGGGGATCAATAAAGTATCATTCTATTCTATTCTATTCTACCATGTAATCGACATTTAACCAAATACAGGAAGTCTGCATGGGATTCACCCAACCTGGCCGAACACACCGAGGTTCAGGCCTGGGTTGTGTTGTGTCAACCGGCCCGTTTAGGCTTCTCAGACGCATTCCCTCCGTCCCGGTGCGTACCGTGGTCACCAGCTCCAGCTGCTGGCAGTAGCGTTGCTCCGTCAGCACCAACTCTTTGGCGGTCCGGCTGCGTTTCCTCTCCCAGCGGTCCCGCTGCTCCTGAATACTGGTTCCCCCGAGGGGGCCGGACGGACCCGGGGAGAAACTCATGGTCACGGCGAGCGGGACGACACTGCAGACACACAAGCAGACAGATGCACTGAACATCAGTTTGCAGTTAGACGTTTCATTTAGTCCGTATGCTTTTACTTTGCGTCTCTGACGTGATGTTTTTATTCCATTTTAACATTGTTCTCCCGTATTTTATTTGCTTTTTTTCTGTAGATTGTATTTGTAATCTTGTGTTTCTTCATCAGCATCATTGGGACTACAGATGAAAATGATCCTCTTGGCTAACTCTGGCACATTTACTGAAATGCTTTTATCAATGTGCACTGTCCCTTATTAAATAAACCTGCATACTTTTTGAGTTATAAGAGTAACACACATACAAATAAATAAATAAATAAATACACGGTGATCCAAAACACAACCTTCCGCATTTTCAATTTTTTGTTCTATTTCCCACCCTGAAACTCTGTCCGATCGTCGTGGAGCATCAACTATGGGATGTAAATAAAGGAGTAAATGACTGAATGCATGGACTACATGAGTGAAAGCGTACATGTCCGATGTTCTGGACGGTTGGATCGTGACTCAAAGGCCCGATATCCTTCATGTGAGGAACATTTTAGTCGGAAACGAATGTTCGGTACAGCTCCTTATTACGCGCAAAATAAATGTCAGTCCCTCTCACACAGGTCTGTCCCTTTACCAGCTGTGATAATCAAACCGTTCCCCAGCTGACCTACAGCCCTGGAGAAGCAGTGTCCCCCCTCCCTCCCCCCATGCCTTTACTCCCTCATTAGTGTCATCTCCTCTGTATTAGCGGATCGGTGAGTGGGCAGAGAGCCGGGCTTCGGCAGCAATTAACCCGAGCGGCGTCCCCCAGGAACCCTGCGCCGTAAACAAGAGGGCTCGATCGATGCTAACCAGGTTACACCCCCCCCCCCTGGGGAGACGCTCCCATGGCGAGCCTCTCTGGGACTGGACGGGGGAGCCCGACGACAGCGCCGATTCGACAGCGATACGCCTCCGCGGTTCGTCGGGAGGCTCGCCCTGAGTTTTTTTCCACGAGCTGAAATATGACGCCTCTGTGGCCGACGCCACGCAACTCAAACAGAGCCTTCAGGGATCAAGCTCCTCCCCTTTTAGGGAACCAGCTTCAACCTTCAGGCCTGGAGGCAGACTCAGCCACCTCACGGAGACTGAAGACTCGCCCTCATATTCGGGGAATATGCCGACTACGGAAAAAAAAAAAATTATTACGAGATTACGTTTCGCCATTGCCCTGTTGAGACTCCGCCCACTGTTGAGACTCCGCCCACTCCTCCTTTCTACCTCCATCTGCCTGTTGGATCGTGGGGGTCTCCATCGTGGAATAAGATAAGATAAGATGGTCCTATATTAGTCCCTCAGTGGGGAAATTACAGGATCACAGTAGCATTGCTCACAAGTGAATAATAATAAAATAGAAACAAGTAATAGAAATAAGCAAAAAAAAACAGTAGAATATTAATGTACAGACTGAATAGAAAAGTGTATATATACAAAAAGTACTTAAATATATTGCACATGATATTGCACCAGGTAAGTAATATTGCACATGAATATGCCGACTACCAACTCTTCATCACCGTCATACTCATTGAATGTGTTTAACTCTGTAAATCCTGTCATTTCCAGGACTTTTCCAGACCTGGAAATGACCATTTCAAAATGACATGACTTTACCAGGTTTTCCATGACCGGATGGACCCTGTCTGTAGCTCGGACATCCGGGTATGTTGTGACGTAGAAAAACGAGTTTCAGTAAATCCCAAGATATAAAACACGCAGCGCTAAGTGACGTTAACTAAGCCAAAGCTTCAGATTAATTATAGTTTATTGAAATGTTTATATAAAGTGTCAAAACTCGTAATACATCCGACGCTTCTGTATCCTTTTACCCGACGTCAGTGCCACTTTCTACCGCAACGAGAGTATCTATCGACTCGTGCTACTCTAACATGTCCAACAACGAGATACTAACTTGTTCTGTTTCAGTATGTGTGAGAAAACGAGCCGCAGTGTAAACGTGAACCATATCTAATCCGTAAGACCATCACCGAGCGGCTTACCTTCAGGCAACGGCTCCACTTTTAACTCAAGGCGCCCTTTTTTTGATTTGAGCTTCGTACTTCCGGATTCCGATGCCATCGCGCGCGCCGATTGGCTGGTCCGCACCGAGCCAATCACAGGACAGCCCCGCCCCCTCCGCTCTGAGCACAGCTGGAATGCCGCTGTGATGACTACCTGTATGACTTAAGTATTAATTAATTAATTAATTAATAAATACAAGAATAAATTAATAAATGCTTAAATAAATGTATAAATAAATAAGTAAAAACAGGAATAAATAAATGCTTGAATAAATGTATAAATAAATAAATACAATAATAAATGTATACAGAAATATAGAAATGAAATACATTGATGTTGCACTATTACAAATAAATATAAAAATAAAACCAGTTAGTGGCCCGCAGCCTCTCGTTCCACGGAGTCTAATATAATGCTTCGACAACCTTTTAACGTGGTCTTGTTTTCTCTCTTTTTCTTCAGCCTCCTCAAACTCGTTCTGAAACCTCTGACAGATGTTTCTGTGTGAACTGGCAACAAGTGGAGAGAGATATGCAGACAGCACCGCTCAGCAGTCCGGTGCTCATTATGAGATAAAAGTAATGCCCTGCGTAATCAGGCCACGACGCACAAGGCTATAGCATGAAATCCATAAGGACGGAAGACTTTTAAGAGTAATAAAATAAAATAGGATGCATCTTTCTGGAGCGTATCTGAGGCTGTGGCTTCCTTTTCATGCCTGCAGCTCCGCAGAGCAGCGAGAACACTGACATCTAGTGCTGATGGAGGCCAAGTCCTGCTGAGCAGGACACACATATGGGGGGAGAGGGGGGGTACCTGGATATAGCTGGATACCTCCATGGATTCAAGTTGTTATTTCACCACTTTCACTTATTTACTCAAACAAGCTGATGCACTCATGTGTTGCCGTGGAACCCATAACCCGAAACAGTGAGACACATTACAGGTCAGTGAAGTCAGTTACAGTCACTGTGAATATTCATGTTTCTTACACAACATTCTGATTTGGTTAGCATTTTTATTTATTTTTTATAATTCACAATATACGGGCAGTATATCAACACCCCGACAGACGGCATTGCCATGGAAGCGTAGTGGTTGGTTTTATAGAAATATCATGTCAAGTGCAAATTTATATAGGTATATATATTTTTTATAATGATTGGCATTCAAAATAAGTATAATAGGTCATTATGCAAATATATGAATACAATTCCGAGGTAAATGTTAATTCCTCGACTCTTTCTGTTTTTTTGCAGCGTTACACTCTTTGTACACAACGCATCCAGATATAATTACCAAATGAAATATAATGTTTCATTACAGATTACGCAATCCAATAGTATAGACAATTGTTAAATTGAGCTCCACCATCATTAACGTTAAAATTGATAAAATGAAAACATGAATACATTATTATTGTAATGCAATTTTCACATGTATATATATATATATATATATATATATATATATATATATATATATTAATTTTGATGGGGCAAATCCTGCATAATGAGGATTATTGAGGCGTGTATTTTGATGCTCATATTTCTAATTTTCTCTTGTAAAGATGCCACATGATCTGCCTTTCCTCATCATTCAGGAGGACTTCTTAAGTCGCCGGGTAATTAAAATGTCACGAGATTTCATTTTCACATGTGAAAATCAATTCCTCCCCCCACACTTGCTATTTCTGCGTGACTGTTGGCGTCTGGCTCAAAGCGGAGCAGGAGCCGCCATGGCCTCCTCCAGCTGCTCGCTGCACGGCGCCCGTGTTCTGCTGCTAACGCGGCAAAACTCTGCAAATTGCTGAATGTATAAAAATGAATTTTTAACAAGAGGATTATTAAAATGTATGGTATTGGTGGGCCCACTCTTTATTGTTTTTCAATTGTATTGTGTTCCCACTACATTTGGTATCATAATAATTGGCCCCAAAACAGACCGGTGCAAATTAGGCCTCTTTTGCCCCGAGGCGATGGAGACATGAACGGTACAGGAGACCACAGACAAAAGGGTCCTTTTTTTTCTTTTCTTTTTTTCTTTTTTACCTGAGGATAGGAAGAAAAAAGAGAAAAGTGAAAGCGTCAATAATCTACACAAGTGGAGGAGCTCTCTCCCAAGGTTCCGGAGCCCTTCGGTGTTTTATTCATACCAGCTATTATGCCAGAGGACTCATAATTGACCTCTGCACTTTGTGAAGAAAAAAAAGAGAAAAAACTTCCATGAGATGAAAGAATGTGATGTTTTGTAATTCAACTTTCGAGTCCCCCCTCTCCTCCCCAATCCGATTGTATTGAATTGCGACTCGTGAATTATTCATCACGTAGGAGGCGAGGCCGCTGGAAGATGTTATATGAAACAAGGTTGCAAGACCAGATATCAAATAAGTTGGCTGCAAAAAAAAGAAAAAATTGTAAAAAAACAACAACAATAAATATAAGTCACATCAAAATAAATACGAGTGCTGTTGGACAGAAATGTCTTGAGTGAATACGGGTGAAGATATTACTGTCAAATAGCTCTTCTTTCCATCGGATGCTGGCCCTTGAACTGAAAAAACATATATCTTAAGTGTTTATTGATGTGGAATGCCATTATCTAGCTCTGCTGAAGGAGGGCAAAGGCCTCATTTATGTTTTAATGCTGCGGCGCCGGCTCGTCACTTAACTTCTGACTTGTGATTAACAATGTTTTTGTCAAATGGTAATCACGACTCAAGTGTTGGCTCTTGAGTCGTGCTCATGGTGCGGCCGCCAAGTACATCATTTTATCAGTTAAGTTAATAAGATAAGAGGAGAGATGTCAGATCGCCCTGGAGCTTCTTCCCCAGGTGACTTCTCACAGAGACAATTTGTTGTTGGGTTACAAGTTCCCTTAAATGTGATGTTTAGAAATGCAAATATGGCATTCGCTTATTAAATATGTTCTGGGTACATGTTCAGAGCAGAAATCCAGCGCATGCATGTTGTATAAATGAGGCGGTGAATGATAATTGAAACCTTCAGAGTAAAGAGAGGAATGAAAGAGCTGCTGAAAAGGCGATTTATGGATCAGAAAACCTTGTTTCAAGAAAACGGAGAAATATTTTTAAATGACATTTTGAAGGTAAATGAACTTGTAGGAAAAACCATGAGCATTCACCACTTCATTCCTGTAATCAGGACAATGACTTGTTTGACATAAGAGGTGAACATCTACAGACGCATAGAGACAACATGTACAGAGGAGGAAGAGGAGGAGGAGGAGGAGGAACAAGAAGAGGAAGAGGAAGAGAAATAGGAGCAGCAAAAGAAACTGGAGGAAGAGGAGCAGGAGGAGAAACAAGAGGGGAAACCCGGGGAAGAAGAAGATAAACAGGAGGAAGAAGAAAAGAAACAGGAGGAAGATGAGGAGGAGGAAGAAAAATAGTAGGCGGAAGAAAAAGAGGAGAAAGAGAAAGAAGGAAGGAAATAGGAGTTAGGGGAGGAAGGGGAAGAGAAACAGGAGGAAGAAGAAGAAGTGAAAGAGTAGGAGGAGAAGGAAGAAGAGAAACAGGAGAAAGAAGAGGACGTGGACGATAACAGGAGGAAGAGGACAAAGAAGAAGAAGAGAAACAGGAGGAAGAGGAGGTAGAAGAGAAACAGAAGGAAGATGAGGAGGAAGAAGATAAACAGGAGGAGGAAGAGGAAAAATAGGAGGAAGGGGAAGAAAAGGTAGAGAAACAGGAAGAAGAGAAACAGGAGAAAGAGGAGGAGGAAGAGGAGAAAGAGGAGGAAGTGGTAAAGGAGTAAGAGGAGGAAGTGGTAGAGGAGGAAGAGGAAGAGGAGTGTGTATTTTGGATGTTTTCTCTATATTCATAGCATCGATAGTAATTGTTTAAATTTGGATAAAAGCATCAACACAAATTTATAAAGATTTTAAAACCTACAATTTTTTTTAAAAAAGGTAAAAAGGTACAAACATAAAATATTGTAATTATTCGTTAAAAAGCAATTAGCGGTGCGGCCTGTTGTCTGACGGCCTCGCTCTGAAGCCCTCGCCGCCGCTCCCTCACCTGCTGCTTTGTGTGGCGAGCTCGTTAAGAGATGACCACGCGGCCTCGGCAAGGAGAGGGAACAGGAAACAAACAGCTGGACACAACTAAGTGACACTCGAGTGGCGGAGCAGCCACGTGGCGATGGACCCAGAGGTGTTCACGTTAATGATAAACTGTCACGCCAATTACTGGCAGCCCTGATGGGAGGCTTGTTTTGATGTGTGTCGATGAGGTCATCCCCTAATTGACGGTCAGGGACGCAGAACTCGCTGGAAAACTGACGCTCGACATCGAGCTGCCAAACGGAGCGCGTTGGCTCGCTGGACGGAGGAGGTTACCGCACGACTTCCGGAGAAGGTACCGACCGCGTGACGTAGCTACGACTCCCCGACTCAGAATGTCGTAAGAAGCGGTCGGCACGACGTCATCCATTGGGTTGCGGTCTACGATTTCGAAGCCCCGCCTTCAGCTTTTTGGCCTTCGCCACGTTGGTTTTTGTCTTCTGCTATTTTGTGTTTGGGCGTTGCACATTTCTCCCGAGAGTAGATCTCATGCAAAGTCAATGCAGACGCCACTGGTTGCAATTGGCGCAATTTCTTCCCGGGCGGCGCGAATGATGCGAATTTCGTAGCACGAAATGCGCGATTCGAATTGCACAACCACGAATATCGTGAAAAATGTCCCTTGTGGCCTTTAGAAGAAATGCATGTTCAAGAAACTTCAGTATTGGCTCCACTTTTCACAGCCAGAGGATGAGGCCCAATATCAATTAAATGTATTAAAGTAAAACAAGATTAATCCTAATAAACTATTAATTGTAAAACTAATAATAACATAGATGCATGTTTCAATGCTTTATTATGCTTTTGTAAGTTGTAACATGTCAGGTATTACATGTGTACCCGTGAGACCCAGAGGAACCGTACCTGTCGTAACCATGGTAACCACACACATCCAACATGCAGTGGCAGCTTTAACCTCAGAAACTTCATGCAAATTCAAAAATGAGACAAAAAAATGAAATGAAATGGGACTAGAGCTAACCAAATGACTGGAATGTGACGAAGCTAATACGCATGTGAATCCAAAGTCGAGATGAGATGGCAGAGGGACCGTTGGCTTGTGGGGGATCCACTCCACTCGACAGACACACTATCAAGACTCAGAACACTGAGGTACCCTGGGATCCTATCACTCTGCTCTGCTCAAGTACATTTTGTTTTATTTTTCAAAGCCACTCCTTTATAAAAATGTTTATTTCAGTTTTTCCAAATGGAGCTTGAGTTTTCTGTTATTGCTTATTTCCTCCAGACGTTATTAACTTTGGATGTTTTGCGGTTTCCACGATTCAGCTGTCTTCAGATTAATCCAACAGTGAATGGACGGGATGACATTATTTCACATTTCATATTTTGATACCATCACCCTCAGCCTGATTGGCAGAGGATTAACTCTGTGCTCCACTCTTCTGCACACACTAGGTCTCCTATTAACCCTCTTCAGCAGTGTTGGGTAAACTACTGGGATCATCTCTCAGGCGCTGTACAGGACCGACCAGCAGGGGGCAGTAACGCGCATGGATGCCGACCGCCATAAAACTCAACCGAAGAAGAAGGGAAACAGCGGGATGCTCGATGTAAGCGGCGGAAGACATCTCGTATTATTCATCTCGTATTAAATGCTAAAGAAGTGGTTGATTCCATCACGTTCTCATCGGAGTCTGTGATTGGTCGGACGGCCGTAACCCTTCGCCTGCCGGTCCCTGCGATACGACTGCGTTCCCTCACGCGGACGGACCGGCATCGTTTCCCTGATGTTACGAGGTCTTGAGAGTCATTTGAGATTTTTCTTTCCTGAATAATTCTCATGCTTCCCGTCACACGTCACACATGTGTGGAGGTTAGAGCGGGAGACTGAAGCCGATGAATACCTTGAATTCAATCCAATCCAGCCCTCACTAGAAGACCATCAAGAGGAAAGTCTTCAGTCTCCATGAGGGGGCGGAGCCTGCCTCTGGACTGAAGGTGGAGCTGGTTCCATAAAAGAGGAGGAGCTTGATAACTAAAGGCTCTGGCTCCTCCTACTTTTTAAGACTCGATGGTCCACAAGTATCCCCGCATTGAGTGAGGCAGTGCTCTAGTGGGGAGATATGGTACTACAAGCTCCTTAAGATATGATGGAGCATCACCAATCAAGGCTCTGTAGGCGAGGAGAAGAAATTAAAATGTGATTCTTGATTTTTTTACAAGATGAGCTTGATAACTGAAGTCTCTGAATGTGGTTTTGTAGAGAGCCGGCTGAGGAGGGTGTCAGTGGGCTTATTGTCCAACTAACACCTGCCAGCCAATCACATGTGAGTGAACATCAGAGTAGCTTCTTTTCCTCTCGTTGTGGAACGGGTAATCACCCTCAGCGGACACGATGGAGGACATCGCCACAGACCTCCGTCATCAGTGGTCAACAGTTAGTGGGGTTGTCTCATTCAGGTTTCTGAGACGACAACTGGACCCCCGCGTTGGAACAATGGAGCAAGCGTCCACGTGTTTCACTCACATGTTTATAGTCACACACGTTAACAGGACTAACGCCGCGTTCACACCAGAAGGGCTGCGAGGGGCGGGGCTTATCTCTGTGGCTTTGCAGTTGGTCCCCTTTCCTTTCTGTGATGATGCTCATGAAGGTATATTATGAATGAAGATGATCAGATATTAGAAGGAAGAAACAAGCAAGCTGTTGGCTTCTCTCCGCGATAGGCTCTGGCTGATGTTGGGTATTGGTGTGCTTGTGTTTTTCCAGCCCAAAGTTTAAGTGATTATCATTTTTGTAGAGTTTTTTAAGCAAAAAGCATCTTTTATTAATATGCAGTAGGTCTGGCTGCACTGTGACTGAACAGGCAGCGACGCCACATCAATAGGAATGAATCCAAAGTGAGTCGGTGGATCTGTCCGCTCGGCGCTCACGGCTCCTGTGCACCCGGAGGTGCGCCGGCTGCACCCCTCTGCCTCCGAGTCTCTCCCCAAAGCTGAATCCCCCATCGGGCGCGGAGCCTTTAAACTCAGCACAAAACCTATTTACCCGCAAATTAAAGCACCGCGCACCGGTGTGGCGCAGGGATCCGCACTCGCTGAAGGAAAAGCAGGGCAATTACTTGGAAAGAGTGAGCCGGGGGAATAGGCCTCATCCAGGGAGGAGGTGTGGCGCCTACTCAAACTTCTTAAATACGAGCAGGGCGGAGGAGAGAGGGTGGAGGAGAGGGGTGGGGCGCTCTCTAAAAACGTCTCCTCTGAAAGTAAATCAAAAGAGCAGCTGAAAGAAAACGGTCCTGGAGCGCGGAGAGAGAGAGAGAGAGAGAGAGAGAGAGAGAGAAAGAGAGAGAGAGAGAGAGAGAGAAAGCCTTGCAGGTTCATTACATCATGGAGAATGGAAGTTGTGTGTGTGTGTGTGTGTGTGTGTGTGTGTGTGTGTGTGTGTGAGAAGGAAGCAGCAGAAAGTCTGCAGGCAGTCAGAGATGGCCGCTCTCCAGCGGGGATTGCTTTGTTGTCTTTGTTTAGGGTGTAGATCGACAGACTCGTGGGAGGGAGGGAGAGGGGTGTGTGTGTGTGTGTGTGTGTGTGTGTGTGTTAGAGGAAGTTTTCATGTATTACAGCCCCCCCCCTCCCCCCCCAACCCAAACTATCCTCAATTCATCGCCTCACCTTTTCTAGGAAGCTTCCAAGGAGACAGGAAGCACAGAAGCCGGTTCCCCGACGTGTCCGTGGGGAACCGGCAACACGGAGGTCCTCAGGGACGCCGAGCGCCGGGGGATGGGAGGAGCCCGGCGCCCGGCTGGTTGAGAGGAGACGCCGCGTTTGATAATGGTACGGTGTGTGTGTGTGTGTGTGTGTGTGTGTGTGTGTGTGTGTGTGTGTGTGCATCTCATCTTGACTTCCTCCAGAGCTCGAGGGCCTTATTACCAATGAGTAGAAGAAGCCTAACGACAGGTGTACCACCACGACATGGATCCAGTCCATCGGCCCGTCTCATTTTGTTTCTAAGCCGATGAATACGGATCTGTTGTCGTCTGCTTAGAACTTTTTTACAGCCGACGTCATCAAAATGAACAGAACGGAATGAACAGAACTGTGACATGTCGTCTGCTAGAGCTTTTTATACATGACATTAATCTAAAGTACGTAGGCAATGGAAGTGGGGTCAGGAAACCTTTTAATTAAACCGGCATCAACACGTCTGGATGCTGCGTGTTCGGTCCTCAACACGTATGAAGCAGAACTAGTGGTGAGTTGTTCTGGTGGATGAAGGAGATGATGGCGGTCTTTACGGAGACACGAAGATAAGCCCCGCCCCTCGCGGAGCGACGCTCATGTCGTGAACGCGGCGAACGGTCGAGCGAGTAAACGCCCGTGTTTCGTACGTACCTTTATCCCGCTTTGTGTCTGCATCAGAGACCGTGAATATATACTAAATTAGAAGGGGCCCTCGTAGAGCGCAGACCTTCACATGTCACAGGATGGGCGTTGAGTTATCAACATGTGGCATTAGTTGCCAGTTGGATAAAAATTGACCGTGCTATGGTAAAAAGAAGATGTTGACCGTTTCATGACCTTGACCTTTGACCCGATCAATCCCAAAATCTAATCAAATGGTCCCCGGATAATAACCAATCATCCCACCAAATGTCATGCGATTCGGTTTAACACTTTTTGACTTATGCGAGTAACACACACGCACGCATACAAATACAAATACACGGCGATCAAAACAAATCCTTCTCATTATCGCTTTGTGTTTGCATCAGAGGGCGTAAATATATATTAAAGAAATATGTATCGCTTTGAGTTTGCCGTTTTAAGAACTTTGGATTTGTCGTTTCTGGATTCAGACGACATAAAAACGGGGGAAAAAACAGTTTGTCACGTTTTTTGGTTTGAAACAGAAAACGAAAAAACACAGGAGCGGTGGGAGCAGTAAACTCGAGCGGCCTTCCCTCTTCAAGCGTTTAGCGTTGACTGAAATGACGTGTGGGCTAACACCCCCCCCCCCCCCCCCGTCCACACGGCCGCTGACCGCCATGAATCGCCTCCTGAATCCACAGGCGTCTCTTAAATGGAGGTCTGGCGTTGGTCTGATGATGTTTTAATTGTGACGTGCGGATGTATTAGCCGTGACCTACAGGCTCTTTGTGGCAGCCTCCATTCATATGGACGTGCATCCCGACACCTCGGGTCCACAAAGGTTAATTAACCTCTGGTGGAGGACCGTTCCTCTGCACTTACCTCGCCGTGTCCTGACCGTGCCATTAACCCGCGCCCTGACTCCTCACCTCCTCTATCATTACCCACGGAAAACCCATTAAAACTTCCTATTGATTATTATTTTTTATTTTTTTACACACAACCTTCTGAAAAGCTAGGCAGAGAACATTTGACATGAAATAAAACGTAATTATTAGATTTGAGGTTGGTGGTGAATGAGACTGGAGCACATTTAAACTTCTTCTTCTTCTTCTTCTTCTTCTTCTTCTTCTTCCTTTTTTTCCCTGTGAAAGTTTTTTTTCCTATTTTCTGGGAGTTCCTCCTGATCCGATGTGAGGTCAAAGGTCAGGGATGCCTCACCTGTGAAGACTGCAGAGCCCTTTGAGGCACATTTTGTAATTTATGATATAGGGCTCTACAAAATAAACTGAATTGCATCATGTGATCTGTAATAGTGTTTTATTGGGTCATGCACAAATCAATTTGCACGTTTAAATAACCACCGACGGTGGACAGCGGCCCAGGTGCTTTCAGGGCCTCCAAAACAAATCCGAGCAATGAGCGCCAAACACTGCATGAGTGACACAGTTATAACACGTTCATGTGAAGGCAATCTGGGAGGTGAGCAGAGACACCCCGCCCTAAACTCTGCTCTCTCTCTCTCTCTCTGCTCTCTCTCTCTCTCTATCTCTCTCTCTCTGCTCTCTCTCTCTCTCTCTCGCCCTCTCTTTGCATGTGTCAGAAACACTGAAGCGCAATTAACGGGGACTCTGCTTTGCTTGTTTGCTCAGTCGCCACGGCAACAGCATTGATTAACACTTCAGCCGTCGCCAAATTAGCAAAGTAAAAAGCCCTCCCATTAACGGCGGCGCATCACGTGTGCGCCCCCCC
This sequence comes from Liparis tanakae, assembly GCA_036178185.1. Classification (NCBI taxonomy): domain Eukaryota; kingdom Metazoa; phylum Chordata; class Actinopteri; order Perciformes; family Liparidae; genus Liparis; species Liparis tanakae. The sequence continues at coordinate 14,087,434 of CM070089.1, read as the reverse complement.
CCCCCCCCCCCCAAACAGAAACACCTTTGTCTCACCGCCAGTCAACGTTTCCTCAGACGCCTTAAAGGGCCGGAGGCGCATTAGGGATGCACCTGTTGTTTTCACTAATCCGATCTGTTAACTTTGAGGTGTGCGTGCGGTTTATGGCGTGTGCTAAAGTTAGCACTCTTTTGGTGGTTGCCAAGTAACAATGCGGAGGAAAGAAAAGTCTTTCCCACCTTCAATTGGACCACAATTCACGGGAAACATTTTGACTGGCAAGAGCAGGAAACACACCGCGTTGTGAGTCAAGTTCCTAACTCTAACTCTAACTCATCTTGATAGGAGACATAGAGAGAATCAGTTTTACAGAGGGACAACTCCCAGCATAGCGTTGCACAACCCCACTCACCCTCACTCGTCCTAAAACTCAGTAATAAGTATTCTATTGTATAAATGTTGGTTTGTACCTCAGGTCTCCGTGTTCTGGGAGGAGGGGCCCCTGGCAGAATGTAGCCCGGTCAGAGCCCAAACCTACATGTCTCTGAGACCCCGTTCACACGATGGGAAAACACAGATATGTTCATGTGTTTTAGCCTTTCTTTATCACGGAAAACGATCATTTGAAAAAATTGGAGATTTGTGAAAACTCTGTTTGTGTGTTTGTGTGTGAACGAGGTCAAACGAGTTTTAGGTTGTCAAACGTCACAGTGAGCGACTAAAGATGTTTCACGTCACATATATTATATTGCATATATATTAAGAAATATTAGTTTATGTAAATAAATGATTAAATTAAATAAAATAAATAAATCTATGTGTAAATGTTTCTCTACCCGGTAGTTTCCGATCGCTCCTGTTGGACGTTCTCCGCAAAACACACAGAGAAAGAAAGAGGAATAATCTTTTCTGACATATAATAATCGTTCTAATATTTCAAAGATATGTTGATCCTTTACTCGGCCCTTAATGAACACACGTTCAATAATAAATGACAAGTCACATCAGTTAAATAATTTGGAACACATTAGAAAACCGCTCACAGAAATGAAGTTATTGTTAACGAATAAATGTAGAAGAAGACTTTTAAAAAGAATGAACACAACAAAAAAATCCCTGCATTGATAGAATGTCATTAGCACACAATAAGGCCGTGACACGTTTAAATGAACAAAGGGCTTAATAGAAACATGCAGGACGTGTGTGTGTGTGTGTGTGTGTGTGTGTGTGTGTGGTTACTAGCCTGACTCCATCCACGCTGAGGCAGAGGCCATGTTCGGCATCTCCTTCTCTAATCCCAATTAAAATCCAGGAGGAGGGGAGGAACGCATCAAAAGGAAAGCTGTCCCAGAGATGGGTGCGTGGGCGGGGGGGAGGGGGGGTAATTATTTTGAAGGGTATTAAGTCATCAGATTTACTTTTATCTTGATTGCATTGTTGTCGTGCATAATTAATGAGTGGGGGAGCTTATTAGGAAAGGGTGATTAGGCAAATTACACAGGTGTCTGATGCATTTTTCATGATGAATTTTGCCAGGACAATCCGAGATTTCCATCTGTTCTGCTCTTATCAAAATGTCACTGCGGGTGTGTGTGTGTGTGTGTGTGTGTGTGTGGGGGGGGGGGGGATCACTATACGACACATTAAAACGCCGGCAAAAAAAAGAGATAAAAGTAAAGCGGGACTTAAGGGTTTGTGCTGAAATAAACATAAACGGGGAATAGTCATTTTAAAATACATTCTCATCATCAGCAAGCTTTTGCCAATTGGGACAATAATAAGCTGCTTCATTTTTAATAGACATTGGGGAATTTGATGATTACACTGTCGAATACTTTGTCCTTCAAAATGATGTGTGGTCCAGGCTCATTCACTGCATGTAGGCCATTACTGCAGGTATAATTAAGACTCACCTTCATTGGCTCTATAATAGTGAAAGCATGAAAAAGCCACCATTATCCTCCCGGAGCGCAGCCTTCCTCTCTCTTCTCTCTGGAACATTCTATTAAAGGCTGATCCTGATGGTGGACCTTCACTCCGACTGGGCGGCCTCTCAAAGGCCTCGGATAAAAGCCTCGTGGAGAAGAACGGCTCTGACCCGCTTCTGGGTTTTTAATTACACTTTGATACGCCCCCCCCCACATACACACACACACACGTTTTCAACAACACCATTTGTATGCAATTAGAACAAATTCGACATTTAGCAATTAACCCAAGTTGAATCACGGCAATCATTCTGCTCATCACACTGTACACACAGATTAATAAAGGTTCTTAATGGTTCTTTAAAAGGCTTTGTGGTTCTGCGAAGAACCATCAGCGACTGAAAAAAATGTTTTAGTATTTTAAGTCTTTGAGGAAATGATTCTTTGAAGAACCCTGGTTTGAAAGGTTCTTTATGGCACCAGAAATGGTGCCTTAAAGAATCATTTCTTAAAGGTTCTTTGAGAAACATTTATAGGTTCTTCGAAGAACTATTTAAGGAAATGATTCTTTTGAAGAACCCTGGTTTGAAAGGATCTTTGTGGAACCAGAAATGGTACCCTAAAAAAACATTTCTTGAAGATTCTTTGAGACACCTTTAAAGGTTCTTCAAAGAACTATTTAAGAAAATTGTTATTTGAAGAACCCTGGTTTAAAAGGTCCATTGTGGAACTAGAAATTTTCGAAGGTTTTTTGAGACACCTTTAAAGGTTCTTTGAAGAACCCTTTAAGGACATGGTTCTTTAAAGATGTGTGTTGCCTCACAACTGAAAACCCACTTGGACTCCAGTTGGTTATCAAACCCCAGACCTTACCAAACGAGTTCAGGCCGAGACCATTACAGTGACCAGAGCCCCACTAACTACCCAAGGTGACCACTAGGGGTGATCTCAGTGGCCGAGCATCTGACTGCAGGTCAAAGGTCAAAGGTCACCTCCGGCTGCCCCTGAGTGGGAAACAGGAACACGTCTTTATAGATTTGGTAAAGCCGGATAAGCAATCCGTCGTGTTGCACCCAGCTTGTTTAGCTTCACCATGGCACCAACACCACCGACCCCTTCAGAATACAACGTGTTCTAAAGATCCCTGGTTTGGAAGGTTCTTCTATGGCATAACTCTGAATAAACATTCTCCAGGTGACACCTTCATCCCTCTGTCGGCCGTGATCAAGGCGACAGAGGGAAGTGAGGTAAGACGCCCTCACACTCATACCGGCAGCCTCCTCCCTCCTCCCCCCTCCCCCCTCCCTCCTCCCTCCTCCCTCCTCCCCCCTCCCCCCCTCCTCCCTCCTCCCTCCTCCCCGATGATCAAACCTCATCAGCTGCTGCATTATTGAGAGGAGCCTCTCCCGGCTCGGTGTGACCACGGCGCCTGGTGTTGGCGTGGTCCTCTCCCCGCTCCCCTTTATTTGGGTTCCCTGAGGACGACTTCAAGGCCCCCTTCAGATCATTAGGCTCTCGGGCGGTGGGGTTCTCACCTCTCTCACCTGAGAACCGTCTTCACAAATTCCACCCCGACCCCGCCAGAAAATCAGCCATGCTGTTTGTGTTGCTTTCATCCGAGCCGTCCCCCTCGCTGGCGGCTGCTCATCGGCTGCTCATCGGCTGCTCATCCGCCCGGCGACTGAGCCAAAGCCTCCTCCCTCCCAGCTCGTCAGACCCGGGTATGATACCTGCGGTATGAAACCGACGCACCTGACAAGAAGCGGTTTATTTGCGTCACTCGCTTCGTTCGTGCCTTAGAGGGGGCGTGGCTTATCTCTGTGGCTTTACATGTCCTCCATCCACCACGGAGGAGATAACCACCATCATATATATATATATATATATATATATATATATATATATATATATATGGGAACAACATGTTCACCACTTTTGGTGTGAACGCAGCATAAGGCGCTCATGCAAGTTACTTAATAAGCATCTTTATTTAATAACAAACCTATACTCATTTGATCCCAAACCAGAATTATTTCGTAAACCTAACCAGGTGTATGTAGGAGTAGGCAAGTACAGGACCAGCATGCACCTGGGCTTATATGTAGGAGTAGGTAGAAGAAGAAAATGCTTATAAATTCCTTTCCCAAATTGAAATCAAAATAAATCTGAAAATTAATGTAAAATAAAGAAAACACAACAAACAAAATATAAAAATAAAAACATTTATATATACTACCACATACATCTTCCATATAAATACGTTTTTAATCAAATTTATAACTCAAGAATTGTTTTATAGATAATTCTAAAAGCAGTTCACTAGTCTTACATCCATGTCAACATTCTTCCATAAGTGGACTCCAACAGAAACACATCTTCTTTTAATACCTTTTTTAGGCTTCTGTACCGTGAACTTACAAACATCTCAAACCATATTTACTATTTACTGAGGATCACTCTTCAGTCAAGATTTTAATTTTAGACGTCGGAGTTCATCGGGACGCAGTACGTCACCTCCCTGTAGGCCTCCAGAGAGGGGAGGGCTTAATGCAGGGGCCTCCTGGCCGGCCCGAGTCACATTGGATACTGTTGCAGTGGGGATGAAGAGGAGGAGGAGGAGGAGGAGGAGGAGGAGGAGGAGGAGGAGGAGGAGGAGGAGGAGGAGGAGGACGATGACAGATCAAGAGAAGTTTGAAGGATGGCTGAGTGGACAGACGTGTGACCTGAGAGGAGAAATTGGATTTGGCTCCTGTCTCCTGGCGCTGGCAGAGAGGGGTGGCGACAAGCTCGGTAAACTACCCCCCCGCCACACACACACACACACACACACACACACACACACACACACACACACACACACACACACTCGTGCACCTCCCCTCCACGCCATTTCCATTTCATTTTTTCCCCGCAAAGCATGAAATTAAAGCTATTTATAACCTGGCTGATAATTACATTATACTTATTCCATCTCGATTAGCTTTCTGGTTTTTATGATACAATGTCACACTTTTAATTAAAGCGTCTCTGGCGGCGGCGCTCTGTTTATCCGCTCCTCGCGACTCGCCGTCCACCTGATGACCGGCGCCCTGACTGACAGCGGCGCCGCCCTGTGATTACACCGGTAATCTGAACGATTTGACTTGGACACATCCTCCGCGTGATGGCGCCTCGAGGGTGGATGTGATGGAGTTTGACACAGATGGATTATGTCACCTTTAAGAAACGTCCCAGTGTCTGTTTAATGGCTAATTACATTATCAAAGCAAAACCCAGGCTGGCGGAAGTCCTCCGTCAACCTTGGAGGAATTAATGATTGAATTATGAATGTAAAATAAATCTCCCCCCCTCTCCCCCTCCCTGCCTCTCCCCCCCGAGGGGAGAAAAAGAAAGTTGAGATCTAATGTTTAACAGTGATACTTCAGGAAAGTAAAAAAAACTGAATGTGAAAATGTACCCTCTAGGTATTGTGCACCGAGACCTAACTTACGGGGAAAGAAAGAAGAAGTTGGTGAATTATTTAACAGTGATATATGCTCAATAATAAATAGCCGATAAATAAAATATACAAGCGTGTCTTGATTAAGGTGTGTGTATTCCCTCCCCTGGCGCCGACAGGCCTTTGATTCATGTCTCTGTGTTGGTGCAGTCCTCCTTCCTCCTCCGATTCAACATTTCCACTTTGTGTAACACGGTTGAAAAGGCATCGCCTCCTCGGCTGCAGGGATGTTGTGAGGAAGAGGAGCCGGAGGAACGCCTCGCCCGTGGCATCGGCTCAGGGCATCGTTAGAAGTCGGACCACCCTGGGCGCTCATTCATGTTTCAGTGTGAGGAGAGGGAGCGTCTAGGAGTGTGAGCGCGTCCCCACTTGAGCGAATCGTGGTTATGGCAACACCGAGTTGTGGAGACGGGTAATTAATACCATGTGGATACTTCCCTCTGTTGGATCGATTAAATCATGCAAAACACTCCTAATTATAAAGCTTCCCCCCAGGATGACGGGCGTCTCGGAGACGACTGCAGAATGTCACGGAAGAAGTGTTTCAGCGCGGCGTCTCCACTGCTGGAGGCGGAGGGATCGAGCTTCTGTGTGCAGCCCCTCTTCTGGAGAGAGCCGGCAGCCCCTCGTCCGTCTCAACCGGCGGCGGAGCGGAGACGACGGCGGGTACCGGGACGCGACTTCACTTCAGTCTGCAAAACGCTGGAACGAAGCATTCATCACTAACTCAGTTTATTTATTTGTAGAGCACATTTTCACTAATTTCACTAATTACTAATTTGCCTCAGAGTGCTTTACAATCTGTACACATAGACATCCCTGACCTTTGACCTTTGACCTCACATGGGATCAGGAACAACTCCCAAACAACCCTTCAGGGGAAAAAGGGAAGAACCCTTGAGGAGAAAACAGAGGAGGATCCTCTCCAGGATGGACAATAGATGTCATGAGACTAGAATAACAATAGATGTCATGTGACCAGATGAACAATAGATGTCATGTGACCAGATGAACAATAGATGTAATGTGACCAGATGAACAATAGATGTCATGTGACCAGATGAACAATAGATGTCATGAGACCAGATGAACAATAGATGTGACCAGATGAACAATAGATGTCATGTGACCAGATGAACAATAGAGGTCATGTGACCAGATGAACAATAGATGTCATGTGACCAGAAGTATTAATGTATGTTCATGAGAGTGAATGTTAGTTAGTATTTCAGATGTTGAAGCCGGTTGAAGCCCGTGACTTTAATGCGGCCAATAACAAACAGGACTTTTATTGTGAAAATACTTGTTTAGTGATTTGACCGGAAGTGACGTTTTGACCCGGGGGTCGTGACCTTTGACCTCTCCATTGTTCGAGCGGGACATTGAGCCAACAGGAAGCTGTCAGGGGATGGACTAAACCATTGAGAGTGAATTCATTTTCCTGGTCTTTTCATTTTCATTTTTTTGTTACCATGAATAAGATCGGTTCAGGCACTTGATCCAGGTTCTGATGTTGCTCCTTAACAAGTTGATTTTCGTGTTAATCCTGGAAGCTGCAGTACAAACTGGATTCAAGTAGAACAAACGTCTCTCTGCTTCGTGAAGGTATGGCGTCGGCACGTCTATCTGAGCAGAGAATGAAATGAAATGGCAAAAGTGGGCGGAGCTTAGCACAACCGAACCCCGACGAAGACTTTTGAAGACGATCCGAGACGTGTTAACCGAAGGCGCCGATCCCGCCGCGTGACGGAGAGAACACGCTCCGCCTCTACTGGAGTTCAACTTTAAAATGAAATCATTTAGTTTCTCGGGACTTCGGGATGCCTTGGCGCCCTCGGCCGTTATACGTATCGACCGCGGCGCCGCCGATAAACATGCCGGTCACGCCTCCCGCTGAGGAGACAGCCAACTAAAGGGTAAATGTAAAGTGTAAATAGTACACATGGCCTTTAAAAGTATGTTAAGGTGAGAGCGGCGCTGCTCCTCAAGACCAGGACACTAAAGGTTGCACACCTCTCGCTGACAGAGCCTCAGAGTTCTGACAGTCCCTCAACACGCCACTCTCCCAGTGGCAACGCACACCACCACAAAGGGTTGGGAGTGCTACGCCTGACCTTTTTAAACCCCTCAGATGTGTGTGTGTGTGTGTGTGTGCGCGTGTGTGTGTGTGTGGCTGTGGGTCATAAGTACAAGTTTAAGGGTGCATGGTCCTCTGAGGTGGGGCTTTTGTTGCCAATATTTTCCTCTGTCGACACTCGGGGTTAATTACCAACAATAGCTGCCTGACCTTCTCAGAGCTCGACGTGTGAAACGCTGGAGATGTTTCGGAAAAAAATAAAATCACCCGGCAGGACCGCGGGGTCGGCGGATCCACGTCTCACCACCGGCAACCGGGAGCCAACTGGGTTTGAGATGTTATGGTCCATGCCGGCCGCTTGGGAGCAATGCCCCCCCACACACACACACACACACACACACAGGTGTTCAGACTGAAAACAAAAAGGACACACGTCACGCCTCATTTACACTGAATAGTTTGGCTCGACTCGACTCGTTTCTTTTGGTATACGCTCCTTTTCTTTTCGTTTTTCATCGTGGATTGTACCCCCCCCCCCCCCCCCCTCCCCTCAGTGAATGAGGATCTCCAGCCAATTGCCGAAGCGATGCCGACAGAAATACAGTTGAGAAGTTACAGTTTGAGGATTACTTCTCATCAATTTAAAGTTGCTACGAGGGACTTCCATTGTGTGTCGAGTCTGGCGCCCCCTGTGGACGAAAGGGGCGTTTCTGAGCACCAGAGTCCCTTTACCAACCAGGTCTGGCTCTCCAACAATGGGGGGTTGGTGTTGGCTCCCAGCGGGGACCAGAGGAGCAGGAGGAGGAGCAGGAGGAGGAGGAGGAGGAGACAACGTTTCTGCAGGGCGACAAACTCTCCTTCTCCCAACTGCAGGTGTAACCCCTTTTGGAAGATGTCTCCTCGTCAAATGATCTCCTTGGAGCTGGGCAGGATGGTTGTAATGGTTTTATTCTGCATTCACGAAGGGACAGAGTATACCGTCAGTGTCTGTGGGTAACGGCGCGTGCTCCGGTCTTGATAGGGATCCCGAGTCGCTCTAGTTACCCATTCCAATACAGAACCACTACATAATATACAAAACAGTAAACTAAAGAACAAGTGATCACATAGTGGATTTTCATAACAATAAAATAAATGAAAAGGAACAGAAACTATCTTCTTTAACTAATTAATTATTCATATTTACAACAATTCAATAACATAGTAACAACAACAACTCACACATCAATAACACTCATAACATACCTGCATTCACGAAGGGACAGAGTATACCGTCAGTGTCTGTGGTACGGCGCTGCTCGGTCTAGAAAGACGGAGCCACGTTGGTGTTAGCTAGGTTAGCTAGAATGAACATTTATGACCGGCACGAAACATATAAAACTAATACATAACATAATGAAAACATGACGAATACAATATAAGACCATTACTAGACAAACAAACAAAGCCAGTTCATTTTAAATTCCCCATCCCCTATCTATTACCCCGATATAACCCAGACCCGTTCCGACACACGTTACCTTGATAGGGATCGAGTCGCTCTGGGGATCCCCACAATCCTTGCCTCTAGTAGTGCAGGTAGTGTAGTACACATCAACCACAGCAGGTGGCGTTAACTCCAATTTAACAGGATTTATTCTCGACCTGCTTGACTATGTTACATACACCCTCTTAAATTCTGCTAAATTGGGGCACATTAAATAAGAAAAAAAAACACAAAATATACTAATTACAAAAGAAAACAATTTACAGTTGTTTAGCCACAAGAGCAAAAACCAGTTCAAGTCAGTTCAAAACTTTTCACTTAGAAATAAGTCAGCAAAGGATCGGCCAATCCCCTTACCAACAGAGACCCAAAAGATGCCGTATACACCTCTCAATTTGTAAACATTGCTCTATGATAGACAACTGTAAGATACCTCAGTTAAGTTTGAAACTTCTCAAGCTAGTCTGAATTTTACCCAGAAAACATATTCCTCACAAAAGAAAACAAAGAATCAACTGATGACATTGAGTCATCTACAATCTGTTCGATCATTTCACAAATGAGCCGAACTGGGGGTTTTACCGATCTACCTGCCCTAGTGCAAAGTGGAGGCGGCTGTGCACAAACTACCTGGTCCTGTGTGAGTGCACCTATCTGTGTCTCATTTGCCTGTTTAGGGGAGATCTGTAGAGCTTCCTCTGCTGAAGGCTGGGAGGGTGCATCCTGGGACACCTCACAGTCAGCAAGGGGCTCAGGGGAAGGCAACTGTGCAGCTTGTACTGACGAACCTGAGGTATTCAACACCTCATCCATAGCATGTGGGACGACAGTCACTTCAGTCTCTGAGGTGGAGTACTCACAGCAACAACAGAAGAGCAATCGGTTTGGCTGGCTGTGGCGTCTTTAGCACTTGCATCATCCATTTGTCGGAGCCAGTCGATCGTCTTTGTCATACTGTCCTGTACGTCAACAGGAACCACTGGTTCACTCTGTTCACTGCCAGCTACTGAAGAGCAGCTTGACTCCAAGTCGTCATCACCTCCCATAGGGAGAAAACTCACAGGTAGTAGGAGGTTTCTATGAACAACCTTTTCTTTGGATGTCACAGGATCTCTGATGCTGTACACATTGATTCCAGGCCTCACGGATGTCACTTCATAGACTGTGGATTCCCATTTGTCTGCAATTTTCCTCTTGCCTCTCTCCCCGCGATTTGCAAGCAAGACTCTGTCACCAACAGTGAGGGGTGACCCTTTTGCTTTGCGGTTGTAGTTCTTTGCCTGACGAGTCTGTTCTGTCCGACTGTTCAGTCGGGCAATGCGTGCAGCTTCAGACAGGTCACGTTTCAAGCGAGAGACAAACTCATGGTGGTCAACTACAGCACCATTTGGGAGGGCATGCTGGAACATAACATCAACAGGCAGACGCGGAATCCTCCCAAACATCAGGAAGAAAGGCGCAAAACCTGTTGTCTCGTGTTCAGTGCAGTTGTAGCAGAACGTCAGCGTCTCAAGCATTTGTGGCCACCTGGCTTTGGACTGGGGCGGTAAAGCTCTTATCATGTTACCAAGAGTCCTGTTGTATCGCTCGACAACTCCATTCCCCATTGGATGGTATGGAGTGGTGTGTGACTTTTGAATGCCAGCCATCTCCAGGAGCTCTTTGATGAGATGACTCTCAAAATTGGCTCCTTGATCTGAATGGATGCGTTTAGGGAAACCATATATGCAGAAAAAGTCATTCCATAGACGACGGGCAACCTGCTTCGCTGACTGATTTTTACATGGGAACGCGTGTGCCATTTTGGAAAAGTGATCTGTGACAACTAAAACATCAACACTCTTCTTGTCGGTCTGCTCAGCAGTCCAGAAGTCAATACACACTAGTTCCATTGGTTCAGAGGTGCAAATGCTTTCAAGAGGAGCACGTCCATTAGGCTCTGGTGTCTTTCCAACCACACAGCGAAAGCAGTTTCTCACGTGATCAGTGATGTCACGTTCCATCCCTATCCAAAAGAACCTCTGCCTGGCGAGAGAAAGTGTGCGTGCTTGCCCTTGATGACCAGATGCGTCGTGGAGACCATGGAGGACTTGGGCCTTCAGAGAGTCTGGAACAACAACCTGGTGAATTGTCATGTTCATTTGTCGGTCTTTCTTCACCTTGTACAAGATGCCATCCTTTATGGAGAGCTTTGGCCATTGTCTCAGCAGTCTCATCACCGCACGAGACTCACCAGCACGCTCACGCCTGGAGGGCCTCCTGCGACGCTGGACGTAAAAGAAAGCTCTGCTTAAGACATCATCCTGCTCTTGCAGATTAACCAGTTCACTTTTTGGTATCGAATCAATTTGGTTGACATCAGCAAGCTGGAGACTCGCCGGTCCTGTGCCTCTCACTTGACTGACACCTCCGGAGTCGTGTGCATCCAACACAGCCGAAACATCTTGTGAAGACAGGGATCCCTGAGGAGGAGATAGAGTGACAGTAGCTCCCTCCTCGGACTGATCCACAACCAATTGGCAGTTAGTGGTACATCTGAATGCATCTTGTACTGTCCTATCCACCATTCCATTTACATTATTGAGTAAGAAGGCATACGGCTCAGTTACCAGACGATGGCCTATGCATGACTGGACAAATGGCTCCTACTCAGTGCATCGGCAACCACATTCTTTGGGCCAGGGACATAGTTCAGGTCAAAACTGTATGCTGCAAGCTTTGCAACCCATCTTTGTTCACATGCATCTAGCCTAGGCTTAGTCAAGATGTATGTCAATGGATTGTTATCTGTCCAGACTGAGAAGCATCGCCCTTTTAGCCAGTGGCTAAATTTGTCACAGACTGCCCATTTGAGAGCGAAATTCCAGCCGATGTGCTGGATAATTCAGCTGAGAGTGTGACAGTGTCTTGCTGGCAAACGCCACCGGTCTGGCAATCTTTCCATCAGGAGGCAACTGTGAGAGAACAGCTCCAAGACCATCAAAAGACGCGTCAATAGCGAGGATGAATGGTGCATCAAAATCTGGATGGGCCAATGTGACACTCTGCACAAGCTCATGTTTCAAAGATCTAAAAGCTTCCCTGCACTCATCAGTCCAGTCGGTCGTGGAAAGTTTAACATGGCCTTTTTTGAATTTTGGTTTCTGGCCTCTTCCTCTTTTGTTTGGTGTGGCAGGCTCAGCCACAAGGCTGAATAGTGGCTTGGCTTTAGCTGAACATCCCTCAATAAAATGATGGTAGTATAGAACCATTCCCAAGAAAGATCTGATTTTCTTAGCACAAGGTGTTTTTCCATCAGAATCCATCAGGTCAGCTTCCTGCACATCATTTATAGCCTGCACTTTACTTGGATCAGTTTGAACACCATCTCCACATATGATGTGTCCCAGAAACTTGACTGATCTACGAAGAAAGTGACACTTCTTAGGCGAGAGCTTCAAGTTGTTAGCAGCAAGGCGGTTGAACACCATCTGCAGACGTTCAAGAGCAACCTGTTCTGATGGAGCAAAAACCATAAGGTCATCAAGATAGCACAACAGGCTAGTGAAGTTCTGATCGCCAAAGATGGACATCATCATTCGCATGAAAGTGGCAGGGCTGTTTGTCAGGCCCTGGGGCATCCTGTTGTACTCATGGAGACCAAACGGGGAAGAAAACGCGGTGTATTTCTTGTCGTCCTCGTGCATTCTGACATTGTAGAACCCTGATGTGAGGTCCATTGTTGAGAAGAACACATTGCCACCAAGTGCAGCAAGGGAGTCTGTCTGATGAGGCAATGGATGTGCGTCTTTCACTGTTCTTGCATTCAACCACCTGAAGTCGTTGCAGATGCGAAGATCACCAGTCAGCTTGACAACGAGGACGAGAGGAGATGAATACTCGCTCTGAGATTTCCGAATTATTCCTAATTCCTCCATCTCATTCAGAGCTGTACGAAGCTTGTCATAATGGCAGGGTGGGACCCGTCTGTATGGAAATCTGAAGGGCTTGTCATCTACTAAGCGGATTCTGTGGACAAAATCCGCCGCCCCACCACAGTCCATTTTATGTCGTGAAAACGTTGACTCATACTGCTCAATGAGTTGCAGAAGCTTATCCTTCCACTCAAGGGAAACTTCACAAGATGAGAGGTCCACATCCTGAAGGCCCATGTCACTAAGGATGCGCAAAATCTCCTCTTCCGATCTTGGTGCAGGTGGTGATTTCTGAGTGTATTGCGCACTGGATTGAATACGCTCTGGTTCAGGTAAGTCCTGCACAGAAAGACAGGGGGAAACATCTGCGACCTTTGCATTTCTTTTAATGGTGAGGGGCTTCTCAGTAGGATTTACAATTTTAACTGGAACCCAGCCGTCTCCCCACAAAGAAGTAACAACTCTCCCCACCAAAATGTGCGCAGGTCTGGCTTTGGACTGAGTGGGTTCGATGAGGACTGTACTCCCCACTGCAGAGATGTCAGATGCAGGCAGTTTAGCCCACACTAAATGTTCAGACATCGGCTGTAAAGTGACACATCTTTTGAGTTTGGCCGTACCGATTCTGTTTGGCATTGCATCGCCTTTCCATTCATCCGAGTGGGACAGCAGGGATGCTAAATGAGACAGCTCAACATTTGGAGCACTGTTTGCTGGAGACGTGATCTTTTGGCCACTAACAGTCTGTTTTATCTGTGGAATGAGCCACTTGATGGCGTTGCTGCCCAGAATCATCTCATCAGTTTGGCCGGGCACAACTAGAACAGGAATGATCACCGTATAGCCATAAACTGATGCAGTGAGGTCATACATGGCAGAAGGTGTGACAAGGTGACCACCACAACCAACAATGACAAAGTCCTCAGCCGATTTCTTTTCAATGTTGGACTGTGAAAGTTTTGTGGCAGAAGTCTCACTTATAGTGCATGCCATAGATCCACTGTCTACTAATGCTCTGAGGACATGCCCCCCATCAGTAGTCACATCTGTGTAGAATAGACTGTCAGTCTTTGAGAGTCTCTGCAAGCGTTGCACAATCAGTGTTTTTTGTGACGGCACTATGCTGCTGTAGGTGTGACACAATGATTCATAATCATCAATATCTGTGAAATCCAAAGTGGGAGGCTTACTCTCTTGATCTGCACTGTCCTCCCCTGCGCACAGATCATTCAGTTTCCCTGCTGAGTGTAGGCAGAAGGACGTCTTCCCTCTGGACAGTCGCGTCTTGAATGGCCAGGGGAGTGACACAGGAAGCAGAGCCTGTTCTCTCGACAGTGAGTGAAGGCAGTGTGAGAGACGTCTTTACATATGAAACATGGCATGTCATTTAATCCCTCAACTCTTGGAAACCTGTTGTTGAAATGTGGCTTTTTGTGGGCTTGGGCATGACCTGGCCCCTGAAGCAACACTTTTTCCAGCATTCCAATTAACCTCTCCAGAGTAGAGCTCTCCTGACTTGCAGCGTTTTTCTGTTCGGGAACGTCTGAAACTACATTAGCATTAGCACTAACCTCCACTTTATTCGCGTCGATTCTGCTACACTGCTTCACTGTAAAAGACCTGAATCCCTTCTCCAGATGGTATTCATCCAACACTTCCTGAACTTCACGAGCTGACCATTTATCCATTGTCTTGGACCTAAAGGTAAGAGCTAGATCTTTACTGGGGCAGTGTCTGATAAACATACGTGTGATTTCAACACTGGGGTTGTCAAATTTTTTACCTTGCTCTCCAAGACAACTTGCAGCAACATCAGCAGCTCGGTTCAGTCTGAGCCAATACTCATATGGATCCTCCTGTTCTTTTGGCACAGTCGAATAAAAGTCAGCCAAAGGCACAGTGGAACAGTGGCTTGCACTGAAATGTCTTCGCAGGAGTCCATAGATGGCCTGTGGGTTATGCTGGACATCAACTTCACCATTTCTTATTCCAAATCTCACAACGTCCTTTGCTCGGCCTCTCAGGTGGATGAGAATTTCCTCAGCGTGGTTCTCGAGCTGAATAGCACTCTTTTTGATGTAGTTTCTCATTGTTTCCTCCCATTCGTCAAAAGCCAGCGTATCTGAACTCTCCCCTCGGAATACAGGTGGGTCTTTCACTCTCTGAGTTACCAGCTGGACTTGGGAGAGATCCAGTGTGCGGCTGCAGTCTTTCTTTGGGCATGTTTCTTCATGAGTTGTAGGGACAGAAGCTGTAGGGCTTGATGTGTTTAGGCGTAACATAATGCTATCAGCTATCTGCTGCCCTATCTGCTGCACAATAGTGCTCATTTGGTCAGCTAATCTGACCTCATCAGGGGGAGTGTCTGGAACTGATGTACTAGCGCACTGTGGTGGATCTAACTCAACTATTGGCTGACTCTGAGGTGTCACTACTTCCCTACTTCTGAAAGGACTGTGAACCAAATCCACACCAAAAGCTGTTTTATCTGCCACCTGGTGGTCACCTAGTGAAAATGGAACAGGTGTAACACGCAGTCCCCTTCCCCTTCCAAAACCGATAGGAGTCATTTCAGCAGTACCAAATGTGTTATGATTCATCTTTGATAGCAGAATACACACTCAAGAAACATTCACATACAATCTCAAGGGAATATGACTGTTCGCTAAATAAACCTGGATGTCAGATACGCAGAAGGAATCACAGCTCCAGATCGACGCAGTGGTGAGAAGACATCTGCCCGGTCCGGTGTAGTCATGGACAGGTCACGGCACCAATGTAACCCCTTTGAAAGATGTCTCCTCGTCAAATGATCTCCTTGGAGCTGGGCAGGATGGTTGTAATGGTTTTATTCTGCATTCACGAAGGGACAGAGTATACCGTCAGTGTCTGTGGGTAACGGCGCGTGCTCCGGTCTTGATAGGGATCCCGAGTCGCTCTAGTTACCCATTCCAATACAGAACCACTACATAATATACAAAACAGTAAACTAAAGAACAAGTGATCACATAGTGGATTTTCATAACAATAAAATAAATGAAAAGGAACAGAAACTATCTTCTTTAACTAATTAATTATTCATATTTACAACAATTCAATAACATAGTAACAACAACAACTCACACATCAATAACACTCATAACATACCTGCATTCACGAAGGGACAGAGTATACCGTCAGTGTCTGTGGGTAACGGCGCGTGCTCCGGTCTAGAAAGACGGAGCCACGTTGGTGTTAGCTAGGTTAGCTAGAATGAACATTTATGACCGGCGACGAAACATATAAAACTAATACATAACATAATGAAAACATGACGAATACAATATAAGACCATTACTAGACAAACAAACAAAGCCAGTTCATTTTAAATTCCCCATCCCCTATCTATTACCCCGATATAACCCAGACCCGTTCCGACACACGTTACCTTGATAGGGATCCCGAGTCGCTCTGGGGATCCCCCACAATCCCTTGCCTCTAGTAGTGCAGGTAGTGTAGTACACATCAACCACAGCAGGTGGCGTTAACTCCAATTTAACAGGATTTATTCTCGACCTGCTTGACTATGTTACACAGGTACAAGGCTATAGAAACAGACCATCTTCTCTCTGATGCTCTTTTCCCGGACGGAGGTCATATTCAGTATTCAATATTACTTCGAGACTATATATTTATGTATTTCAGTGCAGAATAAAGTTATTCCTATCGGACAGATGCAGTGAATGTTGGCATAGCCGAGCACCAGACCTTTGAACCACCGCCCACACCCCACACCTGTTCGCTAATTTAAATACGTTCAGTCATTAGTTTAAAAGTTGTTTCAGGAGTGTTCTTCAACAGGATTAAGAATGGGAACGTCATCTCACTAAACGCCATCCACACACAGTGAGTGACAGAATGATGTCGACGAGCAAGTTAAGTTGGTGTCACGTCTCGTCGTTTATGTTAAGATTAAGTTTAGTTCTGTTTTCCATGTCCGCTTTTATTTTGTAGTAACTGTCCTCTCTTGTTTCGGAGACTTTTTTCCGTGCCCCGGTGTTTCCTCGTTGGTGCGATTGTCTGCTCCACCCTGATGGTGTCCACCTGTCTCATCTCCTCATGTATTTAGGTCTGTGTCTACCTGTGTCTGGTGTCATATCATCTTGTCTCTTGTCTCGTCCGAATCATTCTTGTTTGTTTAGTCTTTTGTCCCTGGTTTGTTTTTCCAACGTAGTTAAGATTTTGTTTTGTACTTTGTTCACGTTTCTTCCAGCAAAGCTGTGATTTTGAGTTTTCTATTAAACCTTTTGATTTCTCTAAACCTTGAGTCGTGCTTTTGGGTCCTGCCTTCTGAGTCGTGACAGTTGGTCTTTAAATATAATGAGGTGAAGTAGTGGATGGATTTGTAGATGGGAGGGTGAATTGGAGGAATTGAAACTTCTAGATCGGTACGTAGAGTCAACAGTGCGTTGTTATCATTTAAGAGAACGGGATCATTTATATTATATGTAACATAGCCTTGATATGATCCTGATATTTAAAAGGAAAAGTAGATTTGCGATGGAAACCGGCCCCACACCTCGGTGTGAACAGCCCGATTGGTTTCTATAGGCGCCGAAAGTTACCCAAAGTAGCAAAACCATGTCGATGAAAGGTCATCGGCTGAGATATTACACAGAATCAAAAGATAAGGCGAGTTATGGAGAACCCGGGACCTCAGCGGGGGAAAGCAATCGACCCAACGACGCCCGCCCCGACCAACCCGAGCCGAGCAATCGTCCCGCCTCGTAAGTAAAAAAGGAACCGGCTGCTGAAGGAATTGTCGGCGTCCCGGAGGTCGGCGAGAGTCGTCCTCTGGGCAGCATGAGTATGTGTTACGAATCTCGCAGCAATCCATCCAGAAGTTTCTGAGATGTTCTGGTCTGAGCCCAAGTGGCTACCGTTGGCGTTCCTGGAGCTGCTCTGCATGAGTTCCCCTCCGCTGCTAAAGAAAGTAGACGTCCAATCATTCGGGTCTAATAGCTCAATAGTCCTATTTTTTAAAAGGCTCTACCTTTTACTTTCACGAGTGCGTATACAGCCCCCCTCTGCCGCGCCGGCCCTCCCCATTGTGCTCCACGCCATTCACCTTCCATTTGGAGCCGGCGCTCTAAAAGGAGACAATAGAGCAATTCTGCAGCGAGAGCAGGTAATCTTAATGGAAGGCCTGGAAACAATGGGGGCCAGTATGTGGGCGGGCGGGGGGGGGGGGGTCACGTGGTAATAAGCGGACAAACCTGGGAGCAATTAACTCTGTTGTAATCCCATTGAGTTCAATCAAATGAAGCAAGTAGTACTTTGAGAGTAAAAAGGGAGAAAGAAGGAGCGAGAGGGAATGAAGGCTTTGAGTTGGACCTGTGGAAACGGATGCAAGAGGACAGCTTCAACAAATGAACCGATTCAGGCACTCGGGAGGCATTTGAACCGGGGTGAAATACTCACAGGAGAGGAGAGAATTTAATCAGCCCGGCTCGCGTTAGGTCTCCGGTCGGGGAACAGTTTGACTCGAGTTTAATAGAAGACTTTGCATCCGGAGAATGAAATCCAACTCCATCGCGGCAATGCTACATTTTTTGGTTGGACCGCCTCTCCGTGGATCTCCTCTGGTGATAAAAGTGTTTTAAGTAAGCGTCTACTCCGAATAACAGACAATCAATTATGCATTTGCTTTCTGAAATCCCAAAGCAGCAACGGGAAAGCTTCCATGCTTCCAGAGAATCGGCCAGCAGTCGTAAAAGAATCGCATTTACCAGTTCTGACTCCTGCTGCAGCGCATGAGTGTCATACGAGACAGTCATATTCTGAGGTTATCAGTTCTCCCAGAGCAGAAGAAATCCAAACCCAGTTATGGATTTAATGTTTATTGAAATGAGATGCTTACAGGATATTTGAATATGTGCCGAGACACTCTGTCACATGAAGCATTCCCATAAGGGGCGGGGTCAAGAGGGGATCGCCGAGCGGGGAAAGACTTCGTAACATGTCGTATTGACCGAACGGACCGCTGCAGGAACTGAGGAGACACGAATATAATGAAAAATCAAAGTGTTCAACAGCATTAGTTTCCTTTGACACGGAGAGCAGAAAGATCCTCAGATCAATACGGATCCGAACCACGGATCAGAGTCTTTGTTCTCTTGTACAGCTGTAAAATATCAGGATATATCGTTAATGGGACGTTGATTATTGTAGACATTACGTAGGTTTTCATCTCGAATAATCGTGGAAGTTCATTCTTGATCCTAGCCTTTTTTTTCTGCAGATAAATACAATAAATGAGGTCTGATAACACAACATATCTAACAGTTAGTCAATCACAAGTATTTCCATTTGAAAGGCAATGCAAAATAATATAATAATCAGAAACGGAGCTTGCCTATTTCCCTTGCTTGATCATCTGCCAGAATGCAGACGTCTGGTAATACTATATCATATTAATTGCTCTATATACGTCTACCTTTCAAGGTAAGCGATCCTCTAGGCCAGAAGTCGTCTCTGCTCAGGCCGACGTGGCTTTGTGCTGGATCATCACCACTTGTCGCCAGTCGTTTCCAGTAAGAGCGAAAGAAGAAGGACGGAGACTGTGGACAAGGTCACACGGACACGGCGACACGGCTGCAGCCGGGCGGCGGATCGTATCGATGGGCTGGAAACAAGATCGCCTTCCGTCTGCACTTTTACATTTGGGGAAGAGAGGGCGTGGGGGGGGGGGGTATAGAGGAATCAGAGGTGGGGCGGGGGAGGGGCGTACGGTTGTGTCAGAGTCGGGCCGTCGGTCCGACTCACGTCCAACGGCGGGACGCTCTAGAATCCGAGAAGGGGCGACCCGGAAAAGAGGTCTCACTGCGTATCAAATCAACTAATTGCTAAAACTCAACTAATTTCTAAAACTATACATCAGGGGTCGTGAACCTCTGGCTCTGAGCCATATATGGCTCTTCCGGTGACGCATATGGCTCTTTTGAGTTTGAGTTTAAAAAAAAATACAAAATCCGCCCGGTGTTCTGTCATTTTTTGCTGCCTTGTCAGAATTTGCTACCCGCTGCATAAACTGATAGATACAAACTCGGAAAATCGACTCGGCGCATGCGCAATACCACAAGGCATCAGTTCTCGACAAGTAGCATGAAATGACAGAACACCGGCACTGTACTTTTCTCCAGAGCGCCAGATTACAGCAGAAGTAATTTAAAGCCCCACTATGTAGTGTTTCCCTTGTAGCGCCCCCTTCAGGTATGTAACGTGTACTTCAGTGTGGTAAATACCCAGTTATAGATCAGGTGTCTGAACCTCTGGCTCTGAGCCATATGTGTCTCTTCTGGTGACATATGGCTCTTTAGAGTTTGAGTTAATAATAATCTCCTCCGCCCCCTGTAACTTTCTCTCTCCTCCAGATGACAGCAGCAGTAATGTCAGGTCCCTTTCTTAAAGACGTCTTTGTTCTTTAAACTAAAGGTCTGTTATTGGTCGTCTCCACAGCAGCATGTCTCTCTGTCTCTACGTGTCGCGTTAACACTCCTCCGCTATATATATATATATATATATATATATATATATATATATATATAAATATTTGGCAGCAGTGAGTAGCGAGGTAAAGGGGCGTGTCGGGCCTTCGCATGTGGGGGTGTGGCCAAACTTTCTCTTCAACCATTTTAGTATCATTTTAATTTCATGCTCAGGGAAATGAACACAACCCGTGTAAATGTAAATGAATGTAAAACAATGAAGGATCAAGAGAGAAACCATATTTAATAAATATCATGTCACATTTGGAACACACGCGGCCGTATTGCAATTCATATTTGAAATAAAAGGGAAGCATTTTCTTTCTTTATATATATATTTTTTCTTTTCTACTTCCTCCTAGAGAGCCCATCACCTCCCGGTTCACACACCCGGTTAACTTCTTCAACACGGCTGCACTAAAGCTTAAGTAATGAGGCCCAATTTGACTCAATTAGGTGGTGTTTGTGTTGATGGTTATCGAGTGTGTGTGTGTGTGTGTGTGTCGTTCGGCTCGCGGGCCGTTCCTCCGGGACTCCCCCAGGCCACAGTGTGGGTAATTAGGGTTCATGTGAGCGGGTTAACCCACCTCAGTGGGCGAGAGACAGCGAGACAGCACCTCGCTTTGATGTCTGGCCTCTCTCTCTCTCTCTCTCTCTCTCTCTCTCTCTCTCTCTCTCTCTCTCTCTCTCTCTCTCTCTCTCTCTCTCTCTCTCTCTCTCTCTCTCTCTCTCTCTCTCTCTCTCTCTCTCTCTCTCTCTCTCTCTCTCTCTCTCTCCCTGAATGTCAACCAATTGGGACAGAGCGAGGGCCTGACATGATGTCTGCAGGTTATCATTATCTGTATTATTTTCCCACCTGATCGATCGGCTCTGCTCTGCTCGGTGCTGCTGGGTATCTGTCACTGCTAGTTAGGGATTGACCAGTGGGTATCATTAAGAGCACCGAGCGCCGGCTTGGGGGAGGCTTTGTTGTGGGGGGGGGGGGTGAAGAAGACAAGCCTTTCTCCTTTTAGCCTCCTGGACTTAGTTGACCTTTCACTTAGGGAGCAGCTGGAGCCAAGAGATATTTAATTGAATGGAGTCTTCAGATGTATTTTGGAGGCAGCGGAGGAGATGCCGCCTCCTCAAGAGCACGGGAGACGGAGAGGCAGAGAGAGAGAGTTTGCTTGACCTTCAAAGCCTAATTGATAGGCTTTTCATGGACCTTGTTTGAGATGTGCGTGGTCCCTGTTGTTCAGCAGACCCTTACAACTCCAGCACAAGTACAAAGTCAACCGCAGGTAGGGAGCCCCCAGTGGCCCGCTGCGATCAATAGCCGCCGGCTGGGCTAACGAGAGCTGCAGCCACTCTTCGGCTTCTCACCCCCACCCTCCTCCTCCTCCTCCTCCTCCTCCTCCTCCTCCTCCTCCTCCTCCTCCTCCCCATTAGCAGGCAGCGCCCGGCCTAATTCCACAGTCTGCGCTCATTAATGTGGAGGAATAAAGGGGCAGTCGCCACATTGGAGGAGGATAACCGATCCTATAGGAGAGCGGGACGATGCGGCCGCCGCTCCATTGATTAGGAGCGTTTGAGATGCATCAGAACGCTCCTCCCTCTCTCTCTCTCCATCCCTGTTGATTTTAGCGTTGCCGAATTTGTATTTTTCATATTTTCTTAAACACACACACACACACACACACAGGGCGAGGCGGGAGGCTGAAACAGATTAACGGCGATTCAATCTTTCAGGTAAAAAGAGGCAGAAGCTTAGTGAGTGTCAGGCGACGAGGGGGGGGGGGGGGGGGTTCAGGAAGAAGGAGCAGGAGGAGGAAGCTCCGGCCTTATTGTCTTTGAGAAGTGATTTAATTAGAGCCGCTCTCCACCTCCTTCCTCTCCATCGCTCTCCGGCGGCGGCGGCCTTGGACGCACAGAAAAAAAATTCTGGGGGATCATGTACGGAGATCAACTGATAAGCAGCTAATTTTGTGCACTTATGGGAGCAAACGATCGCGTATAACCTCCCCCCCCCCCCCCCCACACACACACACACACACCCCCCCACACTCTCGGAATTTCCTCCTAGCCGAAAGAGGATGAAAGTGAAGGAGCCGAGGAGCTCAGATCTGAGGCTGTTTTCGGCCATTAATGCTGATCTCCAAAATTAAAGATTTATACAAACTGATAGAGCTCAGCAACACACACACACACACACACACACACACACACACCGAATGAGGAATGAAGGGGATCGTTCTCCTTTAAGGCTTTCTTTAAAGTCTCTGAATGGGGGGGGAACACAATCACGGAGCACCACTTTCTCAGCCTAATTGGAGTCTCTTGAATAAGTTAGCGCTGAAAGATGTTTAATTTGGGAAATGAGTGATCTCTCCGACGTTTTGATGGGGAAATTAAAGAGGATAGGACCGGCGCCTCCATCTGAAGATGTTTCTCTTCTCTTTTTTCATCGTCTACACATGTTGATTGATTCCCACGCCGCTCCGGGCCGACGCCGGCTAACGAGCCACTAAACAAACTTTATTTTGGGAGGAAGATGCAGCGATGACGCCGTGAAGACGTGTTTGAGGGTTTGAGTCGGATCAGATTCTACTTTTATCATATTCAACGATTCCCATGGGTAGAATAAAACATTCAGTGATTGTTTCTTACATATTTCATTTATCAACAAAGTCCACCACTGCAGGTTGGATTTCATCAGAAACCATCTGATTGAAGACAAATCTAATAATCTGTTGAGTTCTTAAACATGTGTTTAAATATATAAGGTTCACACACAATACATTTCCAGGACTTTAAACTAAATTTAGAAATGTTGATTATATGCCTTAAATGAGAGACGATCAGACAATAGTTTGATTAAAAAATATAAATATGTATATAAATGTGTATTCTTTTAATCAAACTGCATAAATTAACATGAATATAACTCAATTTCTATGATTTTTTTTCAAAACTTTTGGGATTAATTTTTTCAAGGCCTTGAAATAACCATTTTAAAATTCCATCACTTTTCCAGGTTTTCCATGAGCGTATGATATGATACCAAACCTCCTGATGGGTTCCCTTCACTAGGAACCAGAGAGATGGGGCTGAGGGGAGGAAGGAGGAAAGTGGACTAACGTATGTAGGTTTTGGTCGTTACATGATATTTGTAGAAAACATATAAATGAATATCAGACTTATTATTATTGTCTCAAATCCTAATGTAACTAGAATGTTCCATCCATCCTGGATCCTCATTTTAAACACCACACTTCAGATCTCTCTCACAGATTCACTCTTAATATTTGCGATCCGACTTCCATTCTTTTCATTTACCGCTCCTCAAGTCTGTCGCTCCTTTCTTCCTCCGGGGTTCGCCAATCATGGTGACATGATTATGCATATCAAACAAATGGAACATGGAAAAAAATATCTAAATTACCCATGAAGCAACACTTTGTGCCGAGCAATCCTTGTTTTATTCATATGCTTTTTTTATTTTTTATCCATATTTTCTTCAAAATACAAGCAGGCGCTATCACGGGACCTCATGCGCGCAGAGACCCAGTGAATCCACAATGAACATGAATCAACGCGTCTTATTAGGGATGACCTTAATCCTCATCTTTAGTTTAAGCCTGCCAATCAAACGCCAGTACACACCCATGTTTGCTCATTAGGCATCCGACTGAAGAGAGAGAGAGAGAATTCCACCTACACCTCTTTTCTGTTTGTACCAGGAAAAAACATCAAAGGTGGTTTCAGCCAATGAGGAGGGGGTAACCCCTGCTCGGGGGCGTGGCTGCAGCATCTGCCGGACAATGGTGGTGGGTGGGGGAGGGCTCACGAGGGGGGTCCATGGAAACAGAGCAGAGACGACAGAGTTCTTTGTGAGAGGCGATCCTTCAATGTTTCATCAAAGCTCGGCGGCGGCGTTCGCTGCACTCGCCTTCATCACGCCGCCTTCATCACGCCGCCGTCCTTCAGAGGGATCACAACGCCGGGATGATACGATCTGTTGCCAAGTTTGATAATGAGGATCCAAATGAGTTTGGGCCCATAAGATGTACCTCTGGATGATGAATAAACCACTCAGCTCACGACCCGGATGTGATCTCTCATTGGGTTCCAGCCCTGATCACACAGGCAACGCAGTCACACGTCTGGGCATCTAAGAACTACAAGGATGAAAACCGTAAAGAGGCAAAACTACAACAACTGAACGGCAGACGACCCGAACTATAGTTCTCCCAGAGGACGTAATCCAGTGGTTCAGTGATGTACCTGTAGGTCGACCCCTGTAACATATCTTTTCATCGAAAAACATTTTGGGTTGGAAAAAAAACGTGCAAAACACAGTTTTGCCATTAGTGTCTGATTTAATATAAAATATATAGAAATCAGTTTCTAAACTTCTTTAAAGGACTTTTTGAATGGATGCTTATTTTAACCCTCCTGTTACCTTCACATGTATAACGTTTTTTACCTTGGGGTCAATTTGACCCCAGTAATTAAAACATACAGAACATTATTTAAATAAATAATGTTTCCCAAGTTTAAGTGTGAGGTACGTTATATTTGTTTACTATATAAATAGCCTTTTAAATACATAATAAAGTTGATATTTCTTATATGTTTTACAGTGATAAACAGCCTGGGGTCAAATTGACCCCAAAGAACATCAATGCGTACAAGTTGTGTTCAGGACAGTGAAAACATATCATGGGAATGTTGTGTTTCCCAATTGTCCCCAATAAATTAGGAAAAGTCATGAAATATGAAGCAAAAAAAATCATGTCAATAATTTCTTTAGAGATGTTAAACATTAGATGGGGTCAGATTGACCACAAAGGTAACAGGAAAGTTAAATATATTGAACAAAAAATCTCCCGTACCCCCTGCAGCGCCGTCCCCTACCACCAGGGGTACCTGTACCCCCACTGACCACTGATTCTTCACTTCATTTGGAGGCCGAGGTCTCTTGATGGAGCCGCTAGAACTTACAAGGGGGCAATTTTCTTTCCTCCATAAAATAACCGCCACATAAAGAAACTCGCTGCGGAGTCCGACTGCGTCGTGCGGTCGGTTCATCGATCGGCTCAAAGTATCAGATTCCATCTCATCGGCCGTGGAGATTTGGCTGACTGACCAATATTTTTTTACTCGTTGCTCATCTAAAGTACAAAAACAATTCCGTCTTTAATTTTTCCTGTTTCCGAGGTTAAGGTTTTGTACTATTTGGACCTTGAGTCTGTAATAAAAACGTGATTGATGTATACCATTCAGAGAGATGGAGAGGTGCAGGACATTTAAACCACGGTTCCCCACATTCACAAACATCCGATACTGAGAAGGTCCAGAAAGGAAGTTCATCTCTCTTAATGCCACCACATCTATTTATTTTTACCCCATCAATTGTTATTTTTTTTATTTTCACAAGGTTCTCAATATTTACTTCAGGATTGATGAGGGGCAAAACTCTATTTGAATGTTTTGTTATCACAAAGTAGCTCTCGGCGGTATTCTTGTGAAGAGAGCCCGAGAACACAGAGAATACTAGCTGGAGGAGTTTACTGTGTGTGTGTGTGTGTGTGTGTGTGTGTGTCTGTGTGTGTGTGTGTGTGTAAACGGGTAAACGGAGTGAATTGTTGCGGCCTCATCGCCGTGGTGATCTGAGAAACGCTTCATCTATTTCAATTGCTTTTTGACATTTGGAGAAGGGCTTGTGCGTCACCGGGCCCGCGCTCGCTGGACACAAATTATTCAATTACACAAACTAATTGACACCCTGTGTTGTCTTTTACAGGTGCTTTTATTGGGTAATTGTTGCCGCCTCAAAAAAAAGAAGAGAAAGGCACTTCACCCGCCGTTGAAGTCCTCTCCGCTCCGTTCTCTCGGTGCTCGACGAGTCGGGAACAAAAGAGCGAACACAAGTTTCATCCAGTTTTTTTAAAATTGCGGTTGTTGATTGTTGTAAGTGTTTTGTACATGAGCGATGAGTGCGTCGGTGTCCTCCCCCGGCTCTCCACTCATTGTTTGGTAATTCCTGAATCCATGAAGCACCATTGAAAACACAATGTCACACAGACCCGGTGACACATGGGCGTCGACACATTAACTTTTACAAAATGGGCTCAAACTCTGAACAAATGTGGGTTTTTAAACTTATTTCAGTGTATTTACAGTTCAGCCTGTTAAACCTACTGATGGCTGTCTACAGTATTGATCATTATGACATTTATATACCAAAGAACGGAGCTTATCTAGCCTATAATATATACTAGAACAGAGAGGAGTCCTCTATCAGCACTAAGGTCTAACAAGACCAGTACAGAGAGGAGTCCTCTATCAGGACTAAGGTCTAACTAGACCAGTACAGAGAGGAGTCCTCTATCAGGACTAAGGTCTAACAAGACCAGTACAGAGAGGAGTCCTCTATCAGGACTAAGGTCTAACAAGACCAGTACAGAGAGGAGTCCTCTATCAGGACTAAGGTCTAACAAGACCAGTACAGAGATGAGTCCTCTATCAGGACCAAGGTCTAACAAGACCAGTACAGAGAGGAGTCCTCCATCAGCACTAAGGTCCAACAAGACCAGTACAGAGAGGAGTCCTCTATCAGGACTAAGGTCTAACTAGACCAGTACAGAGAGGAGTCCTCTATCAGGACTAAGGTCTAACTAGACCAGTACAGAGAGGAGTCCTCTATCAGGACTAAGGTCTAACAAGACCAGTACAGAGAGGAGTCCTCTATCAGGACTAAGGTCTAACAAGACCAGTACAGAGAGGAGTCCTCTATCAGGACTAAGGTCTAACAAGACCAGTACAGAGATGAGTCCTCTATCAGGACCAAGGTCTAACAAGACCAGTACAGAGAGGAGTCCTCCATCAGCACTAAGGTCCAACAAGACCAGTACAGAGAGGAGTCCTCTATCAGGACTAAGGTCTAACAAGACCAGTACAGAGAGGAGTCCTCTATCAGGACTAAGGTCTAACAAGACCAGTACAGAGAGGTGTCCTCTATCAGGACTAAGGTCTAACAAGACCAGTACAGAGAGGTGTCCTCTATCAGGACTAAGGTCTAACAAGACCAGTACAGAGAGGTGTCCTCTATAGTCTATCTGATGCATTTAAAACTGTAAAAAAAATATTTTTATCGCCCGTTATCAAAAATCTGCTTGGCTTCCAAATGAAGTTCTAGTTTTTGGGAACCGGTGAAGCCGTCTCCGGTTTCTTGTTAGTGAGATACAATCACTGATTGTTCTCTTCTACTCGTGGGAATCGTTGACAAAATGAGAAATGTAGAATGTGATCAGACTCAGACCTCCAAACTCTTCTTCATGCAGTCAACGCTGCACAAAACAGAACAAGCTAAACCACTAGTGACGAGCTGCAGCGAGGCCTTTCACCACGAGCGTACCACGCACCGTTCTTTAATTCCTCCTGATTGTCGATGCCTGCAGTCGTCTTGGTGGCGTTGAAACGCGGTTCCTTGTAATCGCTTGTTTCCATGATCAGAACATGAAGGCTGGCTCAGTATCAGGCTGTTCCTCTCCTCCCTCAGCTAAGCGCCCGTGAGCTTCTCCCACGGTACCCTCCTTTTGTCTTCCTCACACTTTTTAATGACTTGGAGAACAAAGTTTCCACCTGCACACAACTCTTCAAAATAATAAATCACAGGATTTCTGCTCACGTTAATTGACATTTGACAACACCATTTGCATAATGATTCAAAACAGCCTCCGGGGAGATGCTTAAGAGGAGGGAAACATTATGGATTTGCTAATTAGTCGTCGTCAATTCTTGTGTGTTGCTGCAGTCGTTAGTCTTGGTGAATGAACCCGACCAGACAACCATAGCTTTATGACAGTCGTCATCAGTACTCAATCATCATTATTGCTGCTTTTCTGAGGTGGCTGAAACCACAAGTAGTAATACGCCCGACTAAACTACCCAGTGAGGTTTTAAATCAGAACGTACAGTCTAATCAAATGACGGCTTGTCAGGTTTATATATATATAGCGACTCGTAAAAAGGTATGACTCAGAGAAAACAATCATCTGAGACAATGAGCTCTTACTTCTCTTTCAAAGTCGGTAAAGATTGTATTCTTGTGCGATTGTCAAGTTGACCAGTATGACTTCCATCCATCCATCCATCCATCCATCTTCATCCGCTTATCCGGGGTCGGGGTGCAGGGACAGTAGACCCAGCAGGCGCATACGTATTGTTGCTGTCACAATAATGTACTAAATTGCACATATTACCAAACAAAGTCATGTATGCAAAGTCATGTTTCTTTCAATGAAGCCATACATCATGTGCCATATTGTAAACTCATTCATTAAGAAAATGCAATAAAGAAATCTAGAGCTATTTATTTGTTGCTGCCATGCTGTTTTACTATTATTATTAGTTGATTACTAATGTATTGTTGATCATGGATAGTGTTTAATTTAATTTAGTTAAATTTGTATTTATTTCTGTGAAAGGGGTTTATAATTGTGTATGTAAATTGAGTAATCGTGTGGACATCTGGAGTTATTTATGTAAGTAGGGTCAGGGTTCATGCACATCACTTTTACATGACCAAACATTTTGTGAAATCCCGGCGTACGCACAAGTATACACCTTAAATGTGTCAGGATCTGGAGTTTGTGTCTCGTTTTGTGTCTTATTTTGAAGACCTTGAGTCATCTGTCTCCCTGTGATTGTCTGTCCTGTCCCTGATTGGTTCCTCCTGTGTGATTGCTAAGCCCCGCCCTCATTGTGTCCACCTGTGTCTCCTTCCCGTTGTCCCACCACCTCCACCTGCCTGTGTAAACCCTGTTTGCCTCATTCCCAGTGGGGCTTCGGACCGTTTGGTCTGCGTTTTGTCGTCTAGTTTGTTGAAATTAAATATTGGTTTTGCAGTTAGTTGGCATTTGGGTCCTCTCTCGTAGCAACATCCGTGACACCTCGTGACAAAATGAGAGACAATAGTTGGTTTAAAACAATACATATTTATATAAATGTTTATTTTTGGAATCAAACTACAGAAATGAACATGAATGAAACACTTTTTCATGACTTTTCCAAAACCTTTGGAATTTAATTTTTTTTTTGAACTTGGAAATAAACATTTTACAATTCCATGACTTTTCCCGGTGTTCCAGGACCGTAGGACCCCTGAGAGACTTCCGGTTGACTTTTGTCAAAAGCCTTTTTGCATCTCCAGCGATGCATTACGGTGTTGAGTTGGTTCCTCTGGGATACGCTAATGAGGTTAAAGAGACATGGCCTGTTGGTGGATGAACGTCTGGACGACCGAGAAGCGGTTGATCCTCTCTGTGGTTTCCTCTCCAGCTGATCTCCGTCCGTCTCTCCGCCCGGTGGTGTCCGCGTGAACCGCCCGATCGGTTAACTCGCCGTGGTTTGTTGCTCCGGGGTCCTGTTGACAGTGTGTGCGACCGGAGATCACGAGGCCTTCATGCACACAGTGAGCACCCTGGTATCTGAGTGTGGCGTTTAGCTACAGGCACCTTGTTGGGAGATAAGTGCTGCAGAACAATCATTCGATTTAATTGGCCCTGGCATCTCTGTTCCAGCATCATGTGCGTGTTTGTTATTCCTCCACCACTAGCAGTACTGGTGAGGCTGACAGAGGTTTGCTTTGAAGGCTACCGGTGTGTGTTTGTTTGGGCGGTGTGTGCGTGAGTCGAGAGGTGCTCCACCTCGGAGCGTTCAAACCCCAAATACAGGAAAAGCTGCGACAAAAGAATCCAGCATCCCTGTTAAAGCCACGGTGAAAAAGGGTTTTTACCTTGTTAGCGATTGCTTCACAACAGGACATCCATGTATGAAAGAGTCCCAAATATGTGTGTAAAGTTAAAACGATGTGCTCTCTTCAGTCATGATTCCATTCATTTTGCTTACTGGCAAAATGTACTATTATTTGTTCTTTTTCTTGTTCTTCCAGTCGCTGTTCAAGAAAAATGTCAAGTAGATGCCGACTAATACCAGAGCAGATCTCTGAGACGCTGCGTCATCTATGCATGTTAGTCCTAAGGCAGGTGGACAAAATAATCTGAACTCAAGAGAGTATTAGCCGACTGTCAGGGGCAACGTTTTTATTATCATGTTTACTAAGACTATATATGTAAATTAATCTAGCCACAGTTCATCTGATTTGCATAGAGGAAGCTAAATGTGAGCTTATTCCAGCTGTTCTGTCGAGTGTGTTTTGCATATTTGCTCAAAAGTAGATGTTATAATAATAATAATAATACTTCAAATGTATGTAGCATTTTTCTTTATTTAAAGATGCTTTACATAAGATATGGACAAACATAACTAAATAGAAAGACAAGGAGCACACAAAACAAACAAACAGAACATTACGGGTAAAACATTTTTTTAAAGGTAGTGAGTGATATCTTAATTTCCTGAATTATGCATGTATAATGTAGAAGTACAATAACTTCTTGGCTTCATCCAGATGTTTGTGTCGTCCACCTGCAATTATTGGATAGACTGGATCAAAAGTCTTTCATGCAGCCGTACCATACGAGGCAAACCAATGACAATCCAGACATATGTTTGACGAGAAACTGAGAGAGTTCGAAGGTGGTCTACTGGCACGGGTCGACGGACCTTGTTTCGGTCATGCAGTGAACTCCCCAATGTTGGACTTCATGGTGGACCACCAGAACCGCTGCTTCAGACACCTCAGGATGTGGCAGATGGCTGGACGACAGGTGTAACAGGAGGAGTGACTCCTCTTGGACCGGAGGTACAAGACTGGTACAAAAGTCTCGGTGGGTAACCGTTGGGGCCGGGGGACACGGTGTTCTTCATTTCCAAAGAAATGCCGGCGGTGATGTAGACGCAGGCGATATTTCAATGCTGAAGGAGACAAATGTATCTAGCAGAATCAGAACGGGAGATGAAGTAAAGTGATGCTTGAGTCAAGTGGCAGCAAAAGCACTCTAGATATCAGATATAGAAATTAGCAAAACCAGGAACCTCGTCAGCTGCGGTTCGGGGCGGAGGCCGTTCAGTTCAATCCACTTTGTATAGCCAAGATCACAAATTATGAATTTGCCTCAAAGGGCTTTGCAATCTGTACACATACGACGTCACTGTCCCTGAACCTCAGGAACAACTAAAAGAATAGACACGGGGACAGAATCCCTCCTTTCCATGATATGACATTGATTGTTCTGTCCATCCTGGAGGGACCCTCCTGTTGCTCTCCTGACGGTGTCTTCCCTTCTTTGGGGGGAGCTTCTCTACTGATCCAATGTGAGGTCAAAGGTCAGGGATGTCTATGTGTACAGATTGTAAAGCCCTCAGTGGAGAATTTTAAATTTGGGGTTATAAAAAATAAACTGAATTGAATTAAATGCCCTTCTCTCGGTGAGAGGGGTGTGTACGGTAACGGTTGGGTTGACTTGCGTATCGCGTACTCTTCTCATCCAACACACTCAAAGCCCTTTACACCACACGGCGACATGTGGCCTCAGAAACAGAAGTCGGACAAGCAGAGCAATCAATTGTAAACGGTGAGAACTTCAAGGCAGACTTGTGTGGTTTGACTATACCAAAGGATTCTGTTTTCTCAATCGACTCTGTTTTCCTCTCTCGTTGTTTTCCAGTGATAATCACAACATTGTTTTTTAAACATCGTCATTGGTATTCCTGTATTTTTCAGTATGAACATTCTCTGACAAGGTGAGATGAGCCACATGATTACCTGTACTTATTTGGCAGAGTCGACTTTAAGTGAATTCATCCGCTCTAGTCGCGCTCCTCCCAGACTGCCCTTGCAGGAGCCCAGTAATTGAGTTGATAGAAGGCTCCGCAGCAACTGAGGGCAAGAGCCACAGCTTTACTCTCCACCCTAGTGTTTACGGTAAACACTACGTATGACAGACTTGCATTCATATAGGTTCCGAGCTCAAAGCGCCTGCATTACATATCAGCGTTCACCCGTTCACTCACTGATGGCCATGCAAGGTGCCACCTGCCCATCAGGACCAATCCAATTAACATTAGCACCTCACATCATAAACCAATTAGACCAGTAGATCCGGGGATTGAACTGCCGAACTTCCAAGACAGAGAGGGTCGGTCCTCTGAATACTAACTCCCGTTTGCTGGTACCGACACGTCAGGAACAACATCAGGACCAAAGGGCCAGCTTGTAATTCTATATGAAAGGTTTGATTACATTTAGGTTTGGGTTAGGTTAAGGCAACAAAATGTGCTTGGTTAAAGTTATACGCCTTAAGATTTCACTCCTGGTGGATTTAACATTCATGATTACTGGTAGTACTGGTAGTATAAGTGTGTTGTATTACAGACAGAACTCGAACGGGCACTCGGTAGAGATCATACCTTCGCATATCACAAGATTGGGCATTGCATAATGAACATAGACATTGACTGTGCTATGGTAAAAATAAGATTTTTACCTTTTCATGACCTTGACCTTTGACCCGGTCAATCCCAAAATCTAATCAAATGGTCCCCGGACATTACCTTCCGCATTTTCAATAAACATTGCATATTTGGTGGTCCCATCAGCAGGTGCCAAGGCAGATGCAAGTTTAAAGATCGTAATCGTGGTAGAAAGCGGTCGTGGACTGTCGGCATGTCACGGCCTGCAGGGTGAAACTCAGACAGGCCGTCGGCCCAAACAGCCTCTCAGTCGATCTTCAGGGGAAACCAAAGCGTACAATAACCTATTTGATGTATTTGGCATCATCTTTGCTTTTCCATTTGCTGCTACACCAATGTTTGCTTAGTGCTCGCTGTGTTATTTCATATCAATCTTCTCATTGTTTTCCTACAAACTGACTCCACACACTCGACTACAGGAACACCATCGTGCCATTTCCCTCCATTCGGTTCCTCCAGCTGCTCCATACAGGAGAGGAATTAGTGGAGGAACCCACTGAGAAATTCCTCCAAACATGGCAAAGTGGGCTATTTATACTTTAGCTGAATGTGAAGGCCAATGTTATTTTGTGGGGTTAAGGAAACACAACCATTGGAAAGAGCGGATGCTTGAGAAGCTGTGAAATAATTTCCTGTCAAGGGCATAAAACGGTTCTCAATTGAGGTAAACATTTCGACTCTCAAAAGCAATTTATTTTCTAACAACCGCTGAAAGCAGACAACATATCTTATGTTCCCCTTTCCTTGAATTTTCATTTATGCCCCTCCCCTCTGCTTCCCCCGTTTCACGAGTGTTTACCGCCCGCTCGGAGCCACGAGTCGAGGGTCTGGAGACTGGCAGTGAGGAATCGCCTGCTTTCTGAGTGGATTTGGATTAGGGTCAATGCAATGTTATTTTTGGGAAAAATACCTTCATAGCTTTCCATTGATTCTTTTTTTTTTTTACCCCTCTTTTTTATATCAATTAAGACTATAAGAGCTAGAGCGTAGTCTTTGCAAACATGTCTGCATGCTGTAAAGCCACAAAATGGTACACGTTGTAATGTACAGTCTGTGCACGAATGTACAGCATTAAACGCATTACACAATGTTGTGTTGACATTTTTTACAGTGTTTTACAGTTTTACAGTGACAACGTCTTTGAGGTCCTACATTTAAAGTACTGCCTTCATTTATAAAGCGCAATGTAAATGACTCCGCCCACTGTGGAGACTCCGCCCAAAAGTCTCGGATTTGAAATGTCAAATGATCCGGTAGTTTCTGTTCGGCCCATGTTGAAAACCCTTTGTGCAGAATTTGCACATTATCTAAACTTGGTAATACCCAAAAAGGCAGAGTGGCAGGCAACACAACACACTCCACGCAGAAATCCACTCATAATGACTTTCCAATTAAATTCGATTTGTCAAAGAAAATTTTAAGCAATTTTTCAAATGCCACAAATGTGATTGAGGCTCGTTCCCATCAACTGGCAATTAGAGACTCGGCTACAGTGTCGTTCCATGGCTGTAATCCAGCCAGTAAAAACAAGGCGCCATCTGACCACGAGAGAAAAATAGACTCAGGAATTATTTTGGGAAAGTTTACAATCATGCTTTCATTCCTGCTCGTATCGGCTGTTTCATGCTGTTTATCAAATATATCCTTTCCCGTAGAAAAGAGGTCATTTCCTTCTAGTTTAGTGCAGAAATTGTAATTGCGTTCCGACTGGTCGATATGAAATGGTGCTAAACAATCTTGATGATTTCAATATGTGTATTTTTCACCGACGCATCAAAGCAGATTATCCGTGTATGGGCTGTGGCCGGCGCTCCCGACCTCCGGGTATCCGGCTCCTCCATCCCACCTGATACCTTCCTGGCCAGGTCTATTTATGTATCTGTTGCGTTAGCAGGAGGTGCTGCCACGTCACTTACCGCCACCGCTCCAACCCCCGCCGTCTCCACTTTTCACAGCGGCTTAAAAAAAAAAGAAATCCCACTTTAACACATTAGACTTCCCATTTCACCCAGATAATTACACAATTATCCAGCTTCACTCAAAAAAAATCCATCCAGGGGTAATTGGTGTGTTGGGGGGGGGGGAGTTACCCAGAATGCACCGCGGCGGCGAAGGGGTCTGGAGGAACGAATCCAGATAAGTCAAGCAGAAAAAAAGGGAGGGGGAAAAAAAGCTGCACTTATTCGATTTTAATCTCGCCACTTTGCAAGCATTTAAATAGCCTTCATCAGACTCCTGGTCTGCAGCGCGGCCGCTAACCTGTTATCAATGGAGAGAAATGCTCGTTTTAAATGTCAGTGTGAGCGCCGAGCGGCGGCGCGCTAACAGGTGCTCGGGCCGAGGTGAACTGCAGCATCGCCCCCATTATTGGTTTCTCATACAGACGTCACATGTCGCATTGTCGCCGCGCGGCACGCCGCATTCTGCGAGTAAAAGCCGGAGCTCAATTATTGGCAGAGGAACACGGGGAAGCACACAATGGGCAGCAGAACGGGGTCCGCCCGGCTCCGTCTGCAGCCCATGAAATAACCTTGATAAAAGTAATTGAATTTTGCTGTGATAAGATTAACTTGTGGTAATTGTGAGCACTAGCTGGGCTTGAGTCCTTACAATAATACCGGATGACAGTTGGGAATAATCACAGCCTTCCCTCCCAAGAACATACGCAACGGGAAAAAGAAAAGGGAAGGAATCAAGTGAAGGAATCAAGATCTCAGTGGCCAAACAAGTATGGATGTCCTGATTATCATGCACGCTCCCACAGTCCTTTAAATGTGCTGATATGAGCTTTAAACAAGATGCAACACTTTAAACCCCAGCAGACTTCATTAAGGGTGGAACCTGGTGCATGCAGACATGAGCGAGGAGGAGGAGGAGAGGAGGAAGGAGAGCGGGTTGAGGAAGAGTAAGTAGGAGGTATGGGGGGGGAGTGGTACACTGATATCGAATAAGATATTTGCGCTTCCATTTTATTTATTTTTTTCCCCACCAGCTGACGGACGCCGGTCAGGAACACGCAAAGAGAACAGCGGCGTAAACGCCCGATACTTTGCCAAAACGCCTAAAAACATCAAACAATGAGCAAACCGGGAGGGGGGGAGGGGGGAGGGGGCTGCTTAAGCCCAGTCTCATTTCCATACAGCTTTTTACATGTTTTTCCAAAAGATATGCATAATTACAGGGCTTGTATATAATTGCTCCAACACATTGCCGGGAAGAGGCCAGGTTGTTCCTCTTAGAAACATTTTATTAACGTTGGCCGGGAGAGAAAACCGAGTCGGCTTCCTCCTCCCAGTCGGAACAATTAAAACAATGAGGGCCGTCTTGGAAAGGAGTTCTGCTCTCATTACCCCCCCCCCCCCACCCCCCCACCCACACACACCCACCCCGTCGGAACATTTAACGCTCGAAAAGAGGGCCCGGCCACCTTGGCATCAGATCACACACCGATTTTTTTTTTCTTTTCTTGTCTATTTCCCACCTCCTCCTTCCTCCCTTCCTTCCTCCCTTCCTTCCTCCTTCCGTCCTTCCTTCCTCCCTTCCTTCCTCCCGTCCTCTGCACTCTGGCTGCAGCGGGTTATGAAGAGGGGGAGGTAAATAAGACGGAGTGGTGGCGCTCTGATCGGAGCGCTCAAGGTGTTTCACGCAATCAAAGGCGACTTTAGGCGAAGCCTCCGTGTCGGGGAACAGACGTTCAACCCGAACACGCGGAAACACAGAGGCGTGTAGCGGCGAAACATCGGGGATCGTCAGACACTTCCTCTTTGTGAGGCTTCTAGTTCATAGCGCGATGATCTGCTGTTGCCTTTCAAGCCCGACGCGTGTTTGCGTCTCGCTGTCACGGCGCTGAGTGTCTCCTCCGTGTGCCGGAGCCGCTAACGACCCGCGCCGCTGAACGTCTGAGTGCTGCCGCCGCCTAATGGGCGAGGAGCCTTCATCCTCTCCGGCTCTGCACCACCGCCGAGACGTCGCCATTATCCAAACGCTCCGGCTCCGCGTGACTCGGAGAGAGGAGTCGCTCCATGAAAGCCGGGACGCTCCTCCGGTTGTTGTTCCGCCGTGAGAACGGGCGTCGTCCTCGCCGTGCCTGGCGGCTCGCTGAGTGGTTCCTGGAAGCTCCTCGCTCGACGCTTTGCTCTTCGGGCGAGAGTCGCTCCGCCGCCGCCGGCCGCTTGTTCAACAAAAGAGCCAGAAGCCGTCAAACGCTTCCTCTGCTATTGATCACCACAAAGGAGCGGCGGACCCCATGCACCGCGGCCCTCTGAAGAGGCTCCGGTGATCGTCTCTTACAGTTAATTCTCTCCGAAGGCTTAGAGTGGGATTAATTCTTCTTAAATGTCACGGTCGGAGGAGGCCATGTGGCCCAAATTGGTCTCTACTGGCGGTCGGCAGACGGTGATTGTGGTCGGCTGCGATGATGTATCAATGCAGCCGGAAGACTTCTTCATCCCAGAACAATATACAGCACTCAGGGGACGGGGTGTAGGTAGGGTGGGGGAGGGGGATGCAGGAAAAAATACATCCTTTTACAAGATAAAATTACTCCCCCCCCCCCCCCCCCCCCCCGAGAAAGTCAGAAAAATGATTGGAATAATACACCATCGCTGGTATCGGACAGCGGGGGGGGGGACGTGTTCTAAATGCTTTTCTCCTACTTGTATAGCGACTGCTGACCAGTGCAGAAAACCCAGGTGTCCTAATGTTTAAATAAATAACACCATTATTGGTACCTATTGAATCCGGTTGCGAGCAATGCAACGTGTAACAGATAAGGACCTGATGGAATCTGTCTTCGCTCTGTCGGAGCCGGAGCGCTCTCCGTCGGAGTCAGACGGAGGAACCGCATCGGCGATTCAAACGGACGGCGCTCTGCAGGCAATCCTCAGGCCACGCCTCCTCGGCAGCTGGCCGCCGCGAGATTACATTTCATACACAAAGGCATTCTTCTGAGAAGGCCCGCCGAATACACTCGGAATCTAGTAAAGTCCACCGATTTACAAGTGCATTCATGAATTAATTATAATCTATTAATATAATAGTGTTGATCCAAATGGGTCCGTCAACGCCAAGAAAACATTTTGAGATTTTGGGCATCGCTCTGCCTTTTACAGTAAAAACAGTTTGCAATTTGACCAATTGCACTCAGAACCATGTGTGTGTTTTTTGGTGCAACATTAATAGACTTTCTGGTTACTTTGCACTGCTAAGCTTTTTTTAATTGGAACAGATAACCGATCCCATAAATCTCCACCTAGCTCTACGTGTCAATATGCCTCAGCCGAGTTATAAATCAGTTACAACTACAACACGCTACATTAAACATACAAAATAAATGTACAAGCAGTGCACCCTTAACACATATCATTAGCTTTTTCTGCGGATGCCGTAGGGATAACACCCACCTCTGACCTCTCCAGCCTTGAGGAGGTCCCCCGATAGCCTCTCCTTCATGAATCTTTTAGGCTAGGAGAGTTCGCGGTTCAAAGTTCCTGTGAACCCGAGAAATAATAAGCTCCCTGATTAGTGCGGCTAAAAATACCTCTGGCCGAAAGGCTCCGGGTCGGCCCGGCTCGATCCTGGACCATTTGCATGCTGAGAGGCTGCAGATGAGCCCCTTCTCTAGCTGGAGGGGATGAGCACATTGCACCTGGCCGAACGTCTACCACCGATCAGGCAGGGATCCAACCTCACTGACCGGTTGCTCAGGTTCATCTAGAGAGAAAACGTGTTGAACAGCCACTACCCCAATATCCAGAAAGCCCAGCACATTGAATGTGTGGCCATTCATTTCCAGTCTTAGATTGATCCAATCAAAATCTTCGGAAGATGTCCACAGGCTGGGTAGCAGCTGGAAAATGTGATTTGATGTAATCTTAGAGCCTAAAATCAAAAGGAGGGTCATAGGTGCTCAGGTGAAAAGAGACGCCATCTTCAATATATATTTAAATGTATTCTTTAGCATCTATATGAGATGCACAGGACTTTAAAGATGTAGTGTCAACCCATCTGTGTCACCGCTAGATGAAAAGTGAGAAGTCCTCTAAAGGCGAGCGGCGAAGATGGTGGATAAACAAACACACAGCTTTCCTGTTTCACAGGACATCACATCCATGGCTTACGTTATATTTAAAGTGGTTTACTTTAGGACACACCGTGTGATTTGGTTGCACCTAACCGCCACAGTTTGACAGCGTTAACCACGTGTTACGTTAGCTGCCTCAATTTCACGTTAACCACGTGTTACGTTAGCTTTCTCAGTTTCACGTTAACCACGTGTTACGTTAGCTTTCTCAGTTTCACGTTAACCACATTCAGAGTTACATTAGCCGCCTCAGTTTCACGTTCACCACATGTTACGTTAGCTGCCTCAGATTTACGTTAGCCGCCTCAGTTTCACGCTCACCACATGTTACATTAGCTGCTTCAATTTCACGTTCACCACGTGTTACGTTAGCTTTTCCTGATCCTAAGTGAGTTCCTGGGTCAGGGATGTCGTATGTGTAGAGATTGTAAAGCCTTCTGAGGCAAATTCCGAATTTATGATATTGGGCTACACAAAATAAACTGAGTTGAACATTAGCAGAGCGTTAAACCCTTAGCCGGGCTGATCTCTCCCTTTAAAGCGTCGCTACGCTAAAGGCTTCTGCCCGAGCTCCAAATGCTACCAGTGGGGATG
Source organism: Liparis tanakae (assembly GCA_036178185.1). Lineage (NCBI taxonomy): Eukaryota > Metazoa > Chordata > Actinopteri > Perciformes > Liparidae > Liparis > Liparis tanakae. The sequence goes on along the minus strand of CM070089.1, from coordinate 14,047,929 downwards.
CGATCACGTTAAATAATGGAAGGATGTTCCAGTGATCATTACAGGGCGTTCTGCAGCAGTACTCACGTGTGTACGTGTGTGGTATGTCTGTGGACGTGCTGTTCAGCATGGACTTGTGTTCTACATTAACATAGAATACTCATTCCTTATTCTTGATGCAGAGCTTGTTGTTTAGATGCATCATGTGCAGGCGGGATCTTTAAATATTATATACAATTCCCTGCGACGCATGCCACAGCTATAATGCATTTTGGTTGGAGGGTTTGGTTTTGTTCCAGTGAAACATGTTTTCAACGTATAAATGTCTCTGACATTGTTCCAGTGTGTAGCCCTGAGCAGGTGCTGCTGTAAATGATTTAGTAGCGCTGGGCTTAAATAACATCCAATCCTTCTTCTCTCTCCGTACTGTACATACTCACTCAAACTGAGGATGTGGTGGGATCGCACGGATAACTCCACTTTAGAATGACGGCATTCGGCTCCAATATAGTTAGAATGTGTGTGCCTTTGATGTCAAGAATCTTCTCCAAATTCTTGCGATTGGACATTATTTGCATGTTAGTGCAAAATCAAATTCTTATATTTAGGTATCCACTAACTGGAGGCTTGGAAAGAGTCACGATGTGATAGGAAGTAGTGTTTTTCAAAATATTGGAGAGATTTAGTCCATTGGGCTTCAAAAAACTCCTGAAGTTCTCTCTGACACATGACGAGCGCCCCGAGCCGACGGGAGCTCACAGAACACGCCAATGCGCATTATGTGGTGGTTGGCCCCTCGAAAAAAAACTTTAGGTTTTGGCAAGTATAGCAACAAAACCTTGGTTTATGAAATGAAATGTATTGGTTTTAATTCAGTGTATTTAATACAGCCCAATATCACAAATTAGGAATTTGCCTCGGAAGGTTTTACAATCTGTAAACGTACGACATCCCTGACCTTTGACCTCACATCGGATCAGGAACAACTCCCAAGTATCAGCAGGGCCGTGACAGGAGGCATCAGAACCAGCCAGGTCCAATGGATCCGATGAGACGTGGAGTCACAAGGACTCTGGGGAGAAAGTAGAGTTAGTAATGTGTGATGGAGAGATGAAGATTCATCCATAAGGAGAGAGGAGAGGAGAGAGGAGCTCAGTGTATCCTAAGCGTCCATAAGGAGAGAGGAAAGGAGAGAGGAGCTCAGTGTATCCTAAGCGTCCATAAGGAGAGAGGAGAGGAGAGAGGTGCTCAGTGTATCCTAAACGTCCCCCCTCCTCTCAGCCTCTAGCAGCGTCTCTAGGTCTGGACCAGGTTTGGGTTACAATGAGGAGCCAACGTTTGATAGGTGACTTTAATTGTGTAGCCTCCGTAAATTAAGTCAACACTGACCCGAACACGAGTCTCCTGGGTGAAAGTCCGTTGTTTGACTCGTCCCCCTCGCCCTCCTTCCGACCGTCTTTGTAATATAAATCGGTTAAACGTGGGTTTGTGTGTGTCGTATCACAACAGAGGACTTCTAGTTGACCCTCCAGTCCCACTGTTTGTGATTCTAACACATTACGTGGCTCCACCACCGCCTAATGCGCTGTTATGCCAAAAAGCACCAAAAGGTTCTGAAGCACCGGTTAAATATTTAACACTGTTGAGTTTTGTAAACTAAGCGTGTTTTGTCTTTTAAGCAAACATCATAAAAGTAACTAAAGCTGTCAGATGAATGAGGTGCAGTAGCAGGATGAGTAGCACACAATGGAGACAGTCTCAAGGTTTCTCAAAGGTTGACTACTTGAGTAAATATACTTTATTACAAGGTTGTAACAGGATAATAAAGAACGTTACAACAAATACATTCCGTAATTATTATTCAGCTTGTTTGCCAAATTATATCGGTTAATGCCCAGCAGCAGATGCTTCGTGTCCTTCTATACCCCTCCTCCCCCCCCGCCTCCTCACCCGGCCTGCGACCCGGGGACGATTAACGTGAGGAAGACGAGGAGCGTCTCACCGGAGGAGCAACAGTCATCTATCCTGCTCTTAGTATTCTGTCGCACTGCGAGTTATTCAGCAGGAGCTGTTTGTGCTCTCCTGCCTCCTTCCAGACACACACACACACACACTGCTCTCTTTCCTCCTATTTTATATTTAACTCCAACCTGTCAATTAAAGAGTGAGAGGGCAACTAAGAAAAAAGAAGAGAGGAGGGAGAGAGGGAGACGGCAAGAAGCACAGAACTAATTAGGCAACTGTGTAATTTTAATTAGCTGTTTTGATAATTAAACTAATTAGTTCCCCTGTGTTTCCACAACGTGCAGCCGACTGGAGGTTGTCTTTATTTATTTATATATATCAAGGCTTCAGAGATCCACTCCGTCGGTTAATTAGTCACTTTTGCATCAGAAAGCTTTATTGATAGCCCTAATTTGCAGTTGAAATGAGAAATCTGCTGTCAATAATTCGGATAATTGCCCCGCTGTTTGATTGCCGAGAACAAAAAAGTAAGCGGCCCCGGCTCGACGCATCCGCAAATCCCCGGGGTCGTTTCCTGAATGCTTAGGCGCCGTGATCTACATACCAGCAAATCAGCTCCCCTGCTGCCGGCTGCCGCTCCGCGACCTGCTAACTAGAGGAGAATCCTGCTAAATAAGGCAAAGATTGACCCCCCCCCCCGCTCCCACCCTGTTCCCAAAACACCACCCGCAGCCCGGCCTGGGATCCGCCTTCCTCCTCCTCCTCCTCCTCCTCCTCCTCCTCCTCCTCCTCCTCTTAACTCTAAGTGTCCTGCATGTGCGGTAATTGGAAAAGAAGGCAGGGGGAAGGAAGAAGAGGAGAGAAAAAAGAGAAGGAAAGTTAGTGCTTGCTTTGTAGCTAATTAGTGTCCTTGGAATTAAATGAGCAGCTCGTTGTGCACCTCCAGCTCCTGCAGGCCGTGTTTGTGGATTGAATAATTGATTCTCCTCCACTAATCAGAGAGCGACATAATGAGCCAGTTTAATTAAATGGGGATCTAACCTGGAGAACACTGGGAAAATATTTGCTCGTTTACGGTTAATCAGGAATAACACAGGAGTGGGGGAGGGGGGGAGGAGGGGGGATGTGTAGGATGGGAACAAATATTGGTTTGTGTGTGTGTGTGTGTGTGTGTGTGTGTGTGTGTGTGTGTGTGTGTGTGTGTGTGTGTGTGTGTGTAAAGCAAGTAGCTGCGGAACAGGGGGAAGCCAGGTGTAGGTACTCCTGGGGGAGAGGAAGAATGCATATATCTGCATCGTCAGTTAGGGTCGGATTCCATCTCCAAACATGTTCAAAAGAATGAAGAATAAGGGATTATAAGCAAAATGTTGCTCTCTTCTACGTGCTACTCGTCCTCTCAGTCCTTTAGGAGACGGCGTCCCATTGGACGAGCCCTACTCCCTGTAGAAGTGACGTTCTTGGCTATAAACAGATTATATATATCAAATTTTGTCCAATTATTGTCACTTTTGGGTCATTTTGGAACAATAAGTGCCTTAAAGCAATACGATGATTTTAGTAGTGTTAGTTTTACTCTAACTTGTTCTCCTGGTTTGAAGATGAGTATAAGTTCTGTCAGTGTGTGACTCAGCACTGGTGCTGATGCTCACGTAACTTATCTGAACTTATACTCAGGACAGACGGGCATTTCTGCTATGATATGCTATGATAGCGTTGCTATCCTAGCGTTGTTATCCTAGCGTTGTTATCCTAGCGTTGTTATCCTAGCGTTGTTATCCTAGCGCGGCGCTCTGTGTGTTCATGGCGTGTTGGCGTTGACCCGGCATCCCGCTGTCGCCCCTCATAACGGAGGATATCACCTGTCAGACACGTCCTCCGGCCTCTGGCAGCGAGATGACTCGGGCGCTCTGACCTTCTCCTTATCGCCGCGGTGGAGAGCCGAGGGACCCTGAGCCGGGGGTCGCTGAGGCCTGATAAGGAACGCTGTCCCACGGCCGTGACCCTGGAGTCCATCACGGCTCTGGGGGGACAGCGGAGGAGAGGAGGAGGAGGAGGAGGAGGAGGAGGAGGAGGAGGAGGAGGAGGAGGAGGAGGAGGAGGAGGAGGTCACCGCAAGGCGGGAACCACGACGTCTGGACCGAACATCCTCACCCAGCTCCTCTGGAGAAAACGATACTACAAACTATATTTAAAAATTAAAAATAAATCCCAAAAAATAAATGTATTTTAAATGTATTTTAAATTTATTTTAAATGTATTTTCAATTTATTATAAATGTATTTTAAATTTATTTTCAATTTTCAATTTATTATAAATGTATTTTAAATTTATTTTAAATAAATTTAAAATAAATGTATTTAAAGACTAGATCACTTAAAAGCTGTTCTATAAAAATGTGTTTTAAGAAGTGATTTAAAAGAAGTCACTGATTCTGCAGCCTCATCCACTCCGGTCTGAGGTCAAAGGTCAAAGGTTAGAGACGTCTATGTGTACGGATCGTAAAGCCCTCTGAGGATCATTTGTGATATTGGGCTGTACAAAATAATTTGAATTGTATGGAGCATGTCTACAGTGCTCTACACATCTCTTTCCACGTTGACACTCAATGATTGTACCTCAGGTCAGTCTCAGAGGAGCGCTGTGATTGGCCGAGTGCGTCGGGGCCACGGCGTTCCCGTCGGGCCCAAAACGACCACGCGGATTCCTCCTGGGCGGCCGCTTCCCATTCTGCATGTTTTCTAAAGGCAGAACAAAGACGGCGTGTTTGTGTTTGCGATGCGATTCTCGGGGCCCAGTGCTGCCGCCGCTCTGATGTTTATCTTAGTTCATCAATGAGCAGCCGGAGCTTTGAGGGGCTGACGGGGAGAATCATCGTCTTTGTGGGGAGGGGAGAAAAAAGAGAAAGATGCAGCATTGAAATTCTGCACCAGAGTGCGAGCGGGGAGCTTTGAACCAGTTGCCTGTCAGTCTCTTCCTGTGTTTTTGTGTGAGCAGATGAGTGAGAGTTCCCTGTTCCTCCTCCTGCTGCCGCTCCCCAGAGCCCGGCAGACCCAGCAGCACAGGTTGGAGAAAAGTTGAGTTTGTGGACTTTGAACGAGGAAAGAGACGGGGAAAAAAAGTAGATATCTGCCTCGCTTTTGAACTTTTCACAACAGCAACACACACACACACACACACACATACAAACAGCGTACCTCTGCAGAGTGCATGGGAATAGAAGAATCTGAAGTCGAGTAACCCGGGAGTGGAGCGCGGTCAGGGAGGACAGCTGTGCTTCTCCACTCGTCTTCGGAAATGTACAGCTGGGTTTATTTTCCTTCACTTTCCGATGTTCCAGTCAACTTGTGTCTGTGGCCGGTGAACATCATGAGACCACAGGAGGCCCTCCGGACTGAAGGACACAGGCAGCAGCACAGTGTGCGTGTGTGTGTGTGTGTGTACATTTAGTGTCACATGAAGGGTCTTTCTTTTCATTATTAGTGAATATTTACTACATTTAAAGCTCCTTTTTCAGTAAATACTATTACGTTTTGCTTTTGCTACACATTGGGGATGTTTTTTTTTAACTGTACTTTTATTGTAAATGGAGATCTCTCTAAATAAGTTTTACGGAGGCTTGGAATAAAAAATATATATTTCCATAAAATTTTGTATTATTATCATTATTGCTATTATTGTAAAAAATAATATATTTAAATTTTTCACATTAACATTTAATATTTAGTTAGTTAAGCGATACAGATATTGGTCAAAGATTATATGAAGTCTGGATGAACAAGAATACCATCGATGTAATAAGACTGTATGTTAATGTATTAATTTCTAGAGGCATCATATGAAGCGATCGTAGACGATACGTCAACGTTCTCCACCTCTTCCTGTGAAACATGTTTGTTTGTTGCATCGAGAACAATAACTTGAGCCTGTTGTTCGTCTCTGTTAAAGAATAAAGAACCGCTGGCCGTGTGAGCGATCGTCCCCGTTAGGCGCTAACGACCCGCCGGACGAGTCGCGTTGTCATCGCCACCATCCTCCAGGAGACCGCCCCACCTCCATTTGTCTCCCCCCCCCCCCCCCCCCCTCTGAGACATCCATAACGTGGATCGGTTTGGAAACGAGGCTCTGAGGCGCTCCTCCTGATTGGTGGTTCCACGCCGCCCGGCGGACGAGGGCGAGCGAGCGAGTCGGGCGGCAGACATAACGAGCCTCATCCTCCGGCTTCATTAGAGGAGGAGTCCCTAACCCCGGGGGGGGGGGGGGGGGGGGGTACTCCCACGGCGCCCATTGCACTTTTTAACAAGCCCTCCTGCTCCAGACGCGGCCCACCGGGGGTTAGTCCAGCCCACCTGATTCGTCCAAAGCCGGGCCCACTAGCGCCTTTTCTATTATTAGTTTAAACAAGAATCCGCCCCGGATTACGAGCAGGAAGGGGGGGGGAGGGGGCGGGGTCTCCCTCTGACTCCGCCTCCGCTGAAAAAGGTATGAGCAGCTAACGGAGTTAAAGGAGCTAACGGACAACAACACGGGTTTGAACCCGGAAGTCGGACTAAATTCCCGGGTTGTTATTGCACAAAATAACACCGGGTCACAACCGGGTCACAACCGGGTCACCAGGGGTCAGGAGGTCAGGTTTAGGTTTGATAGCACAATTTAGAACAGCAATGACATGTTTGTGTTATCCTTTCTCATTACAGCATACTGTTCAGTGTGTTTACTTTGAATTCATTAATTCAGATTAATGTATATTTCCACTTGATTTGTATTTCCATCGTAAATTAGGTCTTAAAAAGTCTTAAGTCTTACATTTTTCGTATAGCGCCGCCGCGCGGCGTTTCCAAGAGGGGGCGTGGCCTCTGTAACGACTCCCCGGGCGCGTTGAGCTAATATTCACAACAGCGGCGTGCTAACGGGGGAGGAGACGCGCTAATCACTCTGTTTTCTCACAGAAAACGCCGCTGTTATTCAAACTTCACCGTGAATAATTGAGCCGCTGAATGTGATGGGAAGGGCCCAGAAATGAGACGGTAAGTATGTGTGTGTGTGTGTGTGTGTGTGTGTGTGTGCCTTCTTAGCATTCGCCTGCTTGCCTTCCCTTTGAGGAGCAGCCATTACTAATCGCAAAGAAATTTCCTCCCTCTCTACCTGCGGGCCTGTCAGGTCGTAAATGAAAAGGAATTAAGTAGAAATCCATACGTCTCCCCGCCTCCTCTTCCTCCTCTTCCTCCTCTTCCTCCTCTTCCTCCCGCGCCGCGCCGCCGTATATCATTAGGGGAGCAAATTAAACATTAGCGCTTCGGCTGCCGCTAGTTTGGGCTAATTGCTAATCAGCAGTAAAAGTTGCCTGGCACAGAATATTGCTTACCATAAGCTAAAGGTAATTTGCTTCTGGAGACGAGCTCGCCGGCTCGTCTGTTGTTGTCCAGAGTCCGTGGCTAATTACCGCCGCAGGGCGACGACAGTCACTCAGCGCAGATTAAGAGCGAGGAGAGAAATGGAAATGTGCCATAATGCTGGAATGAGCTGGAAGTGCTGCTGTCTGCGCTTCTTTAACTCCATCTCCTTCGCCCTGCTCGCCTCTGGAAGAGATGGCTTCTGGGAAGGGGAAGTCGGGCCGGCGGGGGGGCGCCGCTCCCTGCCGAGCGGGCCCTGAACACAACACACACAACACACACTTGTGACTCGTGCGTTGTAATAATTAAGTGTGTTGGGAATCGTTGTCTTCGAACCGGGAGGACTTCTGGAGGTTCTGCAGATCTGGAGTCGCGAAGGCGGAGATGACGGAGCTCCTGGTGAACGAGGCGTCGCGTTCTGGGCCGATAAAGCATGAAACGCCATCTGTGACACGAACAGAGACACATAAATGTGATCATTACAGGGGAGATAAACAGAAGAGACGCCGGAGGAAGAGGATGTTGTATTAGAGAGAATACATTTGGATATTCTTTGTGGCTTGAGTGGTGAATTTGTGATAAAAACATCAAAGTTGATCCAGCCTTGGGAGGTGAAGGGTTGTGGCTCGTTGGAGATAATAAAACACTTAAAGACATTTATTATATTATTTCTTGTATGAAATTGTTTTAATCTGTAAATGAGTTTTTGTCTTCTATATGAACCACTTAAATTACCGAAAATATCCACTTATACATCTCCTTCTCTTACAAAGGCCTAATAGGCCCAAAGAGGACTTCCTTTTTACCATTTCCTCTAACAGTAGAGTGTTGGAGCCGTGCATTAAGACTATTCACCACTTCTTTTGAACATTACAGGATGGAAATCTAACAGACTCAGACTGGATTTTAAAACTCTGTCACACTGTTCCACGTTACAGATATTTACCAGGACGCTGACATCAGAACCAGCAGGTCCAATGGACCCGATGAGATGATCGTTTCCCGTGATAAAACCTCCGTTTTTGTGTAAATGAAAGTTCAAAACTCATGAAGTTCTATGCGTTTTCCCATCGTGTAAACGGGGTCCGAGATGAGGTTCTGTGTCTTCCTCCCGGACTAAAAGTGGAAGCTGGTTCCGTAAAAGAGGAGGAGCTTGATGGATTCACCGACGCCGTTTTAAATACAACAACGTTTATTTCCCGTGAAACAAACCACGAGCGTCTGGGCGCGGCGGCGTCCGCCGCGCCGCGCTCGTGTCGACGCCAGGTCGACGCTCGTGGTCGACGCTCGTGGTCGACGCTCGTGGTCGACGCTCGTGGTCGACGCTCGTGGTCGATCCTGCCGTCTGAGCTCGGCGGCGCTCGGCTGTCCGTCACGCCTCGGAGCTCGGGGCCGGCGCCGATAGAGATCACAGAGCCGGTTATCTTAGCCCGGGCCACGCTGATCATAATGAAGTATCTCCACGGCAACACGGCAACATCCACACCGCCATGCATCTGGGCGAAGGTCGAGGCTGAAGGTCGTACCGGAGTACAGTACACAGCCGTCATATAGTACACAGTACACAGCGGTCATACAGTACACAGTACACAGCGGTCATACAGTCATACAGTACACAGCGGTCATACAGTACACAGTACACAGGGGTCATACAGTCATACAGTACACAGCGGTCATACAGTACACAGTACACAGCGGTCATACAGTACACAGGGGTCATACAGTACACGTGTTGCGTTCAGTCATGTGTGATGGAGAGATGGAAAAATCCATAAGGAGAGAGGAGAGAGGAGCTCAGTGTATCCTAAACATCCATAAGGAGAGAGGAGAGGAGAGGAGAGAGGAGCTCAGTGTATCCTAGAGCAAACTGCTGCTCAAGCTTTAACCTCTAGCCCCAGCGACCCCCTCCGGGGGGAGGGGGGGGGGGGTTCTCCTTCACCCACCTTAAGTTGAGATTGTTTATTCATAGTGTATTTTATTTTGAAGGGTTCAAAGGGAAACCACGCCTCTGAGAACAGTGTCAGGTCCAACGATTCCGCTTCAAAGTCGTCGGTTCAATCGAAGCCGGCATCGTGTTTTAAACATGGCCTTTGAAATCCTGGTGAAGCCGTGTTGTGGTTGCCGGTTGACACCAAAACATATCGATGACCCTGAAAATACATAAACAAGTAAACACACAGATAGTAACGCTTTATCTCCAGACAGTTGGACGTTTATTGAAGGTTCAGCGACGGCTCCTCAGAATAAGAGCTCTCCTCCCTGGGCAGGGTTCCTTCTTTCCTTCTTTCCTACTTCCTTATAGTAATCACATTACAATTAACCCTCCTGTTACCTTTAAATTGGCTAAAACCTCCAGAACATTATTAGAATTAATAGTTTCCCAGGTTTAAGTGTCAATTTCCGTTTGTTTGTTGATACCTAAATATCCCTTAAAAAAAATAATAAAGTTGATATTTCTTATATGTTTTACACCTGGGGTCAAATTTACAAATGTATAAGTTGTGTTCAGGACATTAAAACATATCATAATGTGAATTTTAGGTTTTCCCAGTTGTCCCCAATAAATTAGGAAAAGTCATGAAATAAGATGCAAAAAAAATCAATAAGGAGGGTTAAAATAATCGCCTGGTCAATCAATCTGATCAGAACACATCCGTGACTGTTACCCTGTTTCTACGCTGGTCTTCACCTAGAAGAATAAAAGTCTTCACACCTACAACTGAGCCGGAGGATTATAGAAGAAACGCTCCACGATACCTCCAGATGCTGGAGAATAAAAAGGCCGATACCGGCTCTACGATGTTCTAACCGGGTTCAAGAGAACATCTTCCTGTCGCTGTGCGAGCCTTTCTGTGTGCGTGTGATTGAGCGCGTGTCTGTCCACCTATCTTCCTCATGTCAAAGTCCAGAAGAGCTCCAAACTCAAATGTACAGCGGCAGGCCGACGGGGAGGAGGCGGATCCCACTACAGTCCGATCGATACGTCGTTATAGATCGTAATCACGTGAGGCGTATAATCGCCTGAAAAAAAGCCTATCAATTATAAAGAGAGAGATAGCCGGGGCCTCCAAAGCCTGGCCCGCAGCCCTCTTCCTCCTTGGATTAGGATCTGAGATTGGGTCAGGATCACAGGGGGCTGCGCCCCGGCCAGGCCAGATATCAGATTAATGACCACTCCAGGGGCTTCGCACCGCAGCCAGCGGTTAGAGGGATCCGCCAGTTACTGCACGGGTAAATAATACATCATTTGGTCTGGGAGCTGACATAATTATCACCTAAGACACCGGCGCTCTGGCCAGAGAGTGATGTCAGTCGGTCGGAGAGCGCAGCTGGAGCGCGTGTGGTGGAGGCAACGGACTCGGGTGGAGGCTCTCCTCCTCCTCATTGTGCTCTCCGTGGTTTGATTAGGATGTGAGAACAGTGTTCAGTATTTAGGTCACCGGGTCCCAGGCCGGCTGCAGCCGCGCGAACGGAACGAGATAACGCACGACGTACACGGCGTGCATAAACACAGCGGTGATTACCCACAATGCAAAGCATCGCCGACTCGACGACCGAGGACCGATAATGTGGAATTTGCAGCATATGTACAGTATATCATGTAAGGGAATAAAGTCTTCTTCTTTCCATATAGAAGATAGTGAATCTTTACAACATTAACACTATTATTGGTTAGATCACAACGTTGGAGGTTCATTTGCTTGTTACTCGCAGCGATCCAAACCATCGAAGCTCTCCAGAAAAGGTAGAAATAACTATAGGTAATATAACTAAAGGATGACTCTGGTATGAATGAAATGTATTGATTATAGGACGGAGTATAGGCTTCATGAAGAGATCATACAAATATCGTAAAAACAGCTGTTTCATGTCGGAAAAATCCTTTTATTCTGAAGCCATCTTATTTTGAAAGCCGGAAGTAGTTTTCCGGGATAAAAAAAAAACGGAAGTTGAAAAATAGACCAACACGTATGACCTGTGCGCTGCTCTCAGCCAATGGGCTGTGGCCTTGCCGTCACGCAACTACGCCGTGACCGTAATGTGTGATTTTTTTTTTGGTTAAATTAAATGTTTTTTATTCTTAGAAATCTCCCAATCCAGGTGAATCATTCAGTTATTTTCTTTTAAGTCACAATCGGATAGCCAATCATAGTGGGCGGTGAGGTTTTGGGAAAGGACACGCCCCCTGCTGGCCATCCGTGATAGAAACCAAGCCGTTGGCCTCCCTGCTGCCGGGACGCCTTGCTGCCGACAGCGGAGCAATTACAGGCGCAGGAAGTCATTTCAGTCGCGTGTCTCTGCAGCTCAAATCTCCAGATCGCCTCCCGGGTGGCGAGGGCTCCATCCTCCATCCTCCATCCTCCCGCCTCCCGCCTCCCGCCCACACCTCCAGCTCGCCTCCACCCTCGGCTTTCACCCAAAAACATGAAAAAGCAGTCTGATGGTTATAGGAAATCCAACTACAAAAACAAAATATGTATATTTCAATTTATCGCACCTCCCATACCTGTCTGTGCCCCCCCATCCTCCCCTCCAACTTCACTATTTAAATTCTGAATTTCCTAAGCGGATTTTCTCAATTTAGCCGTACTTTTAATCTTTGGCGAAATGAGTGATGACTTCTTTCAATAAAAAAAATAATAAAAAAACCTGACAGGCTTACAGCGCACACCGGCGGATTAGTTTCCCGCGGAGATGAGGTTTTCCTTTGTGCGCCGCGTGTCTGTTTGATGGGGTTTAACGGGAAGCGTCGGTGCTGAAATTGGATGCAGCGTTGGATCGTGGGTAGATGGGCCGGGTTCGATACCGACCCCCACGCCGCAACTCTGCCCTGCGCCTTCCCCTTCATTTCCTTTCCCTCGGGGTCCAATGACCGAGCCTTTAAACACAGATACACAAATACAAACAGGAATACTGCTTCTAAACACACACACACACACACACCTGCACATGTGCTGTTAGGAATATGCACACCCCTCCAAAGCGCCTCCTTTGAACGGTCCAGTCGGTATTAAATCCCACCTGCTCCGTAATCTACCCGCCCAGCAGCCTGTTCCTCGCCGTCCTGCCTCGCCGCCGACGCCATGCGACTGTTGGACAGCAGCTGTGATGTCATCGCCACAAAGGCGTTTCTTTCCGTTAATGATGGCGTGGACGGGGTGGTCACGCGTTGATAAGATGCCTGATGTGATGCCACTGACTGACCGACTGAGGCCAGCGGCTGGGAGCTGGGGAGAGATGGGTTGGTAGTTGAATCGCCCTCATTTGCAGAGCTCTGAGGTTCAATATAGTTCAAATCCCCGAACCCTGAACAGGGAGATTTGCTTTTCGCTATTAAGAAACCAGAACCGTTGGGTTTTACCTGTAAGATGAGTTCATTTCTGTAAAGTTTGGCCTTTTCACATGGAAGTCGATGGCGGTTGACTCCAGCTTCAAAACATAACCTTCCCCCACCTCTCAAAGTGTTCAATATCTCCATATACCTTTCCCCTTTGCCCTCTCCCCTCTTCTTTTCACAAACTAGGAACAGCTCAGCACTAGCCTGTTTATCTATTTATTAACCTCTGGTCTCTCCTTTTTTATGTTGATAACCTGTTTTTTAAAAACTGTACTTAATAATGTATATTCTACCATCTATGTGTGTGTTTTATATTTCTTCTTCTTATTATTATTAGAGTGTGTTTGTAACTCTGTTGACTCGAGAGCCCTGCAGAACAATCCCCATGTGTCTGGACTGTTGGTCGAGGCACACATGGCAAATCAAGAACCTTGAACCTTGAAGTGGCCATTTGAGGAACTGCAGATGTTGACACTTTCAATTTAGTTTATTTTGTACAGCCCAGAATCAAAAATGACAAACTCAACACTGAGGGCTTTAAAATCTGTGTAAGAAGATGAATATCATTCTGATCGAGCTCAGTCTGTCCAGCCATAACACAGGTAGTCAGATCCTTTACCATCGGGACCCTTTGGTCTCCCAGACAGCTGATATCATTTGCAATATTGTGGTGAAAATGCTCCTCAGAAGATGTTTATACACTTTAAAAATAACTCTTTCTGACGCAGCTGAACAGACGAGCCCGTGACAGCAGGTCGGATTGGATCCCAGCCCACATACCGGGAGAGTTTCTCCACCATTTGGCATCGACTCCACAAAATCTGACGAGTTTTTACCCAAAGACAAACCGATGGCGGCCCATTGAGCTGCAGGAGTCCGGTTCTATCCGACGTCGCCTATGAGGCCGTCTGTCCGGGTGGATAGGTACGGACACGACTGACGTGACCCCGGAGCCAAAGGGTCACGACAGATGGGCTCAGCTCGGCCGGGCTCAGACAGTCTGAGACTCGGGGCTCGGGGTTGGCCAGCAGCAGTATCTATGGCCCGCCATTATTCCTATACCGCCTTAATCCAGTATGGAGGACTTAAGCTTCTTTGTTTGCTCATTTGACTGTGTGGGTGCCATATCCCAAAGCTGGGCGTGGGATTAGTCAGGCATTGTGTCAGTAGCTTGTGATGGTGCTGGGTGGGGGTGTGGGGGGGGGGAGGGGGTGCTTGATTAAACAGAGGCAGCAGAAACAACAACACAAGCTTTCATTTAATTTGAGGGAACCGCATCGAGGTGGGAGGGATCCCGCGAGGACACACGGCCGATCCCATCAAAGCCACCAGACACTCTCTGGCGTTTCTATACGATGTGTTGACTCGTTTTAATTCGCCGCCGCCTTCCAACCGCCAGCGGGAGAGGCGTTTTTTAGGGATCTAAGCTTTCGGAAAATCGCCGTCCTCGCGCCGTACGTCCGTTCGCCGTCAGCCGGAGCTCCCGGATGAGGAGGCGTGACGAATCGCTGGAGGAGGGAGAGGTCCTTTTCTTCCACGCCGTCGGGGCAGGGCGAGGGAGATTTGGGCATTCCTTCTTTTTTGGAACTCTGCACTTGACCTACTTTTCATTAATGGAGGGGGGGTGTTGGGGGGGATTGTTGGGTGAAATAGGATAGCTGTTTAGCCTGTGATGGAACAAAAGGCGTAATTACCTTTGATTGAAGGTAGTAGAGGATACAGTCACATCATTGCCTCCCCCCCCCCCCCCCTCCTCCACGGCCTATTGCGATTGGGTTGGAAGGGCCGGCTGAGCGGGGGAGAGCTCCACGAGCTCGGTGACACAAACACCTTTTGAGAAATGTTTGGCGGAAGCACTGCTGGGAGGTTTCCAATGCCCTCGCTCATGAATCCAGGAAAAAAAAGGCAATTTCCGAGATTTCTCCGAAACTTAAAGTCTAAAGGGGATATATCGTATGAATCGCGTTCGCATCCATCAAGCCGGGTGGAGATGAGCTCGCCTAAGGTGAGGAAACCTCCGACGTCGGGCCGAGTGCAGCGGCAGCAGGTGAGAGAGAGAGAGGGAGAGAGAGAGGGAGAGAGACATGCGAACGCTATCCAGAAAGGAGTATGGAACTCTACCGAGGCAATTAGAGAGTCTCGCTTCTGAGGTCCGACGGACATCAAAGAGAATAATTCAAGTCCCGCCCCCTTATTCCTTTATTTTATTATGGCCGCTCTGACCTCATCGCCAGCTAGCCACAATGAATTTGGCCAATTAGCCTCGCCTGGCGCCACGTCAGAGAGGAAGAAGGTGGCACCGCATGCCTGATGCTGCGTCTCAATCTGGAGATTATTCACCGCGCGGCGCATAAATATACGACGGCCGTACCTCACGGCGAGGTGCGGGCGCTCGCCCTCACCATCGGATATACGATACGTTTCCAATTAAAAATATAGATGTTCCACAATAATGTGTTTGGCGGTCTTAACCATCTTCTCCTTCTCCCTCCTTCTGCTTCCTCTCTTCCTCTCAAGCTCCCTTTTTTTCCCGGTGCTATTTTAAGCAACTATTAGTGTTTTAACTCCGCGGGAAAGCGGCTTCATTGAAATGCGATGAAAAACTGCACGGAGAAGGCAAAGTTAACTAATGGGCTCAAATTTTCAAACGAATGCAAGATTAAAGTCAATTGAATCTCCCATTGGGTTTTGAGTGAAACCCTTTGAAAAGGAGCCCCACAGTGGGTTTCAGAAAATGAAAAATAGGGCTTGTTCTAAAATATTAATAACATTTTATACCCTCATTACTAGCGAGCAATAACATTTGTTCAGAAAACTTACTTCTATCTTTACCTCGAGGTGTTTGGTGGACGGGAGAGGCCACCTCAGCCTCGTTGGCGCATCACAGGGCGGCGGATCACTGCAATATATTATATTCATATTTGATCTCCCGACTCTAAACTCTGCCGCCTTTTCCGATGCTATTTCATTGTGAGCACAATTGTAGCCGTGATCTAGTTAAAATGAAGGAGAGGGAGACATTCCCCGACAATATTATGCCGTCTCGGATGCCGGAAAAAAAGTATAATAAAAAAAAAGAAGAAGAAGAAGAAGAAGAAGAAGAAGAAGAAGCCGGGGAGCAACTCCAGAATAACCAAACAGAAGAAAGAGAGCTGAAGCAAAGGAAAGGAGGGAAGGAAAGGAGGTGTCTGCCTCCTTAGAGAGAGAGAACTACATGGATTCCTTGGAGGGCGTCTTTTTCCTTCCTTTGCACTATTATTTAAGGAGCACACACAGCACATCCTGCATCAACTCTGATGGCCTACTTTTTCAACTTTATATACCATGAATTAAATATATTTTACAATACGAGCCCAAAGTCCCACGAAGGAAGAGAACGATAAACGAACAACAGGAACGATCGGAGAGTCGGACGGATTACTCTGTTTGACTGCGCTGTCATCTATGTGCACACACACACACACACACACACACACACACACGCACACGCACACGCACACATTATATGTACACACACACATGCACTTATACGTACACACACATGCACACATGCAGACACACACACATACAGACACACACATATGCTCACAAATCCATTTGCACACACACATCCACACATGTGCGCACAAACAAGCACGCACACGCGCACACATGCACAAAAACCCTTGCACACACATGCACACGGACACACAAACATAAGCACACTCACAAACACACACGCACAAACATATGGACAAACACGTATGCACATGCACACACAGATCCACATACGCACACGAGCACGCATACACACACATGCACACCCACACAGCTGCATGCATACACACACAGACAGATCTACTCAAACATACACACACGTGCAGAGACATGCAAACAAATACACACACACACACATGCACACACACACACACATGCACACACACAAACACCCACGCACACCCACCGATGCATGCATACACACAGACAGATCTACTCAAACATACACACACATGCAGAGACATGCAAACAAACACACACACACACACACACACACACACCGTGCGTGCTCTCCTGTGTGGAGGTGTGAGCGTGTCAGGGCTCCGCCTCCAGCCGCAGACAAAGAGCGGCCCGCGGAGTGACGGGAGGCGGCGCTGTAACGGCTACAAGTCATTAAAAACATGGCGCCGGCCTAATTAAGACGGGACATCTGGTCTCTCCTCACAGAACGGATCGCAGCCGAGTACAAATAACTCCTCGATGACAAGTTGAGAGGTGTCATACATCTCAGTGATCGTCAGTCAACATGGGAGTTATGGAGCTCTCTCATCGTTAACGAGCAAATGCTTTGTTTCTGCCGTGTGGGAGAAGCAGTTAGATGAATTAAAAAATTCAAAATAATAATAAGCTCGATCCGCCTTTTATGTCGCTGCCAATTAGTGGGAGTAAAGTTTCCTCGGCCTTTGATGGTGGCGTCGGGCTGCGGCCGCATTCGGTCATTCCGCACGAAGTGGGTCATCTGCAGATGTAGCGGAGTGACGATGACCTCATGTGTTTGCTGTAGTTACAGGAATAAAAGGACAAGGAAATGCAAACTCATCGTCCGGCGTATTAAAGGAGACGGAGACACTTTCATTATTGCTCTCCGTGTGAATAACTGACGTAATCTATTGCTTTTTAGTTATCTGATTTTTCTTTGTCTTTGTATGAATTAAGTTGAATTGCATAAAATATATCTGATCCTTCGACTGCACTGTGCATCTGACTGCACTATTTTTCACTTTGTTGTTCTATTTTTAACTGTTTGTTTCACGATATGTTTTGTATGTTTTTGTATGTATTGTATTTTGTCCTTTCTGTGGACCCCAGGAAGATTAGCGGCCGCTAAGGCGTCAGCTAACGGGGATCCAATAAATAAAATAAAATAAAATAAAAGAACGGCCTGAAAACCGAAATGATCGGCATTTAAAAAATAGAAATAAAAACTTTTTATTTTGCATTTTCCACAAACAGATTGGTCGAGAAAAATATAAATTTTAAAATTTTACATTTATGGAAAATGGTAATTTATTTACGGGTATTGGAATGTATTTGTGAATCCTTCTGCGTGCATTTATACATTTTATATATTTGTGAATCTTTGCGTTTGGATTTGTGAGTCTCTCCGTGTGCTTTTGCATTTATTGAGACTGATCTGACCCCGGAGCACAACGTAGTCGCCCTAGTGGTCCCGACCATGAACAGCAGGGGTCATGCTCATTTGTTTGGAGTTCTAGGAAAACCCTCCTCTCAGTTTGGTTTTCCTTTACTTTTCTTGAGTATTGTCGTGTTTGTTTACACGTTGACGTTGAAGCCGGACGCGTGACGAACGGACCGAACCGGTTTGGAACTTGCAGCCTCTTTCCAGACCAGTCCACCCAGTAGCTTCACCCCCCTCCTCGCTTCACGGGTCCTGCAGTCCACACCGTGACTGCATCGTGTCCACGAAGTCGCCTCGTCGTGCATTAAATACAGCACTCAACACACGGGGAGGAAGATAATTAAAAAGTATATATATATAGAAGAAGAATATCGTCAGACACAGAAGCAGCAAATGCATGAAAATAATTGGAGCCCAAGGGGTAATATTTGTTCTCCTGAAATGATAATTGTTCTCTTGGTCTTTGTGTGCTCACGCTTTGCACCGAGGGGGAGCGATCCAACGCGATGCGCTCACCAATAACGTCTCCCTGACTCGAGCCGGAGCATCACTCACCTCGTGGCTCACGACGGACGCATCCATAGAATAAAGGAACGTCACATCTCAACTCAAAGGCTGTTTCACATACTGAGCGGACGTCAACGTTCTCTTTTTTTAAAGGGATCCTTTGGGTTTTTGCGAGTGGGGATGTGAGACGTTGTTATAGTCGAAGTGTCGTTAGCTACCGAGGTTGCTCGGTCCAGCAATTTGACTCTGCGGCGCACGTGGGTTGCTGGTTCCCTTCCGCCGCCATTGTTCCGTTACTCCAGATTTCCCATGTTACCAAAGAAGCTGAGAAGACGAGAGGAACTCATTGAAGTGGATCGTGGAATACGGCAACTACCAACTACGCCATGGCCCTGCTGAGACTCCGCCCACTGTTGAGACTCCGCCCACTCCTCCACTCTACCTCCATCTGCCTGATGGATCTTGGAGGTCTGGATCGTGGAATATACAGACTACTAACTATTCATAAACTCTGTCATATTCATTGAATGTGTTTTAACTCTGAATCCTTCTGGTCACATGACATCTATTGTTCATCTGGTCACATGACCTCTATTGTTCATCTGGTCTCATGACATCTATTGTTCATCTGGTCACATGACATCTATTGTCCATCTGGTCACATGACCTCTATTGTTCATCTGGTCTCATGACATCTATTGTTCATCTGGTCACATGACATCTATTGTCCATCTGGTCACATGACATCTATTGTTCATCTGGTCTCATGACATCTATTGTTCATCTGGTCACATGACATCTATTGTTCATCTGGTCACATGACATCTATTGTTCATCTGGTCACATGACATCTATTGTTCATCTGGTCACATGACATCTATTGTGCATCTGGTCACATGACATCTATTGTTCATCTGGTCACATGACCTCTATTGTTCATCTGGTCACATGACCTCTATTGTTCTGTCCATCCTGGAGAGGATCCTTCTCTGTTCTCTCCTGAAGGGTTCTTACCTTTTTTTTCCATGAATGGTTTGGGAGTTGTTCCCAACTGGGAGGCGGTTTAGCTCAGTGGGGTGAGTGGTCGTCCCGTAACCGTAAGGTAGCAGGTTTGATCCCCGCTCTCCCCATTAGTTGCAGCCCGAAGTGTCCTTGAGCAAGACACTGACCCCCTCAGCTGCTCCCCGGGCGCGGTGCTTCACTGCTCCTTCATAACGAAGGATGGGTCAAATGCAGACACGAATTTCCCCATTGTGGGATCAATAAAGTATACATTATTATTATTCCTGATCTGATGTGAGGTCAAAGGTCAGGGATATCTATGTGTACAGATTGTAAAGCCTTCTGAGGGTAATTTGTAATTTGTGAGAATGGGCTATACAAATAAACTACACTGAAAAGATCTGGAGGACCCCTCCTCCCCTGAACACAAGGTGAGTTTACACCCGCTGATTAGTGAGTGGTACAGTCCCATGAACTGTATGTACTTGAGAACTAGTCTTGTACTTGAGTATTTGTGTTTCTTACCCCTCTCTGATAAGCAACAAAAGAATGGGAAGGCCGTTCTTAAGTGATGGAAATTGCTCCATCAGTGCAGCGCAGCAGCACAGGAACACTCTCAATCAGCGGCGTATCCCATCCCAGACCTCGGATAAAGAGCTATAACGGCAGAATGAAAGAAGTCCTTATTTAGTCTCAAATAAGGCAATTTCTATGTAAATCGGCAATAAAGCAGAACTTTTACAAATGCATAAGCTTTCCCATTATTGACATGTGGTAGTCGGAAATCGTTTAGCTGCTTGATAGCAGTCATCTTATCTCCGCCAGTATTTGCTTATCCTCCTCTTATATTAATGTTTCCGCCGATATTAAGCCGTCCTCCCAGGAGATAAATATCTGCTGTGTAGCATCGCGCTCGCTCCATAGCCTTTGATTATTTAGCCAGGTAATTCCTTCGTAGGCGCAGAGCGGTAGCGGAGCAGCCACATGATATTAACTGCAAGCAGAATATCAATTTCAAATTGAACCTCGGATGCATTATTGATTGACCACTGATATTGTTCTCTGAAAATAAGTGCCATTGGGTTATTGTTTAATATGAATGATAATGCCGAGCCTTTATCTGGAAATAAGGTCCCGGTGTCCTAGCCCAGCCTCCTGGAATACGCCTGATTGACTCAATTGATACGATGGGATTGCGGGGAAGGCAATACCGGCAGAGGCCAAGGTCCCGTCATTATTATATCAACATAGACAGGGAGAGGCACACATACAGTATGTTGGTACATTTTTACTTTGCTCTCTTTTATATGACTTTTATTGCATTTTATTGTCCGGGTTCAGCTCTTGTGCTCGTCTTCCCGAGGCTCTTTTCAGCAGCATCCGTATTGAAGGTAAAGTGTTTTTTACATTACATTCAAGCAAATAACATTTGTATTATTATTAAAAAACATTCTGTCATCAAGGTGCGTGATCATGGACGTTACACTGGGTACCACTGGTCACACGTCTCACGCTGCGTTCACCGAAAACGGATGGCGCTTTACTCGCGTGACGAGTTGATGAGTGGTTTAATCGCTTCATTCGCGCCTTAGAGGGGGCGGGGCTTATCGCCATGGGTTTACTCCGTGGAAACAGTTATCATTTCTCCCGTCCACCACGGTAGAAATAAGCACAATTTCTGCTTTATACTTGTTGTGGACATCCCTCAAACGTCTAAAAATCTAACTCCCTCGAGTTTGGTTTCATAACATTAATATCATATATATATATATATATATATATATATATATAGGGATCTATCTCGCTGCTGATTGGGCGGTCGGCCCTCGATTACAAATCTCCCCGTAGAGTCCAAACACAAAGACTCTGGACTTCATTGCACATCATCTGTTTACAATAAACATTTTCCTTTCTTCATCTAACGTGTCGCTCCCTGATTGAAATGACGTTCACATCAGAGACTCCGCCCGACATCTCGGTCGAGTTCCTTTTTGACCCTCACGGCGACTTTTTTCCATTTCAGCTATCAAAGTCGTTTTATTTAAAACAAACTTTAAGCAAATATTTATAATTGGAAATAATCAGTGCTTCCGTTATTCAGATATCAGAATTAATTGACAAGTTTGAGTACATTTTTAGTTCTGTTTTCTGAGAAGTTGTTCGGCTTCACACGCACACATGCGATGTTTTCATCAGTATGAAGACCAGGCAGAGCATGAAGTGACAGTACAGCATCGGTGATTGAACGCTAATAAAACAGCATATAAATGGTAGACGTTGGCTTGACTGTTTCCAGAAGACCAGACGGTCAGGATCTCTGCAGAACGTTCAGTATCTGAACCGAGTCCAAGCGGAATACATCAAAACCACAGGCGGCTTGGGTTTGATCCAGGTGTCTGTCACAGGCTCTGGCTAATGATAAGTATATCCAGTTGTAGGGCATTGATTTATTCATGCTGTTTCCTTTTAAATATTCACATTGTGGCCGTCTGTGGAGACATGGGCTCTGTCTCCAGAGCAACAGATGAGGTGATGCAACAGCCAAAAGAAAAAGGACCGAGAAGCAGTTAATTATTGAGCAAGTCAAAAAATAACCAGCCATGCGTCTCCTCTGAGGATCACGAGCATCAGCCCTTTATTCCAGGTCAATAATACGACGTGTGTACGAGGGCATAATGGAAACAGAGCAGCTCGGGATGTAGACAACACTACAGGTGGCGTCCTGTGATCTGGAGGACATGCTGATCTGTCATTCTACGCGATAGAAAACTCCCATTTGTGATGTCGTAACATTGTTGGTTCTCCCAAAATCTCTTAGAAACGTCTCTGTGACTCACTTCAGGCTGTTGATGTGTACAGTCCCCAACAAACTCTGAGAAATGTGTTTTAACAATAATACTAGATGTTAGAACCCTTTACGATCCGTATCTCAATGTGATCTCGTCCTACCTCTTCAAATGAGCCGTTACCGTGGCGCTGAAGGTTTGCGCGGTTAACTTCGTGACTCGGAGGTAGCTAGATTCAGGTAACAAACACTGGTTATAGTTGGCCTCCAATAAGTAACCTAAGCTGAGGACGTAATGTCACGACGCAATAAAGACATCACTCAATGTTTTTAAAGTCCTGTGTTGAACCACGGACGCTCCTTACGACGGTCATTTTCTCAATTTTACACAATTTCTTAAATCCACCTTTTAAAGGCACCTGCCTATGACATACTGTATACACATGTGTTTTGCACAAGTGTAAAATTATTAAATTTAATTCACCCATTACACATATAGGGCTTTACAATCTGTACACATGCAACATCCCTGACCTTTGACCTCACATTGGATCAGGAAAGACTCCAACCCCCAAAAATAATATTAGTTTCCTCCCGTTTCATGATGCTCGCCCAGTCCCGCCAAATTCATACTAAACACATTTTTCTACAGACATTTTTTTGTTGGGGTTTAATTAAAGAAGAAAAAGAAAGAAGAAACTAAATAGTTATTCTCATAGATGTGATTTAAAAAAAATATATATATATTTGTATATAACATATTATGGTGTAATTTGGGAAAATCTCAACTATAAATCCTAAATATATGTACAGCAGACTGTGCCAGACATTTAAGGATGGATAAACTGTTGACTCGATATCCTTCAAACACCAGGAATAAAACTGGGAGATCGTCATCAAATTGTTGTTTCTCACTCAATATCTTGTTTTAGTGCATCAATCTGAAGGCTGGCTAATGGAATTCTGTGGAGCGCGCTGTCTGGCATATTCTGATCACCAGAAGATTGCAGTATTGACCAAATGTCAGCGATAGAGCAATGCAATGATTGAATAAAAGAGGATACATAATCGAAGCTGAGGAGTCCGTCCTCCTAACTACACCCTAGGAAATTCTCTGAATCATTACGCGTGAATACATGTGATTCACTGTCCATGCGTATAGGGTTATTTTCTGTCTTTGAAAACTAAATGATATTAATCAATTTATATACAATAAGAACAATGTAGTGCCGTCTTTCTCTCAGCCAGACATTTATTTTTTACATTCCCTTTGACTTGGTCCAGTTCAATAAAAGGGCGGTCCCACCAGCTGCCTGACTGGTTGAACTGGAAGAGTACACTCAGCACATGCTGGGATTGGTTGATGTACAATGTGATGATGAAAGATGTGTATCAAAGAAAAAGGGGCAGCATTGATCTTCCAATATATTTGAATTTCTTTTAAAATAAATATATTTTTTAAATAAATATATCCTTATAAAATGTGTATGTGTATTTTTGTTGTTGTTGAATATATATATATATATATATATATATATATATATATATATACATATATTTATTTTTATTAGGAATGAAAAATACCTATTATTATTTTCTTCATGTACAGTATGTGTATATATATATATATATATATATATATATATATATATATATATATATATATATATATATATATATATATATTTATACATAAAGAAAATAACAATAACTCTCCATGAATAAATAATAAATATGCATTTTTTTATTAGGAATATATATATATATATATATATATATATATATATATATATATATATTCAAAACAAATTAAATATATACATTTTCTAAAGATATATTAATTTTCAAATGATGTTTATTTTGAAAGTAATTCAAATATATTAAAAAAAATATTTATATTTTTTTATTAGAAATATATATATATATATATATATATATATATATATATATATATATATATATATATATATATATATATATTCCTCATTCTTTCTTTTTTCAAGCCAACTACAGACAGCAGAATTCAACCAAACTGCTTGAATTCAGAGAGTTGAGAATGACACTACTGTCTTCGTCACTATGATCTTGAGGCATTGTGCTTACTGCAGGCTCTCATACGCTCATTAAACTATGATATTTCTCCAGGAATCCACCACAGTGTACACAAATATTTTGTCTGTCTCATACTCCAAAGAGAGATGTCCGGTAAACATCTCAAAGTGGTCCACTTTGGACCTCGCAATCAGTTTGACTCGCTGCTCCGTCTCCACCTGCTCAGAAAGGAAATTGACATTGAGATTCCACTCACTGCTCCCTTCAGCCGCTCCTTACGGCCTCTCTACAGGGCCGTGACACAAACACACACACACACACACACACACACACACACACACAGCAGGGCCATGGCAGGAGGCCAGAGGCAGCGCGAAAGAGGCGGGAAGCTGGGGCAAGGAGACAGGAGGCAGGAGGCAGGACCAAAGGAAAGGTGTGAGGCAAGAAGGCAAAAACTCCGAGGAAGGAGATTAAGCTCAGAAGCTGGGACTGAATCTCACTGCAATGAAAGATCCTTCAATTTGTCCAACTTCTTATCTCACTAGATTTCTACAATGGCATATTTCATGAAATGCATGTTTGTAATTGTAAACAAAAACAAGTTAACTGAGTAATTATGAAAACCTCTTGATGTGCAGTAGCTGGTCTGGTTCTGAACACTGAATATGCAGTTAGACCCAATGCATTGATTATATAACTCATTACACAGCGTACATCTCTTCATAATGAGCGCATGGCTTATTAATTAGGGAGCAACCGACGACATTCTGACTAGAGGAGCTGGGTATAAACAAACTGCCGTAAATGAACTCAAACAGCATCAAACCCTCAAATAACAAAATAACATTACAGAGAGGACGACTCAGGGGGACGTCCAATTCTGACAGGAATAAGCCTGCAGACTGTCTGTCTCTCTCTCTGTCTCTCTCTCTCGTACACTGAGCTCCTCTCTCCTCTCCTCTCCTTATGGACCTTTAGGATACACTGAGCTCCTCTCTCCTCTCCTTATGGACCTTTAGGAAACACTGAGCTCCTCTCTCCTCTCCTCTCTCCTTATAGACGTTTAGGATACACTGAGCTCCTCTCTCCTCTCCTCTCTCCTCTCTCCTTATGGACGCTCTCCTCTCTCCTTATGGACGTTTAGGATACACTGAGCTCCTATCTCCTCTCCTCTGGTAAACAGTCAGAGCTACAGTGAGAGATAAATGTCTATTAGACGTGTCACCAACCGCTAAAACAAACCCTCATCCAAAGGATATTAAATACCCCGTTATCCTTCTTTTTTTTTCATCAGTCGACTATTTTGGAATTTTCCAAACCCCCCCCCCGATGAGTGGAGTGCGTTTGAAAACAGCCCTCAGCCAATCTGAAGGCAGCCGGAGACGAGGAGGAAATATCAAAACGTCTCCAGAAGATGACAGCCCGATGCGAGGCGAAGCCCCTGGATCTCTCAGCCTTATCCTTTGTGATTCCTTCCTCTTTTTTTTCTCCTCTCCAGCATATCAATCCCCCCCCCCCCTTCCAATGGATAAGAGTGAGGAGAGACGGCTCCTCCTGTTTCTCCCGTCTCCACGAGCTCCCGGGTGGATCCTCCTGATGTGAAGTGACTCCAGCTATAATCTCTCGCTAAGTTTGTATGTTCTTCAACTCGGCATTATTTAACTCCACTCCTCACTCTTTTTCTCAGACTGTGTTTCCTTTTTTTCCTCTTCTGCCTTCCCAGTCGAGCCGCGGCGCGTCAGACAATGAAGGAGCGATGCAATATGCGGCGGCCTCCCTCAGTAATGCGGGCGCCGGGCGCCGGGCGCTCGCCGCTGCTTTCAAACTGCTTATCCGGGCTGAATCCAGGTGGGAAATCATCCCCTTACAGTTCCCCTTCACACGCTCTGGTCGGGGGGGCTCAGCTTCAACGTGTTTGCCCCGACACACACACCAAAAAAATCACTTTCCAGAACGGTCAAAAGAGCAAATAAACGATGGGAGTGACACGGGGCGGCGGGCGGCTCTCCAGATGGACTTCCCTGTTATCGACGTCGCTTTGGTGGAGGAAAAAACAGAAGAGGAGACGCCGCAGCGCGCGTCCTCGTGCGTGAACACGATCATCCACCTTGAGTAATGTGAGCCTCCCTGTTCTCTGAGAATCAGAATAAGTCCTCTTGACGTGAAGAGCAGCTTCCCGATACCTCACGGGGAGCGATTCTGAAGAGGACGGGAGGTGACTCGCTCCCCTCCCGGATTCCTCGCCGCGTAACGAGCTCGTCTCCGCCACGTGTTCCTCGCCGCTTGTTTTGGGAGCGGTACCCGAGTCGCTCTGAGGCTGGGTCGGGGTGTGATGATCACAGGGGGATCGGCAAAGCGTTGTGCCGGGTCCCCTGACACTCCGAGAGAGCAGTCAATTAAAAATGAAGGAGGAGGAGGAGGAGGAGGAGGAGGAGGTATGCGGGCGCTCTCTGCGAAGAAAAATAAGAAAATAAAAAAATAGAAGGCAGCAGGAGTGAGATGTGAAGACTTTCCTCGCACGTCAACCACGTTACCTGAGCCTGCCCCTCTTCCTGGGGCTCCGAACCTGAAGCAGTATCTTCGTGTACTTTTTTTCTGTTTTTATATATTAATGTTACAGTGACAACTCCGACGCGCTTCTTTAACGGCCGTTAACTCGTGACATTTGATATGACTTGTGTCAGATTGGTGAAAATTAAACTTTATCTAACGACATTGTTACCGGGCATTTGCTAAAATAACTCCGGTCAGTCTGTACTTAAACACAATTTGGACTAGAAGGGGCACTCGGTAGAGCGCATACCTTCACATATCACAAGATCGGGCTTTGAATTATGAACATTTTGGCATTATTAGGGGGTGTTGCTGATGGATATGTCTCACGCTTGCCTGTCTTCAAAACTTGAGAGCTCTGAAAACTTGATTTGTATTTGTCCCTCGATGTAACCAACCACAATCATGACCTCCTGTACATTGTCACTGAAGCTTTACGTCTCTTATCCTACATTTTGAATAGTTCAATGGCAGCAGTCTCTGTTCAAAAGGTATCAACATGTGTCGGGGCTCGTGGCCTACCATGAGTCTCTGTTTGAGGGTATCAGACCGGCTGCATCGGGAAACGGACATCCTCTCCGTCTTAAACCCTTTTGCCCCTGATTTTCTCACAAGTCCTGCAACTCGGTAACGTTGGAGAATTCCCAGCTTTTTCCATCGCGCCGCTGACACCGAACAACAGGTGGCGTGAGGAAGAGTGACAAAGCCTGCAGCCGTCGTGAAATGAAGTGATTAGCCATCTTAATTAGCTGTCGTCTTTGGCCCCGGCGTTCTCTGCATGATGGAAAGTTTGTGCTCCGAGGATCAATAGGGAGTAAAACAACAGCCGCCCACCAGCCTCCTCTTCATCAAGCGTTGCTCTGCTCGGTGCAGCGCGGGTGGACAGGCCGCGTTGGCTGGAGGAGACTATCGGCATCTGTTAAGCTCATTATTCATCCAGTCAATAGGCGTTTCACCTCTTTGCTACTTACATCAACTATTGTTGAACTCCACGCCTTTGACCTCTTCTATGATCAATAACGGCAAAGCAAACCACACTCCGATATTTAATTGGATAATAGAGGATTTACCATTGTGGTCTTTCAGTTTCTACCAGACCGCGGTACACAGGTAGCTACAGTTCCTTTAACTGTCCTCCGTTTTCATATTCTTGGAAAGATAACCCAAAAGCCTTGGTCCTGCTGAGTGGGCCTGTAGATTGGCCCGTTGGATCTGCCTTTCCTTCCAGTATCAAACGCCCTCTATCGAGACGATCAGCATCTCAATGACGATTGTTTTTCCATCAAATTTCGCGGTTGCTGGATTTCCTTTGACCCCCCAGGGGGGTGAAGCCTTTATGCGGACTCCACTCGCCACCGCCCGGTCAAAGCTTCACTTGCTTCATGTTCTACGGTGGATGAAGTTTTTCTGTTTTGATGTTATGGGCTTTGGTATTGTGCCTCAATCATTCAACTAAAAGCAAAATGTACAAGTAATGGCCTTGGGGGGAGGTCCATGGTCAAATGTATGTGAGCCAGATACAATGCCAGTATCGTATTTGCCATAGGCGGTTCCAGTTTTGTAATTTGGTAACAATTATTATCCAGAAACACATTTAACAAACACGGCAATATGTCACACATTTAATTGCGCAACTTCGTTAGGTTAAGACTCTAGGGGCCGCAAGTAGCCCCGCATTTAGTGGGCGCAGCTCTCTAGTGGGGAGATATGGTACTACAAGCTCCTTAAGATATGATCGAGCGTCACCAATCGAGGCTCTGTAGGTGAGGAGAATAATTTTAAATGTGCTTCTTGACTTTACAGGGAGCCGGAGCAGAGCAGCTAGTGCAGGAGTCACGCCCTAGCTGCTCTACTCTTAGTTTTAGTGAGAACATGAGCTGCAGCGTTCTGCATCAACTGGAGGGACCTAAGAGACTTATAGAGCAGCCTGATAATAAGGAGTTGCAGTAATCTAATCTAGAAGTGTAGCAACTCCATTGCCGCTACCCGTGGGTTTCCCCCAAAAGCATACTCATACTCATAGTCCATACTCATCAAGGCCAGTCGCACCTACAGAGAGAGACGGGACAGGACTGTTGAATTGATTCTGATGAATCCTCAGGGCCGTGGCGGGAGGCATCAGACACAAACGGTCCGATGGAGACGAGGCGTCACACAGACTCCGGGGAGGAAGCAGATTTAGTAACAAATGAACACCTTTTATTACTTTTATGTCATAATCCATAATCTCCTCCAGATATTTCTACCTCTTCCATTGCTAACTGCCTCTGGCCCCCCACACGCCATGCAGCAGTCCACTGCCGTCTGGTTCTACGCGGCCGATGTTCTGCTGACCGTGGCTCGGCGGTGCCGGGCTCATTTGTAAGACCCCCCCCCCCCTCCACCCCCTCCACCTCCTCCTCTAAAGCAAGCACCACTTGCTCACATGTGGCCCTCCATTAGTTTGGGATGCACTACAGCGAAGGGCTGACACGTTGGCAGCCAGAGGAGATGGTTACTGTTGTTGTTGTTGTTGTTGTTGTTGTCCTCTCGTTAGTGCTGTGGATATGAAGGCCGTCTCTGCATGATGATGATTTCCTGCTCTCGCTGAGGCTGAACTCTGTGTTGAACTCCGGGGTTCAAATCGTCCTCGACTTATCATGAATAAAATAGTTTGTCATTTTATTTACATGTGTGTCTCTGTATTAGTTGCGCTGGCGGCTCCTCAGGGTTTCTCTTCTCAGGCTCCAACGACCTCCGGCAATAATAATCACTATTTCCTCACTTATTCACGTTTTTTTCCTCTCGGCTATATTTTAGCACAACGTTCGGCGCATCTCTTCACCCCGGCTAACGGGGCGTGTGCAAACATCCTCCAGCTGCCGGAGGTCAGGATGGGTGATCTGTGATGGAGCCACGACACGCAGCACAGGGCCTCAGGCCGGGGGACCGGGTGTGACGAGGGTCAGCTTCAGGTTCAACTGTAATCCAGAGGGAGATTTCACTCGCACACATTTTTATCTCTAATTTGTACAAAATATGCACACGTGTGTGTGTGTGTGTGTGTGTTTGGGTTTCAGTTTGTTTAATTTGATCATCAAAATATACTGTAATAAATGAGTAATAAACAAAAGAAGAAACCTGTGGCTGACGGAAAGGGTTCAGGCTCAAGAGCCCTAACCTAGGATTGCTTAAAAAAATGGATTCCAAAGAACATATATATATATTTGTAAAAATGGCAAACCGCAAATCCAACATCGCCGTCCCGCTCTGAGTCGTGGTTTGACGCTCGCCGCCGCAATCAGGGATTGTCGGAGAGAGATTAAGAGATATTTCCCTCTTCAAGCGGAGTAAATTGGTTTTGGATTAAAGCCGATTGATCGGCGGCGTCTGAACGCAGGAGAGGAAATTACGGCGCGTGGAATCCATCGATGATGTAACCGTGTTCCAGGTGAGCATCAGAGAAGGAAGAACACTGAAGAAGAGTGTAGTAAGAGACACAGAGAGAGAGAGTGTGTGTGTGTGTGTGTGTGTCTGCACATGTATGTGTATGTCTATGTGTGTAGGGGTGTGTGTATGTGTGGGCGTATGTGTATGTGTGTTTAGGGTGTGTGTGAGCGTGTGTGTGCTGGTATGTGTGTGTGCGTGTATGTGTGGGTGAGTATGTGTGTGCGTGTATGTGTGTGCGTATGTGTGGGCGAATGTATGTGTGTGCGTATGTGTGGGCGAATGTATGTGTGTGCGTGTATGTGTGTGCGTATGTGTGGGCGAATGTATGTGTGTGCGTATGTGTGGGCGAATGTATGTGTGTGCGTGTATGTGTGTGCGTATGTGTGGGCGAATGTATGTGTGTGCGTGTGAAAAATGTTTGTGTGTGCGTGGGAATGTGTGTATGTGTGGGTGAATGTGTGTGTGTGTGTGTATGTGTGTGTGTGTGTGTGTTGATGTATGCACGTGGGTATATGTGTGTGTGTATATGTGTGTATGTGTACGCGAATGCGTCAGTGTTTGCGCGTGTGAATGTGTGTGTGTGCGTGTGAATGTTTGTGTGTGTGCCTCTGTATCTGTGTGTGTGTTGGCATGTTTAAAGGCATCACATGTGTCTGCATGCATGTCCTGATGTCAGTGTTCATGGAGGCCTTGGTTATTCTACTTCCTGTTCTTCTACTTCCTGTTCTCGCTGACCTCGTTGACCTTGCGCCCGGAGCTTCGTGTGAAGTTGGACTCGGTTGACGCTCATCACTCAAATTGAATACTGAAATACTGAAAACTGTAGACTTGTAGAAACCACCCGGGCAGAGAAATGAACTTCTGTCTCCGAGTCTCGCTGCAGAAACGACATCCGGGAATACGGAACATTTGCATGTGAATTCTCCGCATAACCACAATGCATTCTGGGTACGGTGTGCATCGCATTGTTCTATTTTTGTCAAAAACAATAATACAAAACAAAAATAGCTTATTTTGACAAAATCCAAGCAGAGACTTCTTCACTTCCTGAGAAAGAACAAAAAGATTCTGGGTTCATCCGATTCTGTAGAACATGGAACAATATCAGCTGGTCCAGGAGCTGCATTCTCTCTCCTGACCACCAGGGGGCGACTCCTCTGGTTGTATAGAAGAACATGTGTCATATGTTATAGCTGCATTCTCTCTACTGACCACCAGGGGGCGACTCCTTTCGTTGTATGTAAGAATATGTTTCATGTGTTATAGCTGCATTCTCTCTACCAGGGGACAACTCCTCTGGTTGTATAGAAGTCTACGCTTCGTGTGTTGAAGCTGAATTCTCTCTACTGACCACTAGGGGGTGACTCAACTGGTTGTATAGCAGTCTATGTTTGATATGTTAAAGCTGCATTATTTCTGCTGACCACCAGGGGCGACTCCTCTGGTTGTATAGAAGTCTACGCTCCATGTGTTAGTACGAGGCTGTGAGTTCACACGCTAACCACGCCAACAACACGTGTCATGCTATGTGCTCCCTACTTGTGCGCAATAATTAATAATGAATAATCTGCGTGTGACGATATAATCTTTGTATTTGTTTGCTTCATAGACGTGTGCCTGGTTCTGAGATATTAATAGAATAGAATCTAATTGGTTATTTGGTAGCAGACTCTAATCGTCTCTACTCAGCCTTAACGTGGACGTCTTACATCTTCAGCTCGGCTCAGATTTCTTCCACTAAATAAATTCCGTCTGTTGCTTCCTGTCCTCCGTGGAGATGTGTTGACCTTGTTACGTCTGTTTCTCTCTAAACATTCACAACTTTCCCAGTTTCAGCGAGGCTGTTTTTGATGTCCACCCTAATTCAATAACATGTACATAACTTGGATTTGCATTTATAACTCAGAGGAAAATAAAAGTAGTTGTATTGTTCTGATCGATAAGTCCCTGAATTTCATATCCGTCAGAATGAGAATATATTGCTTTTTTAAAAATATTGCTCTCGCTTCTCTTTTATGTTTTTTTTTTTTTTTGCTCTCCAGAAAGTTTCTTTACTTTTTTTCCCACATAAAAGTTGGTTTCCTATTTTTTAGCCCCGCCCCCCCGATGTTTGGCTCCGCCCCCGCTCCGCCTGGATTCGTTTTTCTGCCACAAACTCTTTGATTTAAAATGCTGTATCTAGATCTTCTTTTCACCGATGTGTGTGAAGGAAGCTGCATGAATCACTTCGCTTCTCTCTGATTGACATTTCCGTCTTCCACTTGGCCCCGCCCCCTGCAGACGGGAACGGCGCCCGCGGCCCATTACCCAAACGGCCCCGGCTCTTTGACCGTCGCCGCCGTCCTCGCGTTATATATTCTGACTAAATGAAGAGGATGAAGTGATCTCCGTCGGCTCGAGGGGGGGGGGGGGGGGGGGTCCTCTCCTCTTCGGCCCGCTCCTCTTCACATGTGGACGTCTCCCTTCTGACCCATTACCGGAGGTGACGCTCCACATCTTTTTGGGGTGTGGAAAGATGACTGTGGAACTTTAGCTCGGCCACTTTCCTCCTCCTGCAGAAGACAGACTTGGCCTGGGGGGGAGAAGGAGAAGTTGTCATTAAAATGACGTCTCCCTTGACCCCACTTGAAGGTCGTCTACTGGCAGCAATTACCCAGTGTGACTTTAAGGAGAGGCTCCTGCTGGTCGTTAGTGTAGACAGTCCCCTGGCTTATCCCCCCGGGGAGAAGAGCGTGTGTGTGTGTGTGTGTGTGTGTGTGTGTGTGTGTGTGTGTGTGTGAGTGTGTGTGTGTGTGGATCTGGAGGACCAGAGTGCAGTAACCAATCCTTAAGCTCCCGGTCGGCCTGTGAGGGCCCCGCTGTGGGTGGGGGGGGGGGGGGGGTTGCTGGAGGAGGTGCTGGAGGAGGTGGAGCCTCACATACACACACATGTAAACACACACACACATACACACCCCAACATACGAACACACACACACACACACACACACACACACACCATCTCTACATGACACGTTCATGTGTTAATTTTCGGCCCTACTTAGAGGACGTGTGTCTGAGGCCTGTTGTTGTTGTTGTTGTTGTTGTTGTTGTTACTAAACAGTCACCTTAATGCATCGCTGCATACAGAGGGCCATCAGCGGCCGGCTCAGGAACCACGACATGTCTCCCCTCTTCTTTAAAGCATCTTCTTCTTCAGAAGACGGAGCTGAGCGAAGACGAAGATGCTTTCTGCTCCAACACTCGGCTCATTAACCGGGCGATGGGAGTGGCACTGATTGACATCCTAAAAGCTGCATTATTACCCCCCCCCCCCCACACACACACACACACACATACACACGCCCCCACCTCTCCTCCTCTCTCCATGTTCAAAGTTGCCATCAGAAGGAAATTATTTAAGAGAGAAAAAGATTCTCCCCTGACAGATATTATCATTACAGCCCTTTATGGAAAGTGCCAACTTACCTTTTTTTCCTCTCTCTCTCTCTCTCTCTCTCTCTCCCAGGGGTGAGAAGAAGAAGAAGAGGAAAAGTCAAGGAGAGAGGAAAGGAGGAACAGAAGAGTGAGTGAGCTCTGTCAATTGGAGTGAGTGCACTGCTAAGTCTGGCTGCACTACAAAGGTTAGCGCACATCTGACTGTCAATAGTGTCTTGCGGGTGGAGGTGGGGGGGGAGGAGGAGGGGGTGAGGGGAGGGGGGGGCGGTCGCTTTGAGAGAGAAAAGAGATACTTTGATATTTCGGAATGTTAGAAGGGGTGAACGTGGAGAACTGGAGGTTGGGGATCTAATTACCGGGCCGTAATTGGGGGCTGGGGAATAAGGTTGCCGTCCTCTCAACTCGCTGCAGATCAATTATGTTAAGAGAACATCTGTAAGTAGAGCTTAATGAGCTCCATTAGAGCAACATGCGCTGCCTCCCTAACGGGGCTTGTCAGCTTCTTTTGGAGGAGAGCGGCAGCGCGCTGCTGACTGGGGACCTGGCGGAGGGGCTTAAATAGAGAGGCGGCTCCACGCGCTCCACCCGCAGCCGCTGCTTCCCTCTGCAGAGCAGCCGGAGACACGCAGAGACCAGGAGCCGCGCCGAGCGAGGACGCAGAGAGAGAGAGAGAGAGAGAGAGAGAGAGAGAGAGAGGGATAGAGAGAGAGAGAGAGAGAGAGAGAGAGAAAGAGGGATAGAGAGAGAGAGAGGGATAGAGAGAGACGACCTGTGGTCCGGGACGCGCACAGTGCCGCGAGTTTTTGCCCCAAGTTTTTTCTTCTTCTTCTTCATCATCTTCCTCTTCTCAGACCCCGCGCGGAGTTTGCACGAGCTGCAGCTCCGAGGAGTGGAGAAAGAAAGAAAGATAGAAAGAAAGTTGAACACTCGTTGGACACTTTGATTCCAAGTCAAGAAGACGGAGACGACCCCCACCCCCTCCATCCCCCCTCTGGTTGTTTGTTTTTTGGGGCACCTCAGGCTGGACTTAAAAAAAAAAAAAGGTAGGTGGTGTGTTCGTGTTCCCAAATGCGCAGAGACGGCGGCGCGTAAAGTGTCCGCGAGACGTCAACACGGCCAGCGCGAAGCTGCTTCACCGGTTCCCCTCCTCTATCCCTCCATCCTTCCATCCCTCCTTCCGTCCCTCTATCCCTCCATCCACCCGTCCCTCTATCTCTCTATCTCTCCATCCCCTCCGTCCCTCAGCGCGCTGGTTAAATGAAGCCTCCGCCGCTGCTGAGGATCTGGGGTCGGGTTGTTGTTGTTGTTGTTGTTGTTTTTTGTTTCCATTTCTTTATCATGAGTACACGTGCGGGAGGTTGAGGTCAGGTACGAACAGAACACGCTTCTCTCTGACGCTTTCTGTCCGTTTTCGCTCACACCTATATGACGGTTTTAGAGCACGTGCGCGTTTTCTTTCGGAGGACCGCGGATCCGCGCGACGGTCTCCGTCCTCCACCCCCCCTCCCCCCTCCTCCTCCTCCTCCTCCTCCTCTTCCTCCGCTCCCGTCTGTCTCCATCCTCCATTCACGCGGGAGGATGAACAGCCGATCGGAAGGGCACCGGGAGAGAGGCGGCAGGCGGCTTCACGCACAACCTACACGCACACACACACACACACACACACACACACACACACACACACACACACACACGCACACACACACGCACACACGCGCGAGCACAAATGCTCGCTGCAGAAAATTGCATGATTACCGAGATAGGCCGCCTTGAAATAATTCAATCCATGACAAACCTAATTACTGGCAGGTAATACCCTGTCAGCTTTAATGCATCTCATCACTCATAATGGCGCAGAGAGCATTTTATGACCCATCTCATTATCGCCGCGTCTTAGGCTGGAGCCGCATGCCAACTATTGACTTGTATCTCCTCCTCCCTCTCTCCTCCCTCCCTCCCTCCCTCCCTCCCTCCTTACTTCTCCCCACCAGAATATTTAAGGGACTGATGTACACTTGTCAGGGTCGCATTTTGGAGCACTGAACGGTGTGTACGTGCAACGAGGAGGCGTGAGGTGTGTGTGTGTGTGTGTGTGTGTGAGAGTGAGGGGGGGGGTTGACACGTGGGCCTCGCCGTTGTCACCAAAGTATGCAATAACAAGGCACACAGAATAATCCCGTTCTCTAATTGCCGGAAACATTCAAATAAAGGCCGTGCAGCGGGAGAGGCGATTACCGGGGACGTCACGTGACGCGCGCGGAGAGAGAGGAGCCAATGACCTCGCGCGAAGATGCATTTCATTGTCCACGTTGTTTGATCTTTTCTTTCTCCGACTCACCGATAACAGAACATAGTTATCTTCAGGTGCATTGAAGGGCTCCATAATAACGCTAATGACGTGTCACTGAACGCAGCACGCGGCGCGAGTCCACCTTAAATGAAAGAGCGAACTTGTCCTGAGGTCCAGACGGCTCTGCGCGCGCCTCCAGTCCCGATAATGTAATGAGCACCGCGCGCACCCGAGATTAAAGGACGTTTAAGAGAGAGAGAGGGGGGGGGTGGGCGTTCCGGGGGGGCGCGCGCGCGATGCATGCCCCCCGCCGTCATGTAGTGGAGCGGCGTGTAATAAGTGAGTGACCTTATCGCGGCAGTGTAACGTTTCTCCGGTGAGGGATTGTTTTTTTTATGGGGGGAGGGGAGGGGAGGGGGGGGGGTAATAAAGCTAGACTCCCCCCCACGTCTCGCCACTCTCGCTTGATGCACCGGGGACGCCGACCGGCCAGAGCCCCACGCGCACCAGTACGACCCCCGCCTCGGCACCTGTAGCTCAGACCGGTTCGCTCCGGTCCACGTGGAGCTCCTTCTCCCCGACTGAAGCGCGGCGCGGCGCGGTGCGGTGCGGTGCGGTGCGGTGCGGTGCGGCGCGGTGCGGTGCGGTGCGGCGCGGTGCAGCGCGGTGAGGCGCGCGCGATGTCAGTTCGGTGAACTTTTTCTTTTCTTTTTGTAATTGTCGTGGTCCGGTTCCGAGGAGGATCTGTAGCCGGACTTCTTTCAAGGCTTCTGCTTATAACTTGTTGAGAAAGGTGAGTGAGCCGGAGGTTCTTCACGTGTTCGCCGAGCCGAGCCGAGCCGAGCCGAGCATCGTCTCGCGCGGCTGTGACTCATTAAAGATGTGAGTGGAAAGAAGAGCCGGTCCGTGGGAAGGGGGTCCGGACCGAGGGAACCGGACCGAGGGAACCGGGTGGAGGGAACCGGTCCGCGTCAAACGCGTTCTGCGGGGCAACGGGGACTAGAAGGTCTAGGGTGGTGGTGATGGGGGTCTCTCTCTCTCTCTCTCTCTCTCTCTCTCTCTCTCTCTCTCTCTCTCTCTCCTGTCATTTGCCGCCTGCCTCTCTCCCCGCGCGGCGATGAGAAAAAAAGAAAAAGAACCGAGCTCTCTCACGCGCCGCGTGACGACCCGACGGCGGCGAACAAGCTCGCTCGAGCTCCTCACACACATCCGCCTGCGTTGTGTTGCCCTCCACCCCCCTCCACACACACACACACACACCCTCCCCTTCCCCACCGCCTCCTTTTCTTTTTTCTCCTCCTCCCCATTCCTCGCTGGTCGCCGTGCTGGATTGTTCCCTCTCTCCCCCCGAACAAAGCGCCCGATCCCAGCCGGCCTGCAGACAGCTGCTCCCCGGGACCAGGCGGCGTTGCGGGTGTTTGCGTGGCGGCGAGGCGCCTCGGCGGGTTCAACAAATGCAGAAAAGGGAGAAAAGTTTCGGTAAGAAACGCTTACTTTGCGCTCCGGCTCGTGTGTGTGGAATACGGATCGTTTCGTGCGCACCCGCGCGCGCGTGTGCATGTACGTGTGTGTTGTGAGTGTGCTTTGCGACGTTGAACACGTCTCCGCGCCGAACCGACGCGTCCGGAACCGACCCGCCGCCGCTCGGCGCGCCGCGTCGTTCGGCCGATAACCTTTTCATCGGGACGTCGCGGGGACGTGCTCCGGTGTCGCGTCGCTTGATCGCCGGCGCTGATGCGCGCGCATCGGCTCCGGAGAAGGCTGCTTGTCAAAAAGCCGCATGGCAAATTGAGTCTCCGCGTTCAGTCCCGTTATTGGCCTTTTACCGGGCGCTCCGCTGCCATGGCAACAGTAATTACACTGATGGGGTGAAATGTCAGCCGAGCAGCTGCGACTGAAATAGCAGCTCCGCGCGCGCGCCATCACCCTGCATCCGGATGATGATACATGTGGTCGAGAGAGAGAGAGAGAGAGAGAGAGGGAGAGAGAGAGAGAGGGGATGATTAGGCTGCGAGCAGCTGTGACTCCCGTCATGCAAAAAAAGGGACTTTTGTTCATCACTTCCCCTCAAAGTGGTCAAATTCCTTCTTCTTCTTCTTCTTCTTCTTCTTCTTCTTCTTCTTCTTCTTCTTCTTCTTCTTCTTTTCTTTTCTTTTCTTTTCCTTCTTCTCTCCCCCCCTTCTTGATTGCACAGTAAGGAAAGAAAAAAGAAGAGAGAGAGGGGGGTCCTTTTGGTTTGGTAATGAGCGGCGGGCTCTTTGTAGTGTTAACGAGGCCCCGGACGGATCAGTGCTGCTGAACGGACCCAGCCGGCCGCGCAGCCGCGCGCCACCCCCTCGCGCGCGCGCCCCACAAATCCAGTCAATTAACAAATCAACGGCGCCACACACGCACCGCGCGCACGCTGCGACCTGTTTGTCTCCAAACACGTGTAGACTGTCTTTACGTTAGAGATAGCCCCCTTAAAGGGCCAGTGCACCGTAAGCTTCTGGAGTCGTTCTGAGCACACACGTGTAGTTCCCACGCAGCGTCCTGCACCGGGGGTCAGAGGTCACCACGGTAACCCCCTCAAAGAGCCTGCGTCCTCTTGGAAACAGCACGCAGGTAGAAGTTATTTATTGTGTGTAAAGTATCCAGAATTCAAAAGAACTAAAACTAAGAGACACGGAGTGGGAGTGGGAGTGTGTGTGTGTGTGTGTTGAATGGGGCACAAAGGGGTAGTGGGGTGTGTGTGTGCCTCTCCTCGGGGAATGGTAGGAGAATACTAATTCCAGCTGGTGCCCCCCCCCCAAACAAAGGCTCTCCACGGTCAGCTCGGGCCAAACAATGCAGGCCTGCTGCAAAGCCCTGGCCTGTAGCCCCGCCCCTTTGAACACAGCAGAGGTCAATGTAAAAAGTGTCCGCTGGTAAGAGATGTTGCCACTGTGTCTTTGTGCGTCTGTGTGGGCCGGCGCCGTCCCAGTGCTGCCACGGGACAGCTGCTGCTGATCCCACTGGTCACTCCTCCTCCTCCTCCTCCTCCTCTTCTTCTTCTTCTTCTTCTTCTTCTTCTTCTTCTTCTTCTTCTTCTTCTTCTTCTTCTTCTTCTTCTTCTTCTTCTTTCTACGCCTTGCTGTGACGCACGCCCCCCTTTAGCACCGGACTTAAATACCACTTTAAATTAGGATTCATTTTATTATATTGCTGCCGGAACGGCTAACGGTGGATGTGCGTTACAAAGACCTCCACACCTGTTTGGAGCCAGTGTGTGTGTGTGTGTGTGTGTGTGTGTGTGAGTGTGAGTGTGTGTGTGTGTGCTCTCGCAGACCAAAGACTACATCCTCCTCTTTGAGTCATGTGCTAATCAGCCAACGTTTCCATGACAATCAAAGTACAGCGATCCTGACCGGGAGTTTTCATTTCAAAGGAAGTGACAAATATCCATAAATCAAAGATCACAATGCTGAGGGCTCGGGGTCCTGGGGGCGGAGCCTGTGCGCTTTTAATTCGGAATAAATAATGATCGGTAATGTGGATGTAATGAGTGGTAAACAGGAAATGATAAAACAGCTGGTAACTTAAGGAATTTAGATCGGTGAGTAAAACACTGATTTAGGATTCATGACTTTAATGAAGACGCAGTGGGGTCATCGCTTATTTATTTAGCATACTTTATTTTGTGTGAATGGTGAGGTCTCAGATATGAACAAAGAAGATTACGTTTGGAAAGTTGTGCGTTGCCCTGCGTTACAGCGTGGGACACCAATCAGCCAATCAGCTGTGTGCTTTCTATCTTTTCATCTTTTTTTTGTGTGTCAAATCCGTGAACATATTTCTATTCCTCGATCTTGGAGCAGCAGCGTACCCGAAGAACAATATTCACTTATCTGACACGCAAATAACATGAAATAAGACATAATTTAACGAGTTTCATTTTTCTTATGGCCTCAAACACATCGCTCTCATTGATCCTCTGAGCTTCGTCCGGCCTCTTCATCTTCTTCTTCTCACGGCGAGAAACCGTTGGCCTGCTCGTCACTCAGTGTGTCTGAATCCTCTCTCTCTCTCTCTCCCTCTCTCTCCTCCCAGGTATACAAATGCTCTCCGTCCAGCCGGACACCAAGCCAAAAGGCTGTGCCGGCTGCAACCGGAAGATCAAGGACCGCTACCTGCTGAAGGCCCTCGATAAGTACTGGCACGAGGACTGCCTCAAGTGCGCCTGCTGCGACTGCCGGCTGGGCGAGGTGGGCTCCACGCTCTACACCAAGGCCAACCTCATCCTGTGCCGGAGGGACTACCTACGGTAAGAGGGGGGGGACACCTACGTCATGGGGGGGGGGGGCTTCTTCTCGTGACCTCCTGACCTCGTGTCAGGGTTGGTATGCTCATGGAAAACCTGGAAAAGTCATGGAAATTTAAAAAGAAATGGTTATTTCCGGGCCTGGAAAAGTCCGTTAACAAATTATTTCCCCAAAAAGTTTTGGAAAAGTCATGGAACAGTTTGATTAAAAGAATACACATTTATAAATATGTGTTCTTTTAATCCAATTATTGTGTCATTCATTTGTGTCACTTAAGGTGTGAATTCGTTTAAAGGTCACGGACATTTGGTTTAAAGGTCATGGACATTTGGTCTAAAGATCACGGACATTTGGGTTAAAGGTCGTGGACATTTGGGTTAAAGGTCGTGGACATTTGGGTTAAAGGTCGTGGACATTTGGGTTAAAGGTCGTGGACATTTGGTCTAAAGGTCATGGACATTTGGGTTGAAGGTCACAGACATTTGGTCTAAAGGTCATGGACATTTGGGTTGAAGGTCACAGACATTTGGTCTAAAGGTCATGGACATTTGGGTTGAAGGTCACAGACATTTGGTCTAAAGGTCATGGACATTTGGGTTGAAGGTCACAGACATTTGGTCTAAAGGTCATGGACATTTGGGTTGAAGGTCACAGACATTTGGTCTAAAGGTCACAGACATTTGGTCTAAAGGTCACAGACATTTGGTTTAAAGGTCACAGACATTTGGTTTAAAGGTCATGGACAAGTCCTGGACATCTAGTGGTCAACGTGTGTGTGAACCCGGTTGTTTATCAGGTTCCAGAGCTGGTTGACTTCAGTCGGGTTTTCTTCATTTTAAGGTTCTTTGAAGAGTTCTTTAAGTAAATGGTTCTTTAGAGAACCCTGGTTTAAAAGGTTCTGTGTGGAACCAGATATGTTTCTTCTCTGACGTCACTCTGAAGAACCATTTCCTCCAGATGGCTCCTCCATGTTTCTGTGTAGGATCCATCCCGTCCGTCAGAGACAGACCGACTTCTTCTTTAAGGCTTCAAAATGTTGCAAATGTGCACAAATTGTGGTATGGCGTTGGGAGTTTTTTAAAATTAGGAACTTTTGTTTTCTTTGTGTTCTCTGTATCATTATTATTGTTATGAATATTTAAGTTTTTAGCTAGTTTCCTCCACGGCTGTGTGAACATGGAGAAAAACATTTGGCGTCACTTGTTGCCGTGCAGATATTTGTTTTCGTGCATTTTAAAAATGTAGAATATTTCTTTAAGAAATGTCAAATCACAACAGCGACCTCCGACCCGTGACGTCTCGTCCAGAGTCTAAAGTATTTTTGATCGACACCCCGATGCACCAGGTTGAAGCGTACGCCTCCCCTCTGGACCACCGGCATTTCACCGGGACGAACAGGATTAAAACTCCTACGCTTCCTGATGTTTTTTTTATCCGGATGGGATTTATTTGCTGGAATAGAGTTCACCCACCAGAAACAGGTGTTACGGCCTTTCCTTATTTGCGTCGTGTTTCTACCTCCGGTCCCGTCTGTGTTCCTCTTACTCCACTTCACTTTGATCTGAATCCTTTCAGGAACACTTTTAATACAAATGGAGTGGTTTCCATCAGGATGTGTGGTTTACGGACTGGTTTCTGTTTGACCTGGGCTCAGCTGGAGAGATCTGAGAGGCG
Organism: Liparis tanakae; assembly: GCA_036178185.1. Taxonomy (NCBI): domain Eukaryota; kingdom Metazoa; phylum Chordata; class Actinopteri; order Perciformes; family Liparidae; genus Liparis; species Liparis tanakae. The sequence continues at coordinate 14,006,071 of CM070089.1, read as the reverse complement.
GAGGGCTTTAATGTGAAAGAGTTTATACATGTAAATATGGCTCTTAACATAATGACACCCAGGGAGAGACTTCTCTCTCTTTAAAACACAAAGACGACAGTCGAGATGTTCCAACAGCGGCGCATTAAAAACTAACATATTTATATCACCACTACGTTGTTACTGTCATCTAAAGTGGTATTTGCATTTATAAAAAAAAAATTCAAATGACAAGGAAGAATAATATATATTTTATCTAATTCTTAAAAAAAAAGGTAAATAAATAGATAAATAAATCTTGGCGTGAGCTTTTTCGAGCGTTAGCAATTGAGCATCTCTTCACTCCTTCACTCCTCTTTCAAAGTGTCTGTTAAAACATCATTTACAGCCGCATGTATTAATGATACCCTGAGTTTACGTCAATACTCATTTTATACTGAATAGCAATGTTAGCTGTTAGCTCCGTTAGCCACGCAGGACTGTGCTACCGGCTAACGTGAAGCGGCCGTCCTGGGTGGACAAGGTGTTACACCACAGGTGTGTCGTGCTAGTTTGCACACGTGCAGAAGCTATCAGGTGTAGCACCAGTCTGACTGAAGCGAGTGGCGGTGTGTGTGTGTGTGTGTGAGTGTGTGTTCCATTCTGTTTATTTTATATAGCCCAAAATCACAAATTGCAATTTGTACACATAGACATCCCTGACCTTTGATCTCCCATCGGATCCGGAACAACTCCCAAAAAATAGAAAACACCCTATAACGGGGAAAAAAGGAAGTGTGTGTGTCGCTGTGTGTGTGTGTCGCTGTGTGTGTGAGAGTGAGAGAGAGTGTGTGCCTGCTGCGGGCCTTGACACACACACACACACACACACACACACACACACTTTGAGGAGAAGCTGCTGTGCCGGAGAAGACGAGCAAAAGGTTTGAGCCTCTGCAGGATTACCACCTCCGTCAGGCTCACTTCCTCACGCCGCCTCCATATGCAGACGGAAACATTTCAGACCCTTTATTATTATTTCATATTTCATGCAGTAAAGTGTGTTTTTTGGTCTGTGCACCTTTCATAGAAACTCATGGCTGTAACGCATAAGGCTCGTAGCTCTCGTTCCCCATCCGGTCCATGAATATGGATATGTTCAGTTATTACGGTAGTAAAGCTTCTGCATACGTTGGCAGCAGCAGGTGATATTAGGTCATAGTAGTCCGTGTCACATTTGTCGCAGTGTTTATATTTGTTTCTGCGTTGCAGATCGTGTTTGAACCCAGCGATGGGTTCAAAACGTCACTTCCGGTCAATTAAGTATTTTCACAATAAAAGGTCTATTATTGTAAGTCACTTCACGGATTTCAACCGGCTCCATCAGTCTATAATACTAACACAGTGAAACACACAGTCTCTCTCATGAACATACATTACTTCTTGCCCTTTACATTTGCATAGAGTAAACATTACACCTATGCTTCATAATACATTAATAACAATATCAATATTCTCCCTAATATTTCCTATTATAATATCTTTACCTTCGCATTGAAAATGTGGAAGGGAATGTTTTGATGGCCGTGTATTTGTATACGTGTGTACGTGTTATTCGCATAAGTCAAAAAGTATTAAACCGAATCGCATGAAATTTGGTGGGATGATTGGTTATTATCCGGGGACCATTTGATTCGATTTTGGGATTGATCGGGGCAAAGGTCAAGGTCATGAAAAGGTCAACATCTTATTTTTACTATAGCGCGGTCAATTTATATCCAATTAGCAACTAATGCCAAAATGTTCATATTCAATGCTCCATCTTGTGATATGCGAAGGCATGTGCTCTACTGAGGGCCCCTTCTAGTTCTATATGTATTAATTTAAAGCGTCCCGTCCGCCACAGCTGGCGGTCAGTTGGCGCCACTCGATGAAACAGAGACAGAGTAGCAGGTGTTTCGTGTTTTGTTCTTATTGTTCATTTGATTTGTCCTGATGCCGAGCAGCTCTCCATTGTCCTCCACACACGTCCACAGAGCTGGTGTTCATCTCCGCCCGGCGACAGCGCTCACCTCCAGACAGCTGTTTCCATCAACGCAGCCACCAAATAAAAGACCGTCCTGCTGCTTTAAATGTGTATTCATAAAATAGACCATCGCCCCCCAGCTAACGCACCGTTTCCTTCTGATGGAATAACGTTCGCCAAAGAGTACAGAGCCCAGCTGTCAGGGAGTCACGGAGCTTTTTGAAGGTTTCCTTCGCAATTTCCGTAGGAGTCGATGTTCTCGTTGTGAGAAGTCGAACACAAGCAGGACTCACGTGTTGGTTTGGTGCTTCTTATGAGTGAACAGTGGTTTAGACAGAAAACTACTTTGTAAAGGTTCGAAAATACAACGAGGTGAAGGAATGAGGTACCGTAGCGAGGTAACGTAACAAGGTAATGTAACAATTTAACGTAAACATTTAACATAAACATTTAACATAGTGAGGTAGCGTAACTTGCGGTTGATAAAAATCACTACTAAATATCCAACTCACTCCCGGAGAAAGATATTGTTAGGGTGAGACCTAACTGGCACCCCAGCACCAAACTGTCATACCGTTACAAACTAGGTAATGTAACAATTTAACGTAACAATTTAACGTAACAATTTAACGTAGTGAGGTAGCGTAACAAGGTAGCGTAAAAAAACAAAAACATTCCATCGCGATTTGCGGTGTTCAGAGTCGTTTGCTGGCGTTCGTTCCTCCCGGCTGCTCGGCGTGTTCGTGTTTCCACACATGGTGCCGGGCGCCAGGCCCCGCCTCCAGAACACGGACGCCGTAAATGTCATCAGCGAATCCGCCGATGTGGACGTCGTTTCCACGCCGCCGACGCGGCTAAGAGGGAGACGGTCCCGACTCGTTGCGCCTCCATCTCCAAAGTTCAAGGTGACTGAATTGATTTGACGCTCGCTCTCGTCGCGTCTCCTCGCCGCCGGCTAACGAACGGCCGACACACAGCCGGCCGCCGCCCGGCACCAGACCTGCGGAGCGACGCGGAAAGACGGGGCGCCGCCGCCGAGGCAATCAACGGCCGCGGCGTCACGAAGCAATACACACACACACACACACACACACACACACACACACACTCACACTCACACTCACACTCACACTCACACTCACGCTCCCTCTACTCAAAAGGCAACCTCAAATGTATTATTCCTACTTATGTTTATCTCAGTCTGTCAGTCCACGTTAGCGAGAGAAGAGGGGAAGAAATAAGGATGAGCGCCTCCACCGGGTCCATCTCTGGATTCCATTGGCTTCAATGGTAAATTACTATAGGGCCTTCATCGCCCCCTCCTCCTCCTCCTCCTCCTCCTCCTCCTCCAAGTCAATCCCGTCCTGCTAAGCAGGGTGGCATGTTATTAGTCCTGACATAACCAGGGTTAATAGAATTCTTCGGGGGTCTACCACCATGAGCGATGTGATCCCACCGGCAGGAATAATAATCCGTTATCGCAACAAACGCACAAACAACGGAGGAAACAACAAATACGGGGAGAAAGAAACTTCAGCAGTGATCAAATATGATGCACAAAGAGGTGTGTGTGTGTCTACGCCTTCCCTTCATAAACCTGCGACATGCAAGCATAATTACAGGTATTATCTCCCGGAGCTTGATTTGCGCGTCGCTCTCTCTCCGATCGGAGGAACATTTCATCAGCAGAGCGATCCTCCCTTTGAAACGGAGCCGCCGTCGATGGCGCCGGTAATAGCGCCGCGCCGCCGCCGTTTATGCTGATGTGTGATTTCCACAGTGCGGAGTGATAATGTTTGAAAAAGCCCCCCCCCCCCCCTCCTCCTCCCCCCTCGCTAGAAGAGGGAGGAGAACAGAACAGACTGACGCCTTTAAGTAAAAGGAAATGCTGAGGAAATCAGGCCTGCTGAGTGCCACACACACACAAACACACACATATACACATGCATACACACATATACACACCCACATGTACACACATATACAGACACACATATACACATGCATACACACATATACACACCCACATGTACACACATATACAGACACACATATACACACACATACACACATATACACATAAGACAAATAATTTCCCCTTGGGGATTAATAAAGTATCTATCTATCTATCTATCTATCTATCTATCTATCTATACACATATATACACATGTACACACATATACACACACACACAGACACACATATACACATGCATACACACACACAGACACACATACACATGCATACACACATATAGACATGCATACACACCTATACACACATATACACATGCATACACACATATACACATGCATACACACATATACACACACACATGCATACACACATATATACACACACACACACACACACACACACATCGCCTCCCAAGGCCGGTGCAGGGCGTGAAGAAGAAGAAGCTGTTGGGCATCAGTTAATGGAAAACGGTAAATTCCAGGCATCCATTTTCCAGACGGCACCGGAGAGAACACTTATTTATTTATCTCTATTCATTCATTCATATTTTTTTTTAATCCAACTTCAATTTTCCTCTACACTGGTTTTTACTCAGATTGTAAATGCAAGCGAACTCACAGAGCCGTCAACACGGCGGCGGATTTATGAACGTGTTTCTGGTGGAAAAGCCGACTATCAGTGGGAGATAACCCCCCCCCCCCCCCCCAGGATCAGCTGAACCCCACAGACACCTCCTACCCCCACCTATGTAAATGAAAATGAAAATAATGTATCTTTTTTCTTCTTCTTCATCTCACGTCGTCGGTTTGCGTGTCGCGCGTCAGCCGTGACCGCGGCGCCGTTATCTCCGGCGACCGGCGGGGGGGGGGGGTCTGAACTCGTCTATTCTAGTTCAGGAATCTCTCCTTTGGATTCACTCGTCCTCACGAACACGCGTCACGATTAAAATACTGTTTCCCCGTTAGCTCGGATGAAGCGCCGCAGCCCAGATTCTCCTCCGCCACGCGTCTTGATTATTTATATTTAAATGTTGACAGCTTCCCTGTGACACTAACACGCACACACACACACACACACACGTGTTTCTCTTTGTTAACGTGAATGATTTTTTAAATATTTACAAAACGGTCGGATTCTCCGCCGCGTATCTTAATTAATATTAATTTAAATGTTGACTTGCACATCTTCACTGTGAGCTGAAAGGTGACGTGAACCAGCACACACACAGTGTATTCCTACACTAACCTGAACGTTATTGGAGCCACGTGTTCCCGACATGAGTCGACACTGAACTCCGCCGCCGCGGAGGAGTAATCTCGCGGCGCCGCTGCGTTGCTAACGGGCTAACGGGCTAACGGTGCCCCTCTGATGATGACGGACGCATCAGTCAGGCGGCGGCGATCCGTCAGGAACAAATAACGACGACGGAGACGGAGCGGAGGAGCGGTCAGGTGTCAGGCTGAATAATGGGGCGGTAATTAAATGTCCCTTCAGCGCCGTCCTGACCGGATTACACACACACACACACTCACACACACATAGACAGACACACACACACACACAGACAAACACACACAGACACAGACACACACAGAGACAGACACACACACACACATAGATAGACAAACACACCCACGCTCACACACACACACAACCACACACAACCAAACACACACACGCACACTCACACACACATAGACAGACAGACACACACAGACACACACACACACACATACACATCCCTGAGACAGATCCCTCATTGTTACGGATGGCAATATATATATATATATATATATATATATATATATATATATATATATATATATATATATATATATATATATATATATATATATATATATATATATATAATAATTATAGTTCTGTCTGGCAACATGGTCCCTGGTAAACGCCATTCTTACTTCTTACTTACTCATCTACTCACTTACACACTTACTTTAAAAAATAAAATAAGGACAAAAGAAAAAAATAAGTATAACACTTGTACATGATGAGTGGTGTGACCAGTATACCCGCTGGTATCGGCCATGAAACTAACCACTAAAACCAGGAACACTTGGGGCAGATGAAGGAGTTCAACCCCCTCATGCACAGGTTCTGATGACATCATGATGACATCATGATGACATCATACGTAGGGGTAGGTTCTCTGTTGTCCAGAACATTCACGTGTTTGATCTCTCAAAAGGAGGAAGTTCCCGTTTACTGAAGTCACAAAGGTGGTTCTTCTTCTTCTTCTTCTTCTTCTTCTTCTTCTTCTTCTCTTGAGTGCTCTGGGGGGGGGGGGTCCATCCGTCTCGCTGCTTGTTGTTACAAAGGAACAGAAGGAGCCTCTCCGCCTAATGGGACTTAAAGGTGGAGAATGCAGCACTCGGTCTGCCGGCCTTTGCCACTTTACCTTCCATCCTCTTCCTCAAGCACATACACACACACACACACACCGCTCTCCATCTCCCTCTCGGCCCTCTTTGATGCCGCTAATCAGGCCCTCCATCACCACAGAGGGCCGTGATGATGATTACCTGATTCTAATTACATACAAGGGGGGAAACTTTTGTTTGATGTCCTTTGTTCAGGCTTTCTATAGCTCTCTACACCCCCCTCCCCCTCCCCCTCATCTGAAGCAGCCTCAGCGCTATACAAGGTACTACAAGGTGAACTATCCCCCGGCACGCGTTATTATTAATAACTGCCAGAGAGAGAGAGGGGGGGGGGGGGGGGGTCACCCAAGACAACTCCTTAAAAAGAACCGCGGGGGCCGAGGAGGCAAGTAGGCTGCAGCTGGGCTGTGTTGTAAAACAATACCCCCCCACACCCACCCACTCACACACACGCACACACCCACCCACTCACTCACACACACGCACACGCACACCCACCCACACGCACACACACACACACACACACACACCGGAAGCGGCGCTGCTCAGCCAGGAGGAGAGTGGGCGAAAGTCAAAATGAAGATGTCACCACCTGGCGCTGCGAGGCAAACCTTCACTGAGCTGCAGGTAGTGGAATATTAAAAGGCCGGAGCCGTAACTTCAACAAGCCTCTTCCTCTCTCGTCTTCGTCATTAAACTTAGTGGCAGCAATAAAATCAAATGTCGTTGTGGTGGTGGGGGGGGGGGGGGGGGGGGGGGGATGGAAACGGAATGGAAATGCTGATCAGCAGTCATGTAGTTATGACTATATAGTTATGGGCATCGCTAGTTAGTGTAATCCGTAGGTATTTCAGTGAAAACCAGGTGTGGTCTAAACTCAGTGGGTGTGGTCTAAATGTAGTGGGTGTGGTCTAAACATAGTGGGTGTGGTCTAAACTCAGTGGGTGTGGTCTAAACTCAGTGGGTGTGGTCTAAATGCAGTGGGTGTGGTCTAAACGCAGTGGGTGTGGTCTAAACTCAGTGGGTGTGGTCTAAATGCAGTGGGTGTGGTCAACGCAGTGGGTGTGGTCTAAACGCAGTGGGTGTGGTCTAAACGCAGTGGGTGTGGTCTAAACGCAGTGGGTGTGGTCTACACCCGGCCCACACCGTCCGTCTGAACCTCCCATCCTGTTCCTGATTCCTTCGGGTTTCCTCTTTCTCTCATGCGTTCCCAGCCTCGGCGTCCTCGACACGACGCAGCGCCGCCCCGCCCCCCCCCCCCTCTCCCTCTCCCCGGAATGAAATTGCTTTTTTGTCGAGGTCGAGGGTCGCGAGCGGCCCGTGTTATGATTTGATCTGATCTGTGGCGAGGAATACGACGGGAGTCATTTTACCCGACGCCGCTTCCTGTTCTCAAGACCGTAAACTGCTGCAGCGCGCCCCGTGTTGATGCTTTGTGTGTGTGTGAGTGTGTGTGTGAGTGTGTTATGTTTAACGCCGATTCAGAAGGTGTTTCGTCACTTTCAGTTTGACCCCGAGCGGTTCATCCAGCGTCTTTATTCTAGGGGATGTGACTATCAACTGCATCTTGACTTTGAGTAGAAACAAGAACAGAATCGTCCTCGACTGGAGGACCACCAAGGTCACGGCCCCGTGCCCCGTCCACCCAAAACCAGATCACATTCCTGCCCCCCCCCCCCCCCCCCTCTGTACGGCCCTGAAGGCCCCCGGCCGTGTATTTCATCATTGGGGGGGGGAGGGTTATCTAATCCACTGTCCCAAACACATCAACCGGGGGTAATGAAAAATTCATTGAGTCAGTTACTTTGCGCAATTGAACACATCCATCATCTCCCGACGCTCTGCGATATTGTAAAATCCCCGTCCGCCCCCCGTCCCGGTCGGACCTCTTCGTAATGAATATTGACTCGTATTGCGTTAAATTCATCGGAGCAAGTCAAGCCTTTTTAAAAGGCGCCTGAACGCCCCGCTCTGGTCGCGGGGCGTTCAAGGACCTTTCATCTCATTGGAAGTAGTGGTTGCTAACTCCATTATACCTGCTGACTGGAGACGGGTCCAGTTTACCCCCCCCCTTCCCCCCCTCGCTTCATCACGACTATTTGATATCCTCCCTCCTTCCAGATTAACCTCTGCGGCTCCGCGTTGACATCAAAGAGACCGGGCTAAGACGCCGCTATGCCTTATGGGTAAAGGGAACGCAGGGCCCCCCCGAGCCCGCCCCCCCCCGAGCCGAACGGTAATTGTGGCTGTCCTCTCTCTCCGGAATTATGCTCTTCTTTGTCTTTTTTAATTAAAGTGGAGAGCGGTTTGGAGGCTGTTTGACCTTTGCTGACCCCTCTTTATGGGGGGTGCCCCGGGTCACTTCCATGCATATATTAAGGGCTCGCCCTCCTCTTAGGCAACGATCCGCGAGGCGCCGCAGATTAAGGAGAGGTTGGCGTCTCGAGTATCGCCCGTTTAAAAAAGAAACCTTCTATGTGGGACGCCTTTGATGAAGAAGAAGACAAATGCTTCAGACTTCAGTTGAAGTGGTGAAGGGACGTCTGTTCTGTCTGTGATTGTGTCTGTAGCCGCGGTTACCCCCTTCAGACCAGCTCCACACTCAACTCCCTCTCAGGTTGCTTTAAAAGGAAACACACACACACACACACACACACACACATTGGTCTCCCCATCTCATCTACTCCATTATTTTGAGAATCAAAGTTTATTTAATTCCTCAGTTTCCTGCAGGCGTCGGTACAGAATTTATAATTACATTATTTTTTTAAAAGAGAAATTAACCTAATTGAAATGTGTCGATGTCCAAATGACCACGAGGGACGAGATCCCGTCTCCCGTCTGGACATCGTGGATTTAATCTGAAGCCGGAGTTCATAATCCATCCGACCCCGAGGAGGAGAGCGGAGCGCTCGGCCTCCTCGTCTGGACGCCATGTTGTTTGTTTTGGCCGCCGCCTCCCTCCTGCCGGCATGCGGGAGCCCGATAACGGCTCCTGGTGTTGGACACGGGGATATGCACCCCCCCCACACACACACATCTCACAGGCTTTTGGCATGAGGTTTGTTTAGTTTCGGGGGGGGGGGGGGGGGGGTCATGCACAGCTCTCATCCTCCTGGATATCACACTCTCACAGTCGTGTGTGTGTGTGGGGGGGGGGGGGGGGTCCTGGGTGGACCTGCGCTCCTCTCTCCGTCTTCAACTCTTGATGCCGAAACAACGCTCCGAGTGACAGAAGCAGACGTGATGCGGCGTGGGCGGGAAGCAAGACGTGATATTAATGTGGCGAGGGTCTGGCTGTGTGCCCGCCCACCAGAGGGGGGGGGGGGGACCTGTCAGTCAGACACTCCCCCCTCTGAGCGTGACCTCTGCATGTGTACTTCCCAGCTCAGTGTGTGGAGCAGATCCCAGACCACCAGGTCTCTGACCCCCCCCCCCCCCCCCCCCCTCGACTTCCTCTCCACGCGTTCCCAGACGTCGAGGCGACGGCCTCGTTGTCACCGATAGAGAGGATGGAAAAGGGGAGGAGCCAACGCTAAACTTTGAGTAACACTCCAAAAAAATACTCCGTAACATTCACAGGATGAAATTGCTACTCCGACCTAAAAAAAAAGAAAGAATCTACGTTCTTCTTCCTCCTCTGAACTCTTTGACTCCACCTCGCCTACATCGTGCACGTGTCGCCCACCGATGTCAGAGGTGGCGTTCGGCGCGGAGGAGGAGGAGGAGGAGGAGGAGGAGGTCGCCTCCCGATGTTCACCGTGTCGCCGCGGCTCGGCTGTGGGAGCACGGTGAACCTGAGCGGCTCAGCTCGCCAGCAATTAGCGTGGTGGTTAGTGTGTGTGTGTGTGTGTGTGTGTGTGTGTGTCTCAGCCAGGCCTTCTGTGCCCACCCCCGTGGTTAATGAGGCCTTTATGGAGATGAAGTGGGGGGAGAGGAGGACGTGGAGACAGGGAGGCTGGAGCTGCAGCTGTTAGAGTGGAGGAGGGTGTGTGTGTGTGTGTGTGTGTGTGTGTGTGTGTGTGTGTGTGTGTGTGTGTGTGTGTGTGTGTGTGTGTGTGTGTGTGTGTGTGTGTGTGTGTGTGTGTGTGTGTGTGTGTGTGTGTGTGTGTGTGTGTGTGGGGGGGGGGTTCAAAATGCTGATTGGTCGGTGTCAGCCCCACTTACAGGCGTTACTCGGAGGGTCCGGGCGGCCTGTGAGGCCGGCTCTGAACCCCTGAGCGACTTCTCAATTAGTGGGCGGCGTAGCGGAACCGCCAGACACACTGTTGTGCTCCGCCCCCTCCTCCACCTCCACCTCCGCCTGCCTCCACGAGCCGCACATCCAGAGCCGCTTCCTCCTCCTCCTCCTCCTCCTCCTCCTCCTCCTCCGGACCGCGTGGCGCCCGGTTCTCTGCAGCCGGTGGAGTCGTCCCGGTGCCGACGCCCTTCCTTTGGGGTCGTTTATAAACGCTTCTCTAATGCTTTAATCTGCTTTTTAATGCGTCGCTCCCTCCTCCCACGATAACCACAGACTGTGATGCTTTGTGACACGTGCAGCCTGGATCTCTGTGATAACACGAGGAAGAGGAGGAGGAGGAGGAGGAGGGGGTAAACTCCGGCCAGTGAGCTCATTGTAAAATGAGATGTAAATGCAACAATTTTAACCCGCCTGAGTTATTCATGAGGAATGATAATGCCACACACACACACACACACACACACACACACACTGCTTCGCCCCCTTTTGGCCCCCAGGGGGCGCTTCAACTAACAAGTCACTCAGCGGAAGAAATTAACAACTTCATTAAGTCACCTGGCCAGAGCTCACATCTTCAGACGGAAGCTGGAGATGCGCCTGAAGGCATCGTCTCTGGCTAGAGATGCGCCTGAAGGCATCGTCTCTGGTTAGAGATGCGCCTGAAGGCATCGTCTCTGGCTAGAGATGCTCTCGAAGGCATCGTCGCTGGCTAGAGATGCGCCTGAAGGCATCGTCTCTGGCTAGAGATGCGCCTGAAGGCATCGTCTCTGGCTAGAGATGTGCCTGAAGGCATCACCTCAGGCTGGAAAATGAAGTCTTCCGTACGGAGGCTGATTGTTGAGAGGACCTCCCGTCTGTACTCGTCTGTGGAGGTCTATAAGAGTGTGTAGTATCTGGTGTGTAGTATCTGGTGTGTAGTATCCGGTGTGTAGTATCCGGTGTGTACCTCTGGGCCTCTGATTGAACCGTCCCACCAGTTTTCCGCTCCTTTTCTTTTGTTAATCTGTGAAATGCTAAAGAGGCAATCAGAGCGCTCTGCCGCCGAGTGTCTGGTGATTCGAGGACGCCGGATCACGGGGCGGTGGCGCGGTGATGAGCGGCAGAAATCACGGCCGCATCGCGCGGGGGGGACACCACCACAACAACAACAACAACACGGCGGCGGCTCTTGGTTTCTCGGCGGCGGTGATCCGGACGTGGCGACGCGTCGTCCTCAAAGCAAACGCTCAAACGTCTTCTCTTTCTGAGGGTGTTTAGTCCTCGTGTATTTTATCCCGTACATCGTTTCTTCTTTGTTGTTGTTCTTCTTGTTATTGTTGTTGTTGTTTGCTGTTACTGGCTGAATGTCCTTGTACAACAACAACGATAATAAAAACCTCTTCCTCTCTTTATCTTATCTTTATCTTTCTTTTTAAGTAGGATTTACCTTTAAAGAATATGGAGTTAAAATAGTGGTGGGCTAGGTTGTGGTCTTTATGTTAGTCTTGATGGTGGTCTTGGTGGAGGTCCTTATGGTTGTCATGGTGGTCTTGATGGAGGTCTTGATGGTGGTCTTGGTGGTGGTCTTAGCAGGTCTCCCCAGCCTCTGAGAGCTGCTCTGGGCTCTCCTGCTCTGGGCTCTACTGCTCTGGGCTCTACTGCTCTGGGCTCTCCTGCTCTGGGCTCTCCTGCTCTGGGCTCTCCTGCTCTGGGCTCTACTGCTCTGGGCTCTACTGCTCTGGGCTCTCCTGCTCTGGGCTCTCCTGCTCTGGGCTCCCGTCTCCAGACCTTCTGGAGGCTCGTTACTTTAATCGTCTCTCGCCGTCTTCACCTCCTTTGTTCCTCCGCCTGGCTTCACTTACTCGATGCCTTTCTTTCTGCCTCATCGCCACGTTTTCCGTACAATAAAGAGCCATTAAAACCCCGGGAAATGTGGGCGTGTCCACGGAGCCCAGATGTACTCGCTCACAGAGCGGGAGGCTTCTGATATGAATATTTAGATGTATTGAGAGTATTATTCAATGGGTTACACGGAGCAACACGTGTGTGTGTGTGTGTGTGTGTGTGTGTCCCCGCCTCCACTGAGCGTGGATATGAGCGTGGTCCTTTAACGACGCGACAAGAACCTTTCCGACGAGTTTTATGCCGTAGAACAAAACATTAAAATCTCTTCAGTTTGTTTTGACCACAGAATTTATTTCAGGCGTCAAACCAACAACAAAAAAACATCAGAAAAAACAATCGCAGATTCTTGTGTTTTAAATATAAGATATTACGGCGTTTAAAAAAAAGGATACCGAGTAAACCATTTGTAGAACAATTTTAAAAAAAACAACAATAGTTGTTATTTGGCTCGACCGTCTGCCGTGAAAAACATCGCAACCAATGTCATGTTCATGTCTAAGTTAAATATGATTTCAGTCATATTCTACCAAAACATCTGAACTCTTTCCCCTCGTTAGAGTCCGATATCTAAGAAAAACTGTGGAAATGAATTCATGCTGGTAGTGTTCTTAAGAATAAGAAATATTGAATTCTCCACCAATTACCCTGAAGGACAGAATAAGCAACGGCATTATCCCAGAATGACTGTCGGGAGAAGGCGTTGACCTTTTATTGATGGCAGATTGTTCCCATTTTTTCCTCTGATGCGTAGCAGAAAGGATAATAAGGAAGTGTAATAAATATGAAAAAAGATATTGCTGCTGACAGCTCGCAACTGTTATGCTTGGAGGCAGCGGTGGGAATATTTATAATATGCCCCTACGTGTGTCAATCAGCCAGATTTCACCTGATTGGACCACGTGTCATGACGGGCCAGAACATGATGCATGCTGGGTGTTTGGCTTTGGAATAGTTTTTCCTTTCCTATCAAAAAACTACCTTTGGAGAACAAATAATTGAAACGCTCGTTAAGTGTGTTCTTCTTCCAGGTTGATTCTAAATTCTCAAACATAGGCCCTCTTTCCCTCTTTTTTTCTGGCCCTTTTAAGAGTTCAAATAGCACATCATATTATACAAATAAATGTGTGTGTGTGTACCGTGTTTAATGAAATGTCGCGTGGATGTTAAAAGCTCTGAAAGCACCCTGTAATTGTGATGTTGTGCTTTCCAAAGCTTGGCTGCCATTAACCTCCCAACACCACATTCGCCTCACAATTCACACGTCTGGCAATTACCTCGACAATAACGCCGGGCTCGCACACGTCTGTGGGCTCTGAAGTTCCTATAATTAAATTGGGCTTTTTGGGGTGGGGGGGGGTGCAATCTGAAAATGCTAAAGGGGGTTGGACTGAGCGCCGGTAATCACAAGCAATTGAGCCTGAAGGAGGTCACAGATACCGGGGGTCTTGTTTCCTTCCAGCGCCTAATTGTCCCAAAGAGAGGGGTCACATTTCCTTAAGGGGGAGGTCAAGAGTAGGGGGTCCTTTGTTTGTGTTTTCCCAAAAGCAGAGTAGGAATGTGGTTAGATGTGGGGGGGGGGCATTGGGAATGACAGGACATTCAGTGACATTATCCTTTAGCCTGCATGAAGGAAGATGTTGATCAAAGCTCTCAGAGGGTCGTCATATCTAACGTCCACATAGCTCCCAGTAGTCCTTTAGTACTGTTCCTCTCTCCTAGCCCAGTAGTCCTTTAGTACTGTTCCTCTCTCCTAGCCCAGTAGTCCTTTAGTACTGTTCCTCTCTCCTAGCCCAGTAGTCCTTTAGTACTGTTCCTCTCTCCTAGCCCAGTAGTCCTTTAGTACTGTTCCTCTCTCCTAGCCCAGTAGTCCTTTAGTACTGTTCCTCTCTCCTAGCCCAGTAATCCTTTACCCCTGTTCCTCTCTCCTAGCCCAGTAGTCCTTTACCCCTGTGCCTCTCTCCTAGCCCACTAGTCCTTTACCCCTGTGCCTCTCTCCTAGCCCACTAGTCCTTTAGTACTGTTCCTCTCTCCTAGCCCAGTAGTCCTTTACCCCTGTGCCTCTCTCCTAGCCCACTAGTCCTTTAGTACTGTTCCTCACTCCTAGCCCAGTAGTCTTTACCCCTGTTCCTCACTCCTAGCCCACTAGTCCTTGAAGAGGACTCTTCTTCAACACCGTTTAGGGTTAGGTGACTTGGTTGCGTTCCAGTGAGTTGTGCGTTATGTCTCATCAGTTTGAACTCACAACTGGCCTCTGGAGATACTTTTTTATATTCTTAACAATACTCCCTAGAGTACCAACATTCAGATTGGCCCGGTGCTAAAATAGTCCCCAACAATTGTACACAACATTGTGTCTCCATGCAGGAACACTGGTATTTCCCTTTGTACTAAAATGCTTCAGTTCAGTCGCCCGGACTCGTCAGTCGTTGTCCCCTCCAGTTGAGATTAGCTAAATTAGCTGTGAAGAGCGATGCCTCGTGGGAGCGTGCGTGTGCGCTGCAGATAATTGCAGAGCTGGTGTTCCACACCGCCTGGCGCCCGGCTTGGGTTTGCAGGTGGGTTGGCACGGGCTAGTGCCTATCGGACTGCACATCTGGCCCCCGCGGGGCTCCAAATCTCTTCTAAATGGACCCAAACACAGCGCTGCCAGCAGAACGGTGATGAAAGCCTGTTCCCGGTTACTTTGTTTAAAGACTTCTTTCTTGTTTAAGGACGGGGGGGTTTTGACCAGAATTGATGCGATGTTAGCGCGAGTAGATTAAGGGTTCGAGATAAGGGAAACTCTCCTAAAGGTGAGTTTGAGAAGTGTTAATGTGATGATGGTAACCGAGGACAGGGTACTTTATTTCTTATTCTCGGGGTTGGAATGCTGGAATGGCTTTTTTTGTGCTTTTTCCACCTTTTTTTCCAGGAGTTTCCTATAGGAGCTAATTAGGCAGCGCTGCAGCTGCTCTTCGGGCCCCACGGTTCAGGGGGAATGTTCCTCTGTATGGTCGGCGGTCTCTCAGAACACAGGCCATAATTCATCATTAGGACATCAGAGTCCAGGTGCAGATGAAAAGTGATAGAGCCGGCAGGCAGCGAGGCAAGCCGGGGCACTGGAGGAGGAAAATCTTATCCCAGGGACAATTCCCAGGTCATGGCCGTGGTAATTGAAATAATTTTGGCCCCCAGAGTTGTTTAATCACTGACAATCACACGGTAGACAAAAGTCTGATTATATCTGCCACCCTTAACCGTTTCCCCTCCCCCGTCTGCCACAGTTCACATCAGCCCCACCTTTCTGTTTTGCACGTCTAGATTTTCAGGAGATGAAGCCTTGATGGGCAAAGCCATGCCAACGACTCCCTGCCTCTCCTTTCGCTTGTTTTTATGGACAGACTCCAAACACTATAGCTTCTCACTGTGATTAAATTTCAAGTGGTGCAGCGAGCGAGGCTCCAGCCAGGGTGCATCATCAAATGGACGACGCGCCGGTCCCATTATAAAAGCCTATGTCGAGATGCGACGAATCATTTGTCTGTTATTAACCCTGAGCCGGTGATTATGCAGATTGCCATAGATTTTCCCTGGTTGCCTGGAAGTGAGATCCAGGGGTTGTTTCTGCCGCGTGGCAGGCGGACGAGGGAACGGCCGCGCATTACTGAACTCGCCACATTCATCATGTTGACTGATGGCACAGGGAGTCGGTCCCCGGGTCCCGGTGGTTAATGTAGTGGGTAATTAACTGTCATTTGCCTAGTAATAGGCCGATGATCAATGGTTTGTGAGGAAACAAATTCTAATCCGGCAGCTGATGAATGCATGCCGAGGCTGGAGCAATTGAAGTGGTGGGAGGGATGGAAGAGGTGGGGTCTGTGTGTGTGTGTGTGTGTTGGGGGGGCAAAGGCGCCGCCGGAATTTCAAACGGCGACTCGAGGCACTCAGCTATCAGCCCCCCCCCCCAAACCCTCCCTGCCTGCTCTCAAAAATGGATTAACCCCGCCAAAAGAATTGCCCTTGCAAGAATACCCCGTCAGGTGAATGATGGAGGAGTTGATTGATCATCTTGAACAAAGTTTGTTCAGCAGGCTGCGTTCAATAACTGCCGTAGTTTTACAGGGTCGGTTCAACCAAATCACACAAAAGCATATTTTCTCTCTTTTGTCTACTTTTGGTTTGTTCGGGTTTTCTGCCTCGATCTCAGTTCATCCATTCATCTTCACGTTTCAAGGTTTTATTTGATATTTTATTTTATTTTTGCCAGCAGTCCAGAACCATTGGAAAGCGACTGCAGGGCTCTCAGAGTAAACCGTTCAGAAATAACACTATTATAATACCAAATATTAAAAAACATTAAATATATAAACAATATAAAACATACATTTTGTATACAATTAAAAATATATATGTACTATTAAAAATATATATATATATTTAAAAGAAAACATACATTTTATATAAATAAAAAATATATATATATTATATAAAACATATTTTGTATAACATACAAAAGGTGGTAGTGTGTACAATGTATGTAACATGCTCACAGTAACGTTTCTCTCCAGAAACAGAGTGTGTGTGTGTGTGTGTGTGTGTGTGTGTGTGTGTGTGTGTGTGTGTGTGTGTGTGTGTGTTTTTATCCACCTCTCTTTGTGCCTTCCAACTTGCGAAATTTCATAATTCAGTTCCCCCAAATAGATTCCCTCCATTGGGTTCTCTTCATTGTTTATCACCATTTGAGGTTTGATTGGCGCTCTTTTAATTGCATAATCTCATCGTGCAATAGTGATAATGACTTTCCCACTTGAGCTTTGGAACCACCGACCGCTTAATCGCACAGCAGTTGCAGATGGAAATAGGTAGTCCTTTTCCATATTCCTTTGCGGATTTCCTCAAAGTTCTCTTAAACTTTGCCATACGATCACTTCTCCATCAGACATGCTGGTCTCCGCTCAGTGTCTGTGGCTCCATGTATATTTTCCAGCATTATGCATTTTACTTTCTACACCCCCGGTAATTGGGCGGCCATCGTATTTGGGATTTAGCTTGGAAAAAGCATTTGCGTGACACCCCTCCACCGTGGGCGGGTCGGGGATGCACAATCAGATTGGGGTTTGGGGTCCACTGGGCTAAAGCCTTGTGGAATCATTTAATTGGGGCGTGTTCTTCTCCCCTCAGAGAGGTACCACTGAGCCGTACAGCCGTGATGCTCAGTGAACGCCTTTTGACCGAAACGAGGTATTGGGCATCGCAAAATTCACTTTTGGAGCAAAGCATGAATTTTATAATTTCCTGCTGTATCCTCAACCTGTTTAAATATACATGCTGTCTTGTCAGCCATGGAGATGAAGTGCATGTCAAGCCATACATATGTTATTCTGTTTTGTTTCTTTTAAGCAGACCCATAGTTATAAGCCCTTTAGACACGGCAGACGGCTCTGCTGTTGTACGCCTGAGAGAGATGCAGCCGAAATGTATATATTTATTGCCAACTATAATATTATAATCCATTGCTAAAGGCACTGGAGTCCCAAGGCCTCTAAACCGTCATCCTCTGATTGTGTTGGAGTCCGGGCCTTTTTGGAATTCATTGCAACCAAACCACGCTTAATTTGCCGCCCTCCCCCGGGAGCCATTAGCGTCTGCGGCATCAAACTGGCGGAGCGGCAAAAGACGAGTGGCAGGTACGCTCCATCCATCTTCCCCCCCCGCCGGGTTGAGGAGGTTCTGCCACGCGAGCCGGCCGGCTGCATGCCGGCTGCATGCCACAGATGCAGTTTGGCCACTTCTCTGAAGGCCGTTATCGGACGCTTTTCACCTCTTCGGCTCAGCTTGTCGGAGGCACTAAAAACAAGATTGAAGATTTGAGTGTACGTAATGAATGTATGTATTGTTCCCACAAGGCGGTGCTTAATCATTTACAGAGGGGGGAGTAGTGCAGGAAGGTAGAGGATGCATTATGCAGCAAAAGAAAAAGTGGATGAGAAGCAGCCAGAAGTTTGGATGTTGGGTTTGGGAACCCTGGGGGTCTTTGGATGTTTTCATTTATTCATTGGTATTCGATTTTATCTTATTGGTGGATTCCATTTCCTTAGTAAGGAAAATCCATGTGTCTATTGGCTGAAAAGTATTCTCAGGAATATAATTTAATTTGTTAATTGATCAATAACCTGTTGGTGTTCACTCCGGGGACGTTGCTGCTGTTAGAGATTCAGTTGAACTGGTTACTTGATTGTATTACTTCCAGCTAATGAAACAGATTCCCCTGATCAGAAACTACATAATCGTCTAGCTGTTTGCACTTTGTGTTTCTTGCTCATCATCTATGTCAATGGGTTTGGATGTTAGCCCCTCCCATCAGTGAATGAACGATGACACGTATTGTTGTAAGGGTATCCATCCATCCATCTATCCATCTTTGCATCCATCCATCCTTTCGTCTATCTATCAATCCATCTATCCATTTATCTATCTATGTATCCATCCATCTATCCATCTATCCATCCATCTCAGAAACACAGACAAACCCTGGTTGTTCACAGATAAAAGGATCTTCACCCAGAATTCCTCGGAGCAGAGTAGTGTGCCGGTCCTTAAGTGTGCAGGAGATGAGACGGAGCGAGGACAGACGGCGAGCCGTGGAACAGAGGACTGTTTTGATTCAAGCTGGCAGGCAAAAAGCTTAAAACATCACTTTTTTACACAAATGCCTTCCATCATTTATAATACGGAGCCTTGAGTGCATGCTATCCGGAAATGACTCAGATTACTGGAAGACAAGGACACCGAGGGGCAGCGCCGCCGTGACTCTGAGTCGTACGATGCCAAACAAAAGTGCTGCTGTTTTGCTCAAACAAACCTCGCTCATTATCCTGCACTAAATCTTCTTTTTTTCCTTTTTGAAAGTTCTTTTTTAGATCAATTACTCGGCTTTGTAAGGAGAGAAACGGATGAAATATCTATTTCATGTGAAGGCCTTCCGGCAATGCACATTTGTGCAGAAAGGAGAAAGCGCGAGAGATACTACAAATGTATCTAAATTTAGATTACTCAAAGGATAAAAGGCATACTTCTTTTAATTAAGTCGGCACTAATCCATGGGATTGGCCCTCTTTGTTTCCTCCCACCTACCGTGTTACAGGAGATATCCTTCATTGTCTCCAGGTGTGTTGACAGTGGCTCTTAATTCTGTAGATATTCATGAGGGCACAATCTATCTGCTTCCTTTGCCTCGGGGAAACATACTTTCTGAAGGTTAATAAACAACCCTGCATATCCCGCGCCCTGAGATCATTTATCAGATTGCGATCTCTTACAGACTCGGAGAGTGGCACGCCGTTTTATCATTTTAACAACGACGGCTAAAAGTGCCTGAAGAAGTCTGCCTAATAGGTTATTTTGTTATATGATTTCGTTATCAGATTTTATTTTCCCCTTGCTAGTCTGGTCCAGGCCGCTGTGTAGCAACAGCCCTGAATCCCTAATGAATGCTCACATTAATGTCCCCGGAGCAGGAGCAGGAATAATAGGGTCCTCCCTGGGCGGTGCGAGCCACGGCCGTCTACTGCTGCAGCAGGCGGGTCCTCACCGCTGAGCCCAGCTCCGTCAGAGGTTCTGGGCCCGGTCCAGAGGCCTGGTCCAGAGGCCCGGTCGGTCAGCAGCTCATGTTCCTGTGTTCACTGTCAATCTCCTTGACAGCCGTCACTCTGTTTTCAGCGGCTCCAAGAAGCTGCAGAGCGGTCAGGTCCAGTGGTTCTGTTGGGAGCATTTCACGGGTCTGATGTGATGCAAGCACTGGGACACAATGGTGGGCGGTATCCATACTTACCTATACTTCTTACCCATACTCATCTATACTCCTTATCCATACTTATCTATACTTATCTATACTCCTTATCCATACTTATCTATACTCCTTATCCTTACTTACCTATACTTCTTACCCATACTCATCTATACTCCTTATCTATACTCCTTATCCATACTTATCTATACTTACCTATACTCCTTATCCATATGTATCTATACTTATTACCCATACTCATCTATACTCCTTATCCATACTTATCTATACCCATACTCATCTATACTCCTTATCCATACTTCTTACAGTATCTATACTTCTTATCTATACTCATTACCCATACTTATCTATAATTAGTATCCATACTTATCTATACTGCTTATCCATACTCATCTATAGTTCTTATACATGTTTCTTATCTATACTCATTATCCATACTTATCTATAATTCTTAAATACTTCTTGTCCATACTCTTTAGCCATACTTATGCGGAGTCACAAATTGCAAAAATGATGGACTTGTTTGCTCCACTGGGACGATGGTGTCTATCTAACTTTTGATTTTCGTAAACTTTTACGCAGACTGAAATCTCATGAAGCCAAAGAGTTTGTTTTTCCGGGTTTGTTTTTGTCGTCTACAAACTACTGGACCTCTTCATGGACCTCGTGGAAGGGCTTAGCACGGACCGTGGAAGAACCCATTACATTTTTTAGATACACAATACCTTTCATTTTATTCAAAATGTCGAGATAGAGCACTTGGCCTTGGTGGAAGTCTTCTCTCTTCGAGTGCCCTTCTACTTTTTATTGTTTTTTATTTAAAACCTAATGGACTGAAAAATCCCCTGACAGCTTTTGGTTTGAAGCTTTCATCAGATCACGTATGACAGCGGTGAGCGTTGGCATTAAATGGCGTATCATGCCATCCAGTCAGTTGGAAACCTGAACGCTCTGCAGAAGATCCATAAGACCCATACCTCAATAACAAGCACCACTAGAAGGGCAGACCTCCGCCAAGGCTGCTCCACGAGTAAAAGATAATGTGTGTATCCATCCCATGATTTGATCTGCTTCTGAATTTAATGTTTTTTTCCGAAGCCTTTAACCGAAGTTCCATGAGAATAGGGCCGGTAGTTGTTCCAGGATCCTGCTGACAAACGATAAACCGGACCGGAAACCCGAAAAATAAGAAGTCAAATAAAGGTTTCCTGTTGAGTCCTGAGGTTCTGGGGGAATCGCTAACAACCCTGTGTCTAATTTGTGTCTTCTGTGCCGTCTCAGGTTGTTTGGCGTCACGGGGAACTGTGCGGCCTGCAGCAAGCTCATCCCGGCCTTCGAGATGGTCATGAGGGCCAAAGAGAACGTCTACCACCTGGACTGCTTCGCGTGCCAGCTCTGCAATCAGAGGTGAGCGATTGCATCCCCCCCCCCGTACCTGCGTCTCGGCCGATGGCCGGTCGGGGAGGAGAGTCGACAACGCGGTGAATCTCAAGTGCTGCTGAAAAAATTCCCACGTTGTAGATTCATCACTCTAACCGGTGGCCGGGAAGACACAAGCCGGGCCTCGGGGACACCTGCTGGACCTGGAGCGGTGATTACAACCCTACACCACGGCCGTACGCTGTACATCCAGAGCGACAAGTGCACTTACATGGCCACACATAGGCTCCGCATCAGTCTTCATTAAGGGCCTCCTCGGCAGCCTGCAGACGGGATGTGGCCAGAGACACGGCAGAGGAGAGGGAGCTGGATGGAGGCGTTGAACCCAGTGAAAACACCTAGAGTCACCCTAACTGATCCTCACTGGTACCCAATGGGTTTATTATGTACATTGTGACAATGTATTACAGTCCAATACAACAGCCCTAAAGTATGTCCCGTCTACCCAACGTCTATCATACTCCGTATCGGAGTTCATAGCTTTTGGTTCTGCCAAAGCCCCAAAGGGTCTCCTCAGTGACTGTAGAACCTTAGCTTGGTTCTGGGTACCTTTCAGGAACATCGTCCACACAGCAGAGCCTCAAAGAATGAACAAGAGCACGTTTCAACGATGGGAAAATCGTCTCGCCGCTAACGAACAACCCAGAATGTTATCAGCGGTTCTCTGAAGGTTACTTCCATCAACAACACAAACAGAAAAGCTCGGGGGAACGCCAGGAAGGTTACGCGTTGGCCGGCGTCCTACGTTTCTATCACCTCTCTTCCCAAACTTGGCTTTGATGCAGACGGATAGACACACACACACACACATACCCATTGCGCATGCTAAAGGGAAAAGGCCATGTTACGCACAATTAGCACTGGGTTATTGTCTTGCCACCTCGGCCGGCTGCACCAGACAGCCTCTCCTAATGGAAGAAGTCAGCTAATCTTCATCAGCCGGGCCGAGGCAGGCGGCTCGGCTCCCGCACATTAAAACCCATTAAAGCGCGAGCAAATCTTTCTTTTTACATTAGGCCGGTTGATGAACTGTTGAATAAAATCGACGTCGGTGTGTTTCACACGGCTCGCTGTGGCCTTGGCGAGCGCCGTTCAGACGCCCATCACCATCTCACCCCCCGGCCCGAGATTTATGGCGTGGCACCGGCTTTAATTGAAGCTGTTCCTCAACTCAGACTTTTTGTTTTTTTCTCCGTTTTGTTTCTATATATTGGGGGAGAAACACTTTACAGGGTTCGTCAATCATGGAAAACCAGGAACAGTCATGGAATTTTAAAATGGTCATTTCCAGGCCTGGAAAAGTAATGGAAAAAAACTTAAATCATCAAAGTTTTGGAAAAGTCATGGAAATGTGTTATAATCACATGTTCATTTACGCCGAGTTTGAAATAACTCGTGTTTTTTAAAAGAAAGATGCTCAAAATATAAGCCGGCGTACGCTCTCAATACGCAACATGTTCTAAATGTTTCATATTTATACCGAGATTTCAGTTTGGTCATGGAATTTTTTTTTTAAGTTATGGAAAAGTCATGGAAATCCACTGGTCAAAATGTGTAAGAACCCTGACTTTAAAAGGTTGATTTGTTTGCGTTGAATTCACAAGTTCACATCCAAGAGACGAGACAGTTCAATGGGAGCGTGAACAACTAACCAGAGTTCGGATGAACTTGTGACTACAGTAGTGTTACCTCGGTCTGCAACACGAGGCGAGCGTCCAGAAGATGCTCCGAGAGGAGCGGTTGGCCGGATTGAGTTTAAAGGAACAGTTGACGCTAAGATCAAAGCCAGAGTAATCTTTATCAATCTAGAAAGACGCTGTCCGTCCAGATGGCCGCCGCCTCTCTAGCGTAATGGACGTAGATTGCTCCCCGCTTGAGGTTAACAGAAGCCGTGACCCGGTTACTCAAGATAATCCACAGGCCTCGTCGTGAGCAGCTTCATGTGGGAACTATTCCCTTCTACAGGGTCCGTACGGTCATGGAAAACCTGGAAAAGTCATGGAATTATAAAATGGTCATTTCCAGGCCTGGAAAAGTCATGGAAAAAAATTAAATCATAAAAGTTTTGGAAAACTCATGGAAATTTGTTAAAATCACACGTTTATTTACGCCGAGTTTGAAATAATTAATATGTTTTTAAAGAAAGACCCCCAAAATATAAGCCAGCGATATCTCTCAATACGCAACATTTTCTACAGTTTTCATGCTTATACTGAGATTTAAGTTTGGTCATAGAAATTTGGTTTAAAGTCCTGGAAAAGTCCTGGAGATCCACTGGTCAACATGTGTAAGAACCCTGCTTCTATCAAACTAGGCCTACCATCACGTGTCAGAGTTCACTCGTTAGTTTTTGCTAAAATAACTTTAATATTCGAAGGAAACAACTTGGTACGGTTCAGGAACATCGCGTTGCCAGTTACGTGATGAATAAATCCACAGACTTGTGTGTCTGGTACCTGATCTGACCCGTCCCTCCCAGCAGCCCTGTGTGGGTTCATGATTACATGGATTACATCTGATTTGATTTCATGGGTCATCTGTGGATCACAGCCATCACTGTCTGTAGGTGTAGCTAAGAACACCTGGCCAGCTGTGTGAAGAAATGTGAAGTGCCATCTCCTTCCATTATTCTGGAGAGGAGGCAGACCTTTCTCCATCCGGTATCTCAAACACTCCAAAACAATCCATGATGATTAAGAGTAGTCCTCAGATGAGAGACATGTGTCTTCTGATTTGGGGGAACTTTCCCTTTAACCATCCTGTCGCCTTCACATGTATAACATCTTTTACCCCTGGGCTCAATTTGGCCCCAGCAATTGAAACCGAGAGAAAATTATTAGAATTAATATTGTCTCTAAGTTTAAGTGTGAGGTACTTTATGTGTGTTTGTTGATACCCAAACAGCCCTTTAAATAGATAAAGAAGTTGATATTTCTTATATGGTTAACAGTGAAAAACAGCCTAGGGGTCAAATTGACCCCAAAGTTGTGTTCAGGACATTAAAACATATCATGTGAATTCTATGTTTTCCAGTTGTCCCCAATAAATTAGGAAAAGTCAAGAAATATGAAGCAAAAAAAATAATGTGAATCATTTTTTTAGAGACATTAAATATTGAATGGGGTCAAATTGACTCCAAAGGTAACAGGAGGGTCAATGCTATCTCAGCGATGACCGCCACACCACCAGCACCGGCCAGTTTCTCCACATTTATATCCAGATAAACAGAACGGCCTTTTACAAATGTTCCCAGCCTCAGCCAGAGATCCATCGGGAGATCTCACTTCAGATTTCCCGAATAGTTTCTCAGCGTCTCGTTGGCTGGAAACGAGCTTCTGGTGTTTGTCAGGCATACCGATCTGCACGCCGTTCATCCACACCCCGCTCCGTCCCCTCTCGCTCACCCGGCCTCAGACAAACATGAAAGCCACCCCCCCCTCACCCCGTTGACCCCCTTCCCCCAACGGGCCCTTCAATAAAGCAATCTAATCCATCTCACGAATGGCCCAGAGATTTCTCTGCAGAACATCATCAGAAAAATGTGAAATCTGATAAACAGAGCGGGCGGCCGCGAGGTCACGGGGGTCACGCCGTGTAATTATCCGGCGCTCCTGCGGGTCAGCTCCGGTTGCCGTTTGAAGGTTGGTCTCGCTACAATTAAGTATGAACAGCCCCCCCCCCCCCCCCCCACACACACGACCAGTCGCTCATGCATCTCTCCATGCCGTCGGTTGCTTTGTGGTAACGTCCACCCGTTTCTCAATATGCGTACTTGTGCGTCCTTTCCTCTACTTGTGCGTCCTTTCCTCTCCTCGTGTCTCGTCATCAGTCTCAGCCTGAGTACATGTTCACATTCAAAGTCCTCTTCTCTCTCTTCACGGTCAAAATGCCCGGATGTGACTTGCTCCTCCCACTTTACCCAGGATGCATCAGAGGAGACTTGTGGTACTCTGGCCAGCAGATATCCCAGAATGCATTTCACCAGCAACCGGAAACAATAGCGAAGGAGAAAATAAACTCCTAACAAATGACTTTTTATAAATACTGTTGTTGAGTCACAGAATGTCATTTTAGGTTGTTTTGTTTATTCAACTGTAAAAAATAATGTACAGTGAATAATGAGAGTAAAGTCAGGAGAAGAACAGCTGATGTGGTGACGTCATCAAATAAGCAGCCGTCCTCCCGTCCTCCGGAGTCTGGACTCCCAGAACCAGACTCCAAAGAACACGAGTCTGCAGTCGTGTTCTTTGAATTGAGAAACGCCCCGAGTCCCCCGGTAGTCGTGACTCTCAGCCCCGCCTCCTTCTTCTTTGTCATCACTGCCATCAAATTGGCAGCAATCTCTCGCTCGCCACGGAGGAGGCCGCTGAGAGCTGAACCTGCTTCAGGAAGAAGACAAACGGGAAAACGCCTCGCCGGTTATCTTACTTGTGTATCCAAAGAGCAAACGTCCATGTCCACCCCCCCCCCCCCCCCCCTCTCTTCGGTCCGTGCACGACTCTGAATCGGTACCCCGCTGAGGGGAGTGAACAGCTCCTGTCCCTGGTCCATCAGAGGACATATAGGCTCCTCCGTGGGCTCTGATTGCTCATGTCTGCACCAACGTGGCCTCACTCTGTTAAACTGGACATAAATCCACCGCCGTGACCTTCCCACCAGCCAGACCTGTTATTTCTCCTACCTGGTCGAAGTGGAGCGGCGCCGTGGCGTTGGGAGCCGAGGGGGCGGGGGGGGGGGGGGGGGCTGGTTCTGAGAGGAGAAGGGGTTGGGGAATAAGGACAGAGATATGAGACTCCATCCAGCAAGCAGTTAGCCACAGATCAGCCCTGGGGGACAGCTAATCGATGGCGCTGTCGTCCAGCCTCATCATCTCGCCGGCGCTGGCCCAATTCCCCCTGACGAGCTGGAGGCCACAGTCTGGGGAGGCTGGAGGGAGGCTAGGGGAGAGGGGAGCAGGAGGGTGACAGGGCACGGGGAAGGTCAGCGCTGATAAGGGAGGACGCTCCACGCTGGAAGCCCTGGAAGGGTTCAGCACAGCTAAGCTCAGCCACTGGTGCCTCGTGTCCCGAGTTCGGCTTGTTAGACGGGGCCTAATGGCCAATAAGGGACACAGTTGTCACTTTGTGTATGATTGGTGTTGAGAACTGGGAGCCTGTGCAGCCAGCCTACCAGGGAACACAGTTTCTCCGCGTAATCCGGCCCAATTCCAAGTAAAGATGACACATTTCTTTACAAAATAGATGTCAGTTCCTCTCAGCTCATGTGAAATGCTCGATAAGTGTTCCGACCGGCGGGTATTTGGAGATTCTTCCCGTGTTGCCGTCAGAGCTCACGGCCCGGAGGACGACTCGTCCTCTCCGCGGGATGCAAAGAGGATGCTGCGTTTGGAAGAAGAGCCTTTTGTGATGTATTCAGATGTGATGCAGCGTTTAAAATACTGGCACTACAGGGTACAGGAGAATCTATCCGCGCCTCCTCGTTGGGCCGGTGCGATCCGTCGATATAGTCGACGTCATCCATTAGAAAACGGCGTTGGTTGACGTGGCGTGTTTGTGTGTGTGTGTGCGTGTGAGAGCCTGTGTGTGTGTGTGCGTGTGAGAGCCTGTGTGTGTGTGTGTGTGTGTGTGTATCCCAACAGTAATTAGATTTGGTGCGGTTGAGACTGTTTTCCCTCTTTGACGCTCTCCGTTTCTTCATTTGAGTGGAAAGTGAACACTCTAGTTAACACGGGGCCTCCGAGGCAAATCACATGGCATCGCAATACATCTTTTAAGTGTGTGTGTGTGTGTCTGCGTGTGTGTGGAAGCCATTCTTTCTCTTCCCTCCTACAACAAAAGGTCTCCAAAGACTCATTAGTCACAGTCACCTCCGCGTAGAGGAAAGGAGGAAGTGAAGGCGGCGCGGGGCTGACTGAAGATGAAACCCGCGGTATGACGTCCATACTAACAGGTGTGGTGCTAACGGGGCCTCTGATGCAGGTGGAGCTGATGGTGCTGCACGCGGTAAACGAACACATGGGGGGCAAAAGAGAGGAAGAACCTGAACCTGGGGAGGTACCCACAGGATGAAAGAAGAGGCTTCCTCTCGGCTCAGAGGCTGGAGGAACGTTCAGTAACCGTGTTCTACACGGTGTTACTCACCTACAACTGAACTGAACAGCTTCAGAGATCTTAGTGCTTCAAATGTTCAATTCAGTTGTTGTTTTGTGCAACTCAATTTCACAAATTACAAATCTGGATTAAATCAACAATCCAAATCAACGTGCAAAACTCTCGTACAAAAACATACAAATGCATACAAACACGTGACCTCCACGTGACCTCCACAGACGGCTTGTTGTTGTTTTGCACCCTTCTGTGATCTTACCTACATTTACATTCATAAATCCATAATAGAATATACCAGATATGAAATGTGATAAAACAACGTTTACATTTAAACACATTCAGAGTCGTCTGATGATTTGATTTCCTAAAGAGAAACGCTTATCTTTCTGTTTGGATATTTAGCGCTGCGTCATGTTTCGGGCGTGGAACTGGAATCGTCCGCGGGGGGGGGGGGGGGGGGGGGGGTCACTAGATCAGCGCTGAGCAACAATAACCAGCTGATAATACTACCTTTTAAAAAGGTGGACTAAAAGTCCAGTCTCCCCGATGCGTGCCCATCCAGAGCGTCAGAGATGCAACGGATTGAAGGAAGTGGAAAGGTCGCCACAAGGTCGTCCATCAGCCACGCCCAGAGTGACGTCCTCGTCACAACGGGTGCACAGATGTCACAGATGTTGACATTTCACCAAGCGGAAACAATTTGGACCGTGTGCAATAAGCGGGGGGGGGGGGGGGGGGGGGCAAGGCCACTTGATTCCTACAGAGTCACCCTGAAATGCTCCATCCAAGCACTGTGTGTGCGTGTGTGTGTCCGCTCAGCTTTTGGAATTCATTTCCAGAAAGTGGCGTCCTCTCTCTCGTGTCTCGGTACTTTGTGCCAACACCGTCTGTGGATTCGGATCCCGTTAATTGGTCCCGAGCGGACGCCGCGCGGCGAGCTCTCGCCCGAGCGTGTGTGTGTGTGTGTGTGTAGCTCCCAGCACGCTGGACTCGGTAGTCTCCACACCCAAAGGGGAGTCAAACGGGGGCGAGGCCTGCTGCCCCGCCCCCCCCCCCCTTGTCTAACCTGCACAGCGAGGGGAGATAAGCCGCCCTCAGGACAATACGGGAGAGTTACTGCTGCTACGCGCTCAACATAATCTCCACTTGGCACCGCGCTGAAAGGTCAAGCCTAACTGTACGACCCGTACCCCTCCCCCCGGGCGGCTGTTCTGTATAAGAGCTGTAGGTGGAAAGGAACCCGGCTTGGAACAGAGATAATCCCACATACCCCCCCCCCCACACACACACACACACACCAATCCCCCCCCCCCCCCCTACCCACCTTGTAATTGAGTTGACTGTTTCCTGGAGGAGAAGCTCGCCTGCAGAAGGGGGGGGGAGGGGGGGGATGCTTGCCTAACTAGAGTCTTTTTGTGCACAGTAGTCATGAAGCTAGCAGCTGGCTACGCCTGCTAGCCTACAGCTCCGTGCTAATGATGAGATTCTTGCTTTGATGCTTATGTAAACTGTAACCCCCCCCTCTCTCTCTCTCCACCCCCCCCCTCTCTCTCTCTTTTGTGCTGCGCAGGTTTTGTGTGGGAGACAAGTTCTTCCTGAAGAACAACATGATCCTGTGCCAGACGGACTACGAGGAGGGGCTGATGAAGGAGGGCTACGCGCCCCAGGTCCGCTGACCCTCGTAGGCCGAGGAGGAGGAAGAGGAGGAGGAGGGAGGAGAGGGACCTGGAGGAGGGCTTGCGATCGCACAACAAACAGCACTACGGCCTCCTGTCAGCTCCTGTTCCCCCCCACATGTACATAACCGGGGGGGGGCACACTCTGCTGTACAGAATAGCCATAGAGACACCGGGGGGGGGGGACACAGACGGAACAACGTGAACAGAAATATTGAGTTTGGGCCATTTCTTTTGGTTTGTGACGGATGCTGCCTCTTTTATAACCGACGGCTGTAAAAAACACACACACACACACACACACACACACACACACACACATATATATATATATATATATATATATATATATATATATATATATATATATATATATATATATATATATATATATATATATATATATATATATATATATATATTAAACCACCCGGAAGCAGTCGTGTCTCTTCTTTATCCGACGACTTCTACTTGAATCTAAACATCCACTGAGGCGTCAATCAATGTCATTTTGAGGTCACAGCCTTTTTACTGTCTGATATCAGATTTCAATAACACGGTGAATGTAAACTAAAATAACGCTGATGACCAACGTGTTGCTGTGTGTGTGTGTGTGTTGAGGACTCGGTCTGGTCCATATCGTCCCTGCAGAGCCGTAAGACTGACGTGGAACATGGACATATCAAGTCGTGTTGGCACGCCTCCAAATCTCACCCAAAAGATCTGAGATCATAATCTGTGTTTCACTGGAGCCACGAGGTTCACATACCTGAGACCTTCGAGTCATCAGGAGACCACGAACCCGTAAAGACGAGAGCCACTGACTGACCTGGAGAAAGACTTCTCCCAATCAACATCTCCATCGCTTGAGGACTCATTTCAGGCTCACGTTCAAGGTCCATGTCTTTGTTCCGGCTGCTACTAGAATCTGTTATGTGTTGTTCACGCGTGTTTTCAGCCGTTGTCTGAAACGCTCCGTTTTTTAAGCGCCCGTCTCTTTAAACATCCACGTCCGCTCTGATTGGCTCGCAAGAAAAATCTTCCGATCAGAAGACGACCTGCGTCACAGCCCCCGGGCGAAATGTGTGTGTACCAGCACAGAAGAGAGCTTTTCATGATGATTATATTTATATTAACAAACAAATAAAACGACTTACGATGTATCCATGGCGATCGGGCCCCAGAAGCAGGCTCGCAACCTCCAGCTATCCTGAGCTCTCGTTCCCATCAGTCGGTAAACAGTCGCAGCGTTACGCAGCTGAAGAGAGAGATGGAGGAGATGAAAACCGAGCACAAAGCTGAGTGACTGTCGGACTCAGACATCAAAGATGTTAAATAGACTGAAAAAACAAAGGAATGCAGTATTTTCAGATGTTTTCATCTCTACTGCCCCCTGGTGGTCAGAATAAACAATTAAAGCAGCGTTAAACATTATGGACCAGACCCCTGTGGACCGACGGTGAGACCGTCTTGTTGATGCCTCCATCCTATTTATGAAAACCTGTTTTCTTTCACACATGGTCAAACAGGAAATGCGTGAGCGGGTTGTCGTAGCGGTTGTTAGGGGCGTCGGGATTGTTCCGGGGATCGGTTACTTTTTTTGTACACTTATTTATTTGATAAGCAGTCAGTGCATCGCCCCGTTGTCCATAAATGTGCTACTTTAGTTTGACATGTTGGTGCTGATGCTGAGGGGCGGCCGTGTGATGGTCGGGTTTAGGTAACGCCCCCTCCCCCCCCCCACACACACACGGCCGGTCCAATCAGCCGCAGGCCCCGCCCACCTCGGTCCGGTACCAGACGTGACCGGTCGGCAACCGTTTCTTAGCTGGAGGGGGGGGAAATAAGTTCTTGAATTTGTAAATTGTTGGTGTACATAAAAGAAAATATTCTTTTTTTTTTGCTTGCTATTGTACAATGATTTCTTTTGATGTGTCATCCAGCATGAGATGTTTATTTTTAGGACAACGCTTGTAAATACTGTAATTGTAATAATTTTAAGCACAAATGTAATACAGTTTTATTGTGTTACCTGCGAGTGTGGCGTCACGGTTATTTCTACTCTCACATCGGAGGAACGTGTTACACCTCCAGACTCGTGACATCCATCTAGAGGTCACTGTGTTAAGGTGAAGTGCCTTGCTCAAGGGCGCAGGAGGAGCCGGCTCCTCGACCAGCAGAGCGATGAGACGCGACCTGGAGGACGACGTCCTCTCTGCTGCTCGGAGGTTTCCTTTTTCACTTCTGGTCCCGTGAGGAAGAGGAACCGCGGTTCTAGGGAATAAATGCCCCACACACAGAACAATAATGGTTCTTTAAAAGGCTTTATGGTTCTACGAAGAACCATCACAGACTGAAAAACGTATTTTGTTTGTGACACCTTTATATGTTCTCTGAATTACTCTTGAAGGAAATTGTTCATTAGAGAACCCTGGTTTGAAAGGTTCTCTAGAACCAGAAATGGTGCCTAACAAAACCTTTTTTGAAGGTTCTTTGAGACACATTTATATGTTCTCTGAATAACTCTTGAAGGAAATGGTTCCTTAAAGAACCCTGGTTTGAAAGGTTCTCTGTGGAACCAGAAATGGTGCCTTAAAGAACCATGTTTTGAAGGTTCTAGGTTCTTTAAGAACTATTTAAGGAAGTGGTTATTTAAAGAACCCTGGTTTAAAAAGGTTATCTGAGGAACCAGAAATGGTTCTTCTTTGGTATCTGAAGAACCGCTCTCGGTTCCAGATGGCACTTTAATTGTTCTCCGTGCATTTGAATGAGACTAGGCTCTTAAACTCACAGTTGGCTTCCAGCCCGTCAGAGGGCTAAAACAAAGTGTTTATTTCTATTGTTTGCACTTTGGGTTGTCGCGTGTCAAACACGGAACAATAGAATCCTCCGAGCGCTCACGCCGCCGGCAGCAGCTTCCGGAAGAAGAAGAAGGCGCGGCACTCCGCTGGCGGTTGTTTCAGCTAATTACCTGGATTTCAATTTAGAACCATCCGGAATGTCGAACGGAGTACAACATTTGGATTAAAGTTATTGCTCTAATTAGCGAGGCGCTTGCCGAGTGCCCTGTGAAGTTTGTCGACACTGATGCTTACATCACATTACAGAGCGTAATATCCAGGCCAATTAAGCTAATTGAATTTCCCTTTTTTTCCAGGGACACAAAGGAGGGAGAGAAACTCTTTGATTAGGCTCAAGCTGTTGGAGGTTCTTTAGGAGATGAAAACACACGGAGGTTACCGCCTCGTCAAATTAAAAGAAAGTGTGGCAACCACGGGGAGAATTCTCACTAATGGCAGACATGTGTCATGTGCTATTATGGCTCAGCTGCTCTGGAGTCAGATGTTAACCCCTGGATCCGGCTGCTGATGGAACGGCATCATTACCGTGTTGTCTGCTTCCAGGGGGATGACGCAACGCCGGGCGCGGCTGGGAGCCACGTAGCACGATAACGAACGTCTTTCATGGCCTCACAAGTCTACTGTAGAATACTCTAACCCTTATACTGTGTGTGTATGTATGTATATATATATATATATATATATATAGTTATAGTTATGTATGTGACTTAGAGCCATGTATGCAATATAATGAACATCTTTCATGGCCTCACAAGTCTACTGTAGAATACTCTAACACTTATACTGTGTGTATATATATATATACATACATATGTGTGTGAGTACCAAGACAGCCAGGTGGAGAATAGTGACCAGTTTGGGAACCTTAAGGTGCGTTCACACCAAAAGCGATGTGAGGGGCGGGGCTTATCTCTGTGTCTCGTCTCCATAGAGACCGTCATCATCTCCTTCATCCACCACGGGATAACTCGCCACTAGTTCTGCTTCATACTTGTTGAGGACATCCCACACACTGACGCCCTCGTGTTTGGGTTCATGACATCAATATAATATACATATTAATACATGACATCACCCGTAGGCTCACTCAGCTCGGTCACTTTCACCGATGAAGTTAGTCACGTCTGAAAGACTTCCGCCTCCAGCTACGAGAGAGAACTCAAGAGTGGAAATATTTCAACTAGGGGCGAAAAATTGCGGCGCTGTAAATCCGTCGCCCGGAAAAATATTGCGTCTATCGCAGCCACACACGTCTGTACGTTGACTTTTCATGGGATCTGATCGCACAAAAAAAATCTCATCGCTTTAAGTGTGAACGCACCTTTAGGCCGGACTTGGCCCCCTTGTGTTGACCCCTGTGTATTAGTCCATCGACGCCCGGGCCCTCAGCTCTAGGTAGTGACCTAAAGAACGAGACTGCAGATACAAACAGCCGCTGGCTGGGCCCGGCGTACAGAACCAGGAGCTCAGACATCCGGAGGGAATCGGAGGAGGAGAGCCACTCCGAGTCCGAAGGGGCCAACTGTGGCGGCTCGTCCTCTGATCTGGAAGCCTCCCTTTAAAGCTGTTTCCGGGCAGGCTCCACTGGTACAAGGCCTCGGGGCGGACTCAGCACACACTGGAGAGATTATATATTTCGGGCAGCCTGGGAACACCTCCGGGTCCCCCCGAAAGAGCTGGAAGACGTCGCTTTGGAGACGAACATCTCAAATACGTTGCCCTGCCTGCTGCCCCCAAACCGCCTCCGATAAGCGGATATAGATGGATGAGCGGTTGACCTCCAAAAATGTGTTTCTACACAGGTTAAGTTCTCTAGAATAGATTACACGGGTTGATGTACCCGTCATACCGAAATAAATGGAAACAATAGCTTCCTAAAACCCAGATTTAAATGACTATTAAGGGCAGTTAATGGTGATCTGTAGCCACACGCACACACTTCTATAATTAGAGCAGATTTATTATTTTAGAACTAAAACAAATGATCAAGAAGACGCAGTCAATATGCAAAATATAATATATAAAATATATAATATTCTTTATATTAAAAACTGAAGCATATCCTGTTAATATAAGAAACCAGTTGCTCTGCCAGAAATGTCGTTAACAGTTTAAAATAAGCCCGCCAACGCTCAGGTTTACGTGGATTATATCATACACATGTTTAAGATCAACATCGGTTCATAGAAGTTATTAATTGCTATACGACGATTTTTCCTTATGAATGGCATTGTCTTCAAATTAAACTTAAAGATTTGGTTCACCTGAGTGACTTTAAACAGAATGTGATGCATGTCTGACTTACTTCAACACAAGCAGATAGTTTAATAATTATATTGTTTCCCTGGAATGAACAACCGAGTGCCGTTGGGAGGAGAGCGGTCAGCGCTAACACAGCGCTAAGTTAGCGGCTAACGGACTTCCCGATGGATCAGCAACCTCCCCGTTGCTCTTGTAACACACGCTTGGCCGCGCGCTGCCATTGGCCATGAGCGTTTGATTGGTTGGAAAGGAGGCAGACATCTGACTGGCTACAGATAGGTCTACGTTTAAAAAAAGAGCAATCACTTATCACTTTGCAAATACAAACAAATCCATAAACAAATACAGAAAATCCACTAAATATATTTGTGATGTTTACTTTTACATTTATAAACGCCGTGAATCGTTCTGCATGCATTTGTGTTTACATGTGTGAGTCTTTGTTACATTACATCACGTGTCATTTAGCAGACTTTTATCCAAAGCGACTTACAATAAGTGCATTTCAACCTAGAGTACAAACTAAGAACAACAAGAATACAGAAAGTAACATTTCCTCAACATAGTCAAACTACTAAAGTACCATAAAAGATATTTAAGAGCCACTGAAGTGCAAATCAATGTTTTAATTTGCATTTGTGAATCTTTGCGTCACGAGTCTCTCCGAGTATGTTTGCCGTGATTGAGACGATCTGACCCGTACACTCTTAGCGACGGCCGGTGAGGCTGTCCGTACGCTAGCTAGCTAGCTAGCTCACTCTTCTACGGTATAAACAGTCAACTCGTCCGCGCTGCTGTCGAACATGAAAGAACTTGAAGGCACTCGGCTCCGTACTATTGTATTTCATTAACTTGAACACGTCTTCCGTCTACAGCTGGCTGGAGTACGGGACTCGTTCCCCTCCCACTCCCTTGGAGTAGCCCTTCACATAAACACTCAGCGTACCAAAGGGAGGCGAGACTCCCAGACTGTGTTTTATTTAAGAGCCTTCATTACAATATCAGCCGCTCGCAGCTCGCTGGGCCCTTCAGTGAGATGCGCACTCAGCTGCCCGAAAACACACACACACACACACACACACACGCATCAAAGTAGAAGAAACCCGGACAGAAAGTGTAGAGAATGTAAAAAGCAGCGACTCGGCCAAGTCGCTGTCAGCTGCGGCGCGCTGACAAAGCATAAAGCTAAACAGAGATCCCGAACTCTCCCGCATTAGGGTTGGGAGTCATTAAGAGCATTTAGGAAAAGCATTAGCTGCCAGGCTGCGTATCGTTAGCGTCTTCCTCCCCGCGCTGCCGCTGACCCTGGAGTTAGCGCTGGGTGTGCAGTTAGCCGCGCTCTGCTTTTACCAAACGGCTCCAGGGCCGAAAATAATGATCTTTACAGACATGCCAATGCTATCTGGACCAGATAACGCTGCTTTAATGACTCCTTATCCTTTGGCCCTTTCAAGAAGACGGGAGCCCGGGCAAATATATTCCCGTTGTTGGGTCATTAGCTCTTTATTGCGGGGATAATGGACTTTTGTATTTTTGGTCTGTTCTTCCCTTCTGAGTACAGCAACTGTGAGAGATTAGCCCTCAGTACCAATGCGGAACACGCAGGTCACCATTAGTGCTCCACCAATCAGAGCCTGGCAGCCCAAGCGAATGACATTTGATCTATTAAAATAAGACAAACAGATGAATAAATCATTATCTCGTTGATGATTGCTTGTATTAAAGTTGCGGCTCTCTAAAGTTGTTTTTAAAGAAGTAGCTCACCACTCATCCTGCAGATGTTCCGTCTGCGTTGCGACTTTCGGGGCCGGTGTAGCGCCATGTGGGGTCCTGTTCATATTCTGACCAGAACAGACGCAACAGAGGGAGCGAACAGGGGGAAAACTAAGCATTAAACTAATTCCGTACAATGCTCTTTAATTTCATAAGCAATACTTAGAGGTAACAGCTGTGGTGTGAGGAACCAGCTGCTGCAACACCTCAGTCGTGGCTGTCAAAGCAGCTGCTTTGACTTTGACAGTTGACGGAAAGCAGCTGCGTTGACATCCTTTACTTAGAGGGGTAGAGGGATCCCATCATGTGGAATTTAATAGGGATGTTTGTCTAATGTCTCATAAATCAATTGGCAGATTGCCGTCAAAGTTGAGAAGTAGGTTTATGCTCAATACGACGAAAGGAAAGGTAGTTTTCTGATGACGGCCTTGACAGCTGTGAGAGCTGCTGTGAATTCAGCCGAGACGTTCAACTCAATTGAGTTTATTTTGTATAGGGCAATATCACACATTTCAAATTGTCCTCAGAAAGCTTTACAATCTGTACACATAAGACATCCCTGACCTTTGACCTCACATCGGATCAGGAAAAACACCCAAAAATATAGAAAAAAACCTTTTATAGGGAAAAAATGAGAAGCCTTCAGGAGAGAACAGAGGAGGATCCCTCTCCAGGATGGACAGAACAATAGATGTCATGTGACCAGATGAACAATAGATGTCATTAGATGAACTAATGAAGCCCAATTTTGCAGTTTCCGGCTAATCTTTATCTTACGGCTTTCTGGTTTATTGTTTCCTCTCCATTAAGAAGCATCTGATGCACAGTCACAAGCTAACCCGGCTGATTATTGACACCTGAGATAGTGAAACATGCCAATGTCCCCGAGACACACAATTAGCGCCGCATTGATTGTGTAGGTGCGCCTCAAACACGCGTCCCAGCACTAATCTGCCCCGGTCGACCGATCGCCCGCTCAGGGAGCGCATGGCCTGAGTTATTGTCGCTGAGGAATCCGCCTGTCACGAGCCGCAGTGCGCCGCGATGCTAACGGCATGCGAGAGGCATTCAGCCTTGTGGGTCTCAGAACTCTTTTGATGTCGCGGGGTAACCGCTACCAGATGTCCATTTAGGCCTCGGTCGACCAGCTCAACCACAAGGAAAACGACTGCAATCCACCTCTCACACACACACCACACACTTGAACTCGCAGACCCGTGAGGACCTTGACTAGGAGGTGTCTTGTGGGGACACCACTTTTAAAATCCCGCACACACACACACACACGCCACCGCTGACCAACATGCCCTGGAAGTGTTTTCGCGATGAAAGTGTGTCGCTAGCAGCGCTAAGAGAAATATTAATGCTCTTCTCAGATGGCGGCGCCGATGTCAACGCCGCCGTATCTCAAACACCGAGAAGTCGTTTGTTTGTTCAGATATGATTTATGTTAAATCAAAAGCAACAGCCAAAGCCGTCGTTTGTTTACCGATCCAGCCGCAAATCAAACATCCAATCTGGTCATGCTGCTCCGGGAGGAGGGGGGGGGGCGTCTCTCCGTCTCCCAGTTAGTAACAGAGATCTGTGGATTTCTGTTTGTTTGTTGCCCTGGTTTCTGCTACTGCCAGTGTCATGGCAATCAGGGCTGGATGCTCCCCGAACGGGAGGGAAACGGTGCCACCTTCCCCATCCTCCAGCGGCAGCACGCCGACCCCGCATGTTTACGATGCGCCGTTTCCATATGACCTAATCTCAAACAAATTGGAAAGATGATTGTCATCTGCAGGGGGGCAGGAGCGGCATTATTCTCAACAATAACCTTCAGAAAACCTTTCAGGGGGAAAAAAAGAAGAAAGAAAATCAAGAAGTGGATTATTCAAAAGGCAATTTTCTCTCAGTTTTCCAACCCACCCAGCTCGTTTGGTGGAGACGTCTTATTCTGTTGTGCGAAATGGCGGAGGAGACTCAAAGGCACCGCTCCCTCTCTCTCTCGTCTCTCCTTCTCTGGAGGATGAGTGTAATCAAACGGTGCAGATGGGGGATCTGAGGAGAACCGTGTCTCAGCCATAAACAGAGGTGCAGTTTTTAGAGAATACAGAAAGTAATAGGCCTCCCGCTCACTCATAAACTCACAGTTCAATGTACAAAGATGGAAATAAAGGTATATGTGCAACGAACAATACATGTCGCAAAGTACAAAAACAACCCTGCATACTATGGCCTACTGCTGTGTTGTTAAGGACCCATATGGTCTCAAATAGTCTCATATGAACCCTTATGGACCCATATGGTCTAAGAATGGATTATCAGCTGTGATGTAATAATGTGTAAGCAGTCTTTTAATGATGTAGTTGGGTGCCGTCATAAATAAATACAAATGTAGAATATGAAGCATAAAATAATGACAAACTCAAAAGTTAATGCAGTTCTTAACTAAGGAGTAAAGCATACATAGTGCATGAATACTTATGAACTACCACCAACCCACAGCGGAAACACGACGTCTTTATTTCAGTAGCGAGACGTCCAGGATGCGTCCTGATTGGAACATGACCCCCCCCCCCACACACACACACAGTCCCCATAAACCAAGAGCAATTACAAAAACCTGCAGTCGGCTTTTTCAATAACAGGTCCGGAGCGCCAAGAGGTCAGGATCTCTCCACCAATCACAGCTCGTGTAACATCACACGGAAGCCGTGACCCTCATCATTAAGTCGCCCCGCGCTGCTGGGCGTGTTGTTAAGGAGGCCGTGGACCGAGGTGACGCCAAAACAACAACAACAAAAACAACAACAGCGAGCTGCACCGCCGAGCGGGCCGGGCGGTAATTGTGCCGTGTGAGAGCACAGGGCCGTTGATCAGGGCCTCCGTCCTAATGGGTCCTCTGGAGACCTCGGCGTAATGACTGCTCACCGTCTCCGTCACGCAGACCGGACTCCTAAGACTCCAGCACCCGACAAGCCCCCGGTCCGAGAGGCTGAGGGGTTCACTTTGGAGCAGTTGGTGAAAAAGTCAGTTGGATTGTGGGTCCGTCACGGAAAAAGAGCCCCGTTAGCGTCGGATCAGACTCGTTTTTTCCTTTCCCGTCGTGACCAGTGTGTTCCGATTGGATCCCGCGGGGGAGGGGAGATGTACGCTGCTGTGTGTCGAGGTTACAACACGTTACTTCTCATATTTCCCGCGGCTGCTATCCGCTCGTCTCTCGCCGCGTCGTCCCCCCCCCCCGCCCCGTGTTGTTTGGCGAGATGCATTTGTAGTGGGTGAAGCCAACGGAAAAAAAAGACATCTTTTGGACGCCTCCGCCATCGACCCCCCTGACCCCCACTTGTACGATTGTTGAAGAGCACACCCACACCGGGAGGGTGCAAATGACTGTGTTGAATACGTGGGCAGAGAGAGAGAGCGAGAGAGCGAGCAAGAGCATCACGGAGGCCCGAGACAAAGGCTCCAGGTCCAGGTGCATTCCTCAAACCTCCGGATGGCATTTAGGCAAACCCCATTGAGGAGTTAATGTGGACGGATCGTGCGTGACGGCCTCCGAGTTCTTCAGCCGACTCTCTGAAGACGCTAATCACTTCTGTTGCCGCGCCGCGGCTATAAGCGCCGAGCGTTGCTTTTGCAAAGAGCCTCGTTTCCATCGAAAGAGCCCAATGTAGTGATAAACGTCTGCACACATCACCTCCTTTAAAGACGCGCGAGCAGCGGCGAGGGGAGAGGAGAGGGCGCGTTCACCTTTTAGGGGCTTTGAGGATCACACGCCTTGCGGTTGGTTCATCGGCTCGGCGACACAAGGCGGTAATCAGAGAGCAGTCGCTCGGTGCTAATGGGCCGTTAGGAGGCGCTCCCACACCGCCACCCGGTAACCACCGGGGTCGGTGGGAAAGCAGCCGCACCGTCAGACCGCCGTCGTCACGAGTCGTTACTCAGCACCCAGAGGTCAGGAGGTCAACACCTGCTCGCCCCGTCAGAGTTGTTTTATTTGTGGCTCGGGGGGGAAAATAACTAAAGTAGGACTTTCCAATCCAAGAGTCCCTGAAGTCACGATGACATCACGGGTTTATGGGCGACAAAACGTATTCGTATTGGGAAAATAAAATTTTGGGGGGAAAAACGTCGGGAAGAAAAATTGTTTGTGAATTAAAGATTAAAATTAGTTAAAATACGATATTTGTTCTTGATCATATGTCCCCAGAATCTATATTCAAGTCAATTTATTTTATACAGCCCAATATCACACATTATGAATTATCCTCAGAGGGCTTTACAATCTGAACACAGACATCCCTGACCTTTGACCTCACATCGGATCAGGAGCAATTCAAGAAATAGAAAAAAGAATTTCACAATGAAAAAAAGGGAATATATATATATATATATATTTTTTTTACTGGATCTGCTCTGAAACGTGTCGCTGTGGGTCCACCGGGTCGTCATGTGGTGTGTATGTGTGCGCCTGTTTATAGCTCCGAGTGCTGTATGGTACTTGATAAGAGTGAATACAGTGAGGCCTTCTCATTAAATACACTAATACTGCGTCCAAAAGAATCGATAACTTCATTTGATTTATATATTGTATTTATATGGTGAGAGAGAGCGAGAGAGAGAGAGAGAGAGAGAGAGAATAAGAATGTATGGCCGTCCGTCCTCTCTCGCTCCTTTCATCCAAACCTTCTGGTTCCACTCGGCTGTAATCTTCGTCTTCCACAACCTGCTAAATGCTAAACGGTCTCTAATGACGGTTCCTCCAGAACATCACGGCGGCCGATGAATAATTCTGTGCAGCTGGAATTGAAACGAAATTTCAAATTTGGAGCGAGAGGAGCCGTCCCACAAGACAGCATCCACGCCTCAAAGTCCCAACGATCAAAGAAAACTCCTATTTATTGGGGCTAGCGTTAATAAATAAATAAATAAATAAATAAATAAATAAATAAATAAATAGGTACCCCCCCATCCACCCGCCTCCTCCTGCTCCTCCCCCTCCCTAAACTTAATCAAGCGATGGAGTGAGGAAACAAGGGGCTAGTAGATAAGTGTTGGGAATGGTAATGATGCCAAGTAATGATTTCCCTGGAGAAAATCTGATCTATTGCCACGGGGAAAAAGATGGAGAAGAAAGGCCTGGAGGGGGGGGGGGGGAACCACATCAGCATTTCATGCAGGAGCACCTATAAGCCACAGGAGAGGGAGGAGAGACCAAATAATGGAGAGGGAAGGTTTTTTTAGCACTGTGGGTGGCTTCATCTCTCCCTCTCTTCCTCTCTCTCCCTCACCCCCTCTCTCTCTCCCTCCCTCTCCTGCACTTGGCGCTCAGACAGCGAGCGTCTGAAGGCAGGATGCTCGGGGGGAATGAAGGTCTGGCACAAGGTGAAATTAAACAGCTGAAAGCTATGATTTAACAATGTTCAAAACTCAATAACTGCAAGGTAAACAATAAATTAGACTCGTCTGTGTCGGGCGGACGGGGGAAGAGGCAAGAATCTCTTTATTGATCCCGTCGTCAAAAATGAATCTGCTCCTCCTGCTCCTGCTCCTCCTGCTCCTCCTCCCAAGGCGGGCGGAGAGAAAACAACTCAATGCCCTCCTCTGAGCTGTTCTGGATGCAATCTCAGATTTTTCTTAAATGCTAATTCTTACACTTCATTTTTCACCATGTTTTTGTTATGCCTGCGAGGGAAAAGTTATTCAGACGCACACACACACACACACAGACAGACGTGTGTGAGAGGAGCTGCTGCTGCTGGGAGGAGTGTGTTCATGGGGTTACCCGACGACTGGGAGATGCTGCTATACGTCTGGAGATAAGACGACACGCTTCGTACAAAACTACGTTAAAACTACCACTAGCAGCACCTAGAGGCAGCAATGTGCATTACACCCTTTAATACCAACGTGTCACGTGGTAAATCAAACAACATGCGGAAGATTTAAGCCACAAATATTTTTGTCATTACACCAGCTATATATATATATATATATATATATATATATATATATATATATATATATATAGACAGTGTTTTCTGGACATCCCTCAGGAGGTGATCTGTGTTTGAAGGTTGTGTAAACGGACCACTAAGAGAAGATCATCCACTTCTGACTTTTCTTTTTGTCTTTGACTACGAGACGAGGAAGGAGTGTTTTAATTTGTGTTTACGCTGATGACGAATACAATGAGAGCGCAACAGAATTACTGCTCAATTCAATTGGGTTTATTTTATATAGCAACAATCACAGATTACAAATTTGCCTCAGAGGGCTTTAAAATCTGTCTGCATGGCCAAGGGAGCAGGGCCTATGAGGCAGGAGGCCGGGCCAAGGGGACAGGAGGCAGGGCCAAGGAGGCAGGGCCCATTAAGCGATTTCCATCCCAACCCCGGGCCGTTCATCACGTTCAATACGTGACATGAGTTTTCTTCTATCGATCCACCGTCTGTACTTCTTATAGACGAGCAAACACAATCACACCGACGACACGCTTACACTTAAACCACAATTGCCAAATACAAAAGTAGAGTCCTGTTCCGACAGAGAAGCTCTCGTCTGTTTCCTCTCCCGCTGCCCGTCACTAACTGCTGGAGGCGTGACCCGAGCCCTCGGCCACACATTAGGAAAGCACCCGGGTCTCGGAGACCGACCCGTGTTTCTGGACTCGCTCCCTGATGAGGTCGTGAAATACCGCTTTTGGGAGGC
Organism: Liparis tanakae; assembly: GCA_036178185.1. NCBI lineage: Eukaryota > Metazoa > Chordata > Actinopteri > Perciformes > Liparidae > Liparis > Liparis tanakae. Next base: position 13,962,982 of record CM070089.1, on the reverse strand, counting down.
AGGTATGTTTTTATTCTTTTATTTGGGAGATCAAGACTCGGCTGCTCTGTTCATAGATCCTGTCGTATTCATTGGATGCGTTTATGTAGCTCTGGTCACATGACGTCTATAGCCATATGGACCCTGCCTCCTGCCCCCTTAGTCCAGCCTCCTGCCCCTGCCCCCTCAGCCCTGCCTCCTGCCCCCTCGGCCCTGCCTCCTGCCCCCTCGGTCCTGCCTCCCATCCCCTCAACCCTGCCTCCTTGGTCTGGTCTCCTGCCCACTGAGCCCTGCCTCCTGAGCCCTGCCCTCTGCCCCATTAGTCCTGCCTCCTCGGTCCGGCCTCCTGCCCCCTGCCCACTGAGCCCTGCCTCCTGCCCCCTCAGCCCTGCCCTCTGCCCCATTAGTCCAGCCTCCTGCCCCATTAGTCCAGCCTCCTTGGCCCTGCCTCCTGTCCCCTCAGCCCTGCCTCCTTGGCCCTGCCTCCTGTCCCCTCAGCCCTGCCTCCTTGGTCCGGGCTCCTGCCTTATGGACCCTGCCTCCTGCCCCCTTGGTCCAGCCTCCTGCCCCCTCAGCCCTGCCTCCTGGGTAAAGTAAACTAAAACGGAAGCAAAAAGGCACCAGAGTCTCCAAAGCCAACAAAATGAAACAAAACCCAGATGCTAACTAGAAAACAAAACGTCACACTGAGCTACCTCGTGAAATGAAAAACAACCCTGAGCTCCCCGTCTGACCACGAAACAGGAGAACATGAAACAGGAGGAGGTTTATAAGCCCCGCCCACTGATTAGGTGATGCCTCTCAGGTGCTGCTCCAGGCTACCAGACCTGAGAGAGATAAGCTCCTCCCTCTTCCTGAACGAGGGCTGTCTCAGTGTGGGACATAACAACATATACATATATATATATATATATATATATATATATATATATATATATGTGTGATTTATATTATACAATATTTGTATTGTATATTTATACTATATGTTATTTGAATATCACATAATAGTGAATATCATATATACATATAGATATGTGTGATTCATATTATACAATATTTATATTGTATATTTATATATATGTTATCTATATATCACATAATAGTGGATATTATATATACATATATATGTGATTTATATTATACAATATTTATATATATGTATACATACATATATACATAAATATACAAATAGATGTGTGATTCATATTATATAATATTTATATACATATATACACATATATGCATATATGTGTGATTCATATTATACAATCATTATATTGTATATTTATATTATGTTATTTATATCACATAATAGTGAATATTATATATATACATATAGATATGTGTGATTCATGTTATACAATATGTATATACATATATATAGATATATGTTATTTATATATCACATAATAGTGAAAATACATCTACATACATGCATCTCTTTATTTACTTATTAGAAGCCGTCCTCTCGTGGTGCTGCATCCTGTGAGACGTCCATCATAACCTCATGTATCTGATGAGCTCTCCGCCTGCAGCTGTGACGGCGTCCTGCTGGACGCTGCTCAGCAACTTCCACAGCGGCTGATAAGCAAGCTCTCCTTCCTTAATAAACGTGTTCAGATTGATCTATTATTAACTCGGCCTCTCATAATGGCAACATTTATGTCTCACTAAAATGGTGCAGAATGATTACAAGTTAATTAGCCTCCCTTCGGGTTATTGATTTTTCTCCTGCAGAAGTCATTAACTCCAAAAAGGCCGCCTGAATGGTACGGCTGCAGCTTCTTTATAATAATGCAAACGCGATGCTGGAGTTTAAGGGAGTTATTAATCACGGAGCAATGTTTATATTAGTTCATGCGTGGGGAGCTTCTCTTCATGTTGTTATTGCAATAACGAGATGCCGGGTTTGGAACAACAATCAAATTGAGACACTGCAAGAGACGCGCGTTCGTGAATCAAAGCCGCCCGCCTCCGAGGCCACGCCCCCTGCTGATGCCCCTCCCATCTCTCTTCCTCCTTCTGGTTCATGGATCGCGGAGGTCTGGATGGTGGTCCATGCCTACTAATTATTCATACATGATGTCGTACCCATCGTCTGTGTACAGTAAAGCCCTCTGAGGATCATTTGTGATTTGGAATTTGTGATTTGGGGCTATATGAAATAAACTGAAGTCAAAGCTCTCAGGTGAAACCCAATGGTTCTGCACTTCTGAGCACGAGTTTAATGCACAATGTTAAATAGGCCTCTGGGTAATGTGTGTGTGTGTGGGGGGGGAGGGGTGTACCCGAGGGACCGGGTATGAGTCCTTTGAGCTCCTCCTCACTAATAGAAGTGCTGAAAGGAGACTAATGATGAAGATGAGATGTTTTGCCTGATGCTTTGAAAACAGCAGGAGACGCTTCCTCCGCCCACATGGCAGCCCCGCCCTCTGTGGATGACACGCTCCGACTCCATTGGTTCCCAGGTCCACGCCCCTTTCGTGAAGGACCACTGGGACCGGACCCGCTCGGCAGGACTGACGATATAAAGGAAAAGAACATTTAAAGGACGAACAGAAAACGATGGCCGACAGTAAGTTGTAATAAATCGGAGTCGACCTTTAAACCTCCGATGTATGATCGCTGCAGAGCGAACGGAGGAGATCTCTTGAGCGTTGCCACGGTAACATTGACCCGACTAATCGACCATGACGTTTACATTATATATAATATATAATTTCTTATTGTCATTCAAGACATTTTCTAATTTGATGGCGACAAGTTCCCCGGATTATAGTTTGCGTGAGTTTACTCGCCTGACCGTTTCGCTTCGTTCCCACCTCAGAGGGGGCGGGGCTTATCTCCGTGGAAACAGTTATCGTCTCCTCCATCCACCACGGAAGAACTAACCACTAGTTGTGCTTCATACTTGTTGGGGACATTCCACACACGTCGGTACATCTAACGCCCTCGTGTTCGGGTTCATAACATTAATATAATATATAATATATATATTTATCATGACATCACCCGTAGGCTCACACAGCTCGGGGAATTTCACCGGGAACATCTGGATAACCGTCTCCTCCGGCTCTTCGGGAGCAGCAGCTGTTAGATTCACCGAAGGCGGAGCATCGCAACGCCGATCGACTCTCGCATCTCGACATCTGGCGAGTTTCTCGGAGGCGAATGAGGCAAATTTTTCCCGCCATTCTCAACCATTCGCGCCCGTACGTTGACTTAACACGAGATCCACTCAAACCTCTCAACGCTCCGAACGCAGCATCGACATCTCGGCGAAGCAGGAAGTGAGTGATGACGACGCCATCACCGCCGCCGTGTCACCGCGGCGCGGAGAGGACCGGAGGATGAAGTATGGCGGCGGCTCGATTCTCCGCGGCCCCGACGCCGTCTGCCTGACAAGCATAAATTATGTTAATAGAGAATTTAATAAAAAACACTTTACTCCAAAGGTTTCAGTACTTTGGAATGTCAGGATGATCTAGTGTGCTACCTGGAGAGAATTCTGAAGCTTAAGTTAGAACACTAAAATATTAAAACAAGAAACCGTGATCCCTCATCAGGGACGACAGAGCGCCGTGAAGAATGGAGAACGTACAAGTGTGTCTCCCAGGTGGACTTTTCTCCATTTATTAATTGATCTGAGTGTTGGATCTAGTCCTCCATTATGGCTCTGTATAATGAAGAAGATATTAAACAGATTTGGGAATATTCTAATGTAGAGAATTGCCCTTTTTCTTTTTTGTTAACTCCACTCTGTAATTTGCAATCACACTGTTATCTAAAAAACAGCCACATTGTAATTAAGTCAGAAATTGGGCTTTTGTGTTAAGTTTGGTGATTAGTAACGGCGTCTATTGAAGAGTGAAATTATCAGAAAATAATTCTTATGAATACGAGAGAAAAAACACAGCTTTGTGTGCCACCTCCCCTCTGACACACACACACACACACACACACACACACACACACACACATGCATACATACACACGCCTACACACATGGAGCAGTAATGATGGGGAGACTGTAAATTATCCACTGCCGGTTGTTAATTTAACATTTCTATTGTTACCATGACAGACTGCCTGTTGATTGGCTATTGGTGCTCCCCCCCCCCCCCCCCACCCCCCCCAGCTGACAGGGAGGTCCACAGACGTTGGTGTGAGACCCAAACAATGAACGAGTGAGCTGGAAAACAACGAGAGAAAGTAGAAGAAGAAGAAGAAGAAGAAGAAGAAGAAGAAGAAGAAGAAACCCGGGAAACGGAACGGAAACCCCCTAAAGGGGGGGGGGGGGGGGGGCGGGTGGAGGGAGAGCTTGGCCACGGTGTTCAATTACAGCATGTGGGAGGTTAAATCAATAACATTTAAATTGCTTATGGTAATCTCCTGCGATGCAGCTCCAATCAGCGGGATCAGCATAAGCAATCTGCTGACCCCAGCACCGGTCAGCCGCAGATTAAAACCCGAGGAGGGGGAGGAGTCAGCGTGGTGAGGGGGGGGGGGGGGGTCAGACCCGAGTGGGCGTGGATGTGTAGGTGTGTTTTTTTATCCTTTAAATTAGTTGGATGTTAAAATGCAAATACGGCGCCCTCCAAACCTCGAGCCTCCGTCCGCTGAGACGTGTTCAAGGTAGTCAGAGGATTCTCAATGGTATCTCAGACGATGCGTTCAGGGACAGGGGTTTTAGGTTGACCCTTCCTCATGGGGGGGTCACATATTCATCAAAGGGTCTGGGGTCTGTTCCTGGAGAAAAAAAATGGTAACTTTCTGCATTCTGTGGATTTCTTCTGCATCAATTTATGCTGATGACAATTCACAATGTAAAACTATGGAATACAAAAGATGCATTCAGGCGTTCGGGCATTGCGCAACGCTTTCAAATAGAAGTTTTCTCCTGAACATCAAGTTTTCAGATTTAATCTGACCTCTGGTGAGTCTTCTCTCCTCTTTAGAGTCTTGCATTTGGAGAGGTTTGCTCTGCAGCTGGTCCTGGGTCTAGTTCCTGATGCCTGCATCCAATTCAATTCAATTTATTTTATTTGTAGAGCCCAATTTCACAAATTACAAATTACCCTCAGAGGGCTCTACAATCTGTACACATAGACATCCCTGACCTTTGACCTTTGACCTCACATGGGATCAGGAACAACTCCCAAACAACCCTAGATGTCGTGTGACAAGATGAAGAGTTACAGAGATACAACACATGCAATGAATATGACAGAGTATGAATAATGAGTAACAGGCGTGGACCCCGATCCAGACCTCCAAGAGCCAGACCTCCAGGATCCAGACCTCCAGGATCCAGACCTCCAGGATCCAGACCTCCAGGAGCCAGACCTCCAGGATCCAGACCTCCAGGATCCAGACCTCCAGGATCTAGACCTCCAGGATCCAGACCTCCAGGATCCAGACCTCCAGGAGTCGGTAACGTGGTGAAACGTCTTCAATGCCGAACGTGTTCCGGAGGAAGCCGCTGGATCTCTCCGGTCTTTTGCCCGGCCAGAAGAAAAGAGAGTGAAGAACATGTGGTCTCCAAACCCCCCCCCCCATTGGTTTATAATCCTCTCCGCCGTGCTTTGAGTTGTATTCCCGTCTCACCATTCATTAATTTTTCAGGACCTCGGGGGTGCCATTGTACGATACATATATATATATATATAAATACATATCCGGCTCACCTCGGCTCCGGCTTTGAAGTAGCGCCTAATGAAGCGGCGGCGCGGCTAACCAGCCGAACAATAAATAAGGCACAGGGCAGATCTTAGGCTGGCGGATGACAGCTAATGGAACGAGAGAACAGAGGGTAACGTCTTCCAGCGACACGCGCCGCGTCTAATCAGGCTGTCATCTCTGTACGGCGGCCCACAGTGACTACACACACACACACACACACACACACACACATGCGTCAGACGGTAAATGAGCTCCTCACATGTATTTTGAGGACACGTGATTGGCGATGGAAGTGAGCTCCGGATGGCAGCTGGAGGAACCGTGGAGAACATCCACGTCTTCAAAGGGAACATCGTCGTCGTGGCGTCGGTCCGACTGGAGAGACAATCAGTGTCACTTCTAACTCATGTGTACCCCGGCTGAGCTGATTATACATAAACGACGGGACTGGTTGTTTGGTACGACTCTTTAAACAACATACTGAATGGCCTTTGGAGAATTTGTGTATATATATATTTATTTATTTTTTGTTTGTTGTTTTTTCTTTATTTTATGTTAATTTTCTGATTTATTTTTATTTCAATTTAGAATAGGAATTTATAAAAATTGTTTGCTTCTACCTATACCTGTTCAGTCTTTTTCTTTTGTATATTATATAATATAATATTGTATATTATATAAAATAATATTGTATTGTATTTGATTTGATTGACTGAATAAAATACACAAACAAACCTACAGGGTCAGATCAGTCTCAATAAATGTAAATGCTCACATGCAAACACAAAGATTCACAAATGCGCGAAGAACAATTCACAAATATTTTACATTACTCAAACCACGTGTTTAAATGTATGGTGGCTTCAAAAAATAAAATCTCTAAATTCACAATGTGTTGGGGTCGATCTCTAACGTGCATAACCTGATTCAGGAAGCTAACGCGTGTAATTTAACAATTATCTTCTGCTCCACGTCTAACAAACAAATGCACAAAGAAGGATTCAAAAATCCATCCCAATGCACGTTAAAATGAATTCAGATTCATATAAATGTAAAAGAAAGAACACAAATATATTTCTGCTTTTCTTTCTGGATTTTCCTATTTATTTGTGGATTTGTATTTATTTGTTTGTGGATCGCTCCACATCGGTGTGTGTGTTTTTATTTTTAGACTTTTTTTCAACATACACTGTAGCCAATCACACATCGCCCTCATTTTCAACCAATCACATGAGCGCATCTCTCCCCTCCCCCAGGGGCGTGTCATTAAAACAAAATCTGTAATTTTGTCAATTGAAACAAATCTACATTTTGAAAAAAATATCATGGTTAAAATCAGCGTGCATTAATAACATCTAACTGCATTTCTGTGTTATTCTTTGGGACAAATCCCAGAGCTACAATAGAGCCTAATGACCCCGCCCTTAATCTGGCCTTCAGAGCTCTGATTGGTCAATTAGCTCCTCGCCCAGCAGAAACAGACGTGAACGAGAACCCCAGAGCATCTGAACCACTGGGACTACAGATGAAGAATAGCCTCTTGGCTAACTCTGGCACATTCACAGAAATGTTTTTATCAATGTGCACTGTAAATAAAAAAATGAAAATGTTAAACTGGGTCCGCTCAGGTCGGACCAGAGTGAACACCTGGGACGAGACTTCCTGTTTCCTCAACCCTATCATCGGGTTTGCCCTGGATGATGTTGAGGGAAAGACTTGAACTTTGAACATTTGGCCGATTCGCTCAGGAAGAAAAACACATCTGTTGGCATTGTAAATAAGTTGTTAGTGAATATGTGGGATACAGAGAGCAGAGCGCCTCCTGTGGACGACTTCCCACCGTCTGCAGTCACAGGACGCGTTCAGGGGAGAGCAGGACACGGCGTGTGGGGAGGAGTGTGTAGTGAGGAGTGTGTAGTGAGGAGTGTGTAGTGAGGAGTGTGTAGTGAGGAGTGTGTGGTGAGGAGTGTGTAGTGAGGAGTGTGTGGTGAGGAGTGTGTGGGAGGGAGGTGTGTGGTGAGGTGTGTGTGAGGGTGTGTGGTGAGGTGTGTGGTGAGGTGTGTAGGTGGAGGGTGTGGTGGTGAGGAGTGTGTGGTGAGGAGTGTGTAGTGAGGAGTGTGTGGTGAGGAGTGTGTGGTGAGGAGTGTGTAGTGAGGAGTGTGTAGTGAGGAGTGTGTGGTGAGGAGTGTGTAGTGAGGAGTGTGTGAGGTGTGTGGTGAGGTGTAGTGAGGAGGGGTGTGGGTGAGTGAGGTGGTGTGAGGGTGTAGTGAGGTGTGTGGTGAGGAGTGTGTAGTGAGGTGTGTGGTGAGGTGTGGTGAGGAGTGTGTAGTGAGGGAGGTGTGTGAGGAGTGTGTAGTGAGGAGTGTGTGGTGAGGAGTGTGTAGTGAGGAGTGTGTAGTGAGGAGTGTGTGGTGAGGAGTGTGTAGTGAGGAGTGTGTAGTGAGGAGTGTGTGGTGAGGAGTGTGTAGTGAGGAGTGTGTGGTGAGGAGTGTGTAGTGAGGAGTGTGTAGTGAGGAGTGTGTAGTGAAGAGTGTGTACTCCACAGCTAACAGCATGACCAGCGCTGTCGTCTGGGTGGTCCTGCTGGGCGGACCCCCCATGGACACACACTGGTGGACGGAAGCAGCTGACTGTAATGTGTATAACACCAACTCTTGTACCCGAGCATGTGTGTGTGTGTGTGTGTGTGTGGGGGGGGGGGGGGGATCTAGTGTCTTTCCAAGTAGGAAAGACACTAGACACCTCTCTCTTTGTTTTATTTAGAATTTTGTTTTATATCAATATATATATATTTTTTTATTTTATTTCTATATGTATGTATATTTATATATATATATATATATATATATATATATATATATATGTATATATATATATATATATATGTATATATATATATATATATGTATTTCTATATATACACACACACATATATATATATTTAATAAATACATATATATGTGTATATTTATTCATTTATATATATATATATATATATATATATATATATATATAATTGTGTTTCATATATATATATATATATATAAGCCCTTGGAGGCAAATCTCTAATTTGTGATATTGAGCTATACAACATATACTGAATTGAATAAATATATACCAGACTACATTAGTTACATTGAGGTGCTAGAAAACTGTCCCAAATAATGAAATATAATGTAATAAAAATGATAATTGATGAATTAATTGAACGCTGGTGCATGATACATGTATTTCTAAAGAATGGGGGACGCTCCGGTTCCATTTGCTCAACGCCCAAATGTAATTTACCCTCGAGTGTTTACTTTCAATATACTCTTTTTAGAAGAAAAAAAACACAATTCAGGCAGAATTTGCCTAAACATATTTCATGAAAGTGAAACAGTTGCACATGAGCGGGCTGTAATTGGATGGAGACGTTGAGGCGGGCGAGGCGTGCTGGGCGAGGCGTGCTGGGTGTGTCTGTGGTTGTTAGTTACAACCACAGACCCCCCCCTCCATCCCCCCTCCCCTCTTCACCCGAGAGACCCCGGAGGGCCCCGAACAAATGAGCTCCCATAAACCTCCCCTACCTCCAGGATGCAGACGAGCCCCGGAGAGGCCTTCGTGGTCACCCTCCACCGGTCACAGGCCCCGCCCCCACGGGCCTCAGACAGCCAATCGCCTTCACCTGAAGCGGGAGCCGTCCCTCACATTAGAATCTGCAATTTTTGAGTCACACAAAACAAAAGTGTGTAAGCGAGGTCGGGGGGGTCGGGGGTCGGTGGGGGTCGGAGCCGCGTGGTGCGTTCAGGTGAACGCGTTTAGAAGCTGGGCTGGGAAATGCAACAACAGATGCATTGTGGGTCACGTAGGGAGAATGTTCATCAGCAAAGCTAATTAAGTTAATTGTTTGAGCCGAGGCGCTTTTTATGAGCTGCACCTGGTCCATAAATGACTCCTAATGGGCAGCGGTTGACTTTTAGAAGGCCGCCCTCTAGTGGACGACAGGCGCACTGCAGGCGGCCGACACCAAGACAACAGGAGTTGATCAGAGTGACTCACCTCTGAAGGAAGGAGTTCATCTAAATATGACTCCTCTGCACCTCTGAAGGAAGGAGTGAATAGAACTGTGAAGTAATAATAACACGGTGTAAAACATAAATCAGAGCGGCTCTTTAATATCTCCCGATGTTTCGCTGCTTCTCTCTGTCGTCGCTTCATTCTTTGTGTTTGTTTTATCAGCTGGCAGCACATTATTAAACATTATTCATTCTGACATAAGCTGCTGAGGTAATCAAACTATGATTCATTTTATCTGCGCTTGAGTCAATAAAGGAAATGAATAATGAACACACACAAAAAAGTATTCTATCTTTTGAAAAATACAGATCAAATAAAACTTGTATATTGATTTTCAGTTTGCTATAATTAAAAAACTTTAAATTAAAAAAAATGGGGATTTACTGTTATAGGAAACTATTCCTCATTACATTTAAATACGACGTGAACTGACGTAAAAATGAATGATAATTCAGATGTGTTTTGTGATTTTGAATAATGATAAAATGCTAATAAGAATAGCAATTCTTCGTGAACAATGGAATACAGAGAAGCAGCGGTTTTATTCCCAGAAAATAAATATCTGTGATATCTCAGAGAGAAAGAAAACCCGTGGTCAATTCAGTTTATTTTATTTATGAACATGAACACGTATCGGACCGAACTGGAACTCTTTTAGAAATAGAAGCGTGGCAATAAATGACATTATATTAGATTATATCTAATTAGATTAGAGTAGATTAGATTTTCCTTTATTATTCCCTCAGTGGGGAAATTCAGGATCACAGCAGCAGGTGCACATTAGAGCATTAATACAAAATTATCACAATAACAATACTAAATACTAAAATATTAAATATACAGAGGAAACAAATATAAACACAAGGCGGTGATCAAAGTGAATTTCCAGCAGGTTAAAGTGTCGAGGAAAAAATAAAGTGCTGAGTGTGCAGAGATAGTCTAATTTAGTTTCATAGTTATGTTCACATGAATTTGCATATTCAAACACAACATTTCAGAAAATGTGTAATAGAAGTAAATAATTGTTTTAATGTCAGTAATAAACAGAGGAAGTTTGGAGACAACTTATAATATATTAGTTTATTATATTAGTCTATTATTATATTAGTTAACTCTATATATTCAGCTTAAGCCCAAGATAAATATATTTTAATAAATCAATATCTATCCCTTTGTTTGTTTGCTTTATGAACTTATTTGATTAAATTGATTGAATAAAACAGTGAAGAAATGTCATAAAAGTTTATTTTTGGTTTTCACGCGTCGAGTTTCATCAACAAAAACATCCTCTTTTGAAATATGGACAAATATGTACGGTAGCTGTCGTAATGTTTATAATATTAGACGCACATTACAGTAGATAATACAGTTCATAACTTCTACTAATGAGCCCAAGAAGATGAAAAAGGACTCGTCCGGACCGAAGAGCCTTTTTTCTGCCACGTTGCCGACGGTGACCAACCGCCAATCACCTTCCACGGCGCTGCCTCCAGAGGATCAAAGGACGCGCCTTCCCAACTCAGATGGACTTTGATGAGTTTGATCAGAGATCTGATATCGATGTGTCAATAAACATCCGCAGAACACGGAGAAAAGTCATTTCTGAGCTTGTCTACTTTAGACATAACTTCACTATGAATTAAAACGCTCATACAACACGGATACAGCATATTGCACATTCATGAATTCAGATTCAGTGACATTAATGTCACATTTCAAAAGAGGAAAAGTCGGCTTGTTTTTTCAAAGATTGCTTCATTGAAATATTCTTTTAGAGGTAAAATAAATATTCTTTAAAAGGTAAAAAATATATATTCTTTAAAAGGTAAAGTATCTCCCAAGAATAAATAACACTGAGAGAAAGGTCTTTCTCAAAAAGGTGTTAATCATCTTGTGACCCTAACATTTAATACTGGACTTCTTGGGATTGTTTTATTTTTAATTACCGTATCCAACCTTTGGTGTATTTGTTTTCCTGAAGCTTTGAGGGTCGTGAACAATAAATAATGAATATAGCTACGCGACTGCTGGTTGCTGCTCTGTTTGTGGACGAGGATCCGTCCTCCAGAACGAGGCTCTAGATTTAGATTAAATTCGATATGATTAGATATGAAATGTTTATTCCTCCCCCAGGGGGGGGGGGGTTACAATATCTACAATATACAATAAAGTGACATAGCAGGCCGTACAGATTACGTTTAGGAATTTAAATAATAAAGGAAATTGAAAATGAAAGAAATATATATAAATGCAAAGTGTCTACGGAGTATATCACAAATATGAAGTGTTATTGATGTTGTTCAATTTGTGGAGGATTCGAGGTGATTTATTATTCTCATAGCGGTGGGCAGGAATGTTCTCCTGTATCTGGAATGTTCTCCTGTATCTGGAATGTTCTCCTGTACCAGGAATCTTCCCCTACATCTAGAATGTTCCCCTTTTCCAGGAATGCTCTCCTGTATTTTTGAGGTTCTCCTGTATTTTTTATACGAGCCGTGAACATCAGTGTGAAAGTTCTTCTCTGTAGACTTTGATCACCTTTTATTACATTATTAGTTATCTAAATATGAGTTATTCCATGTTATTATCAGTTCATATCTTCTCACATGTTCATAAATGTGTCACAGATCTCCAAACAACAAAGGAGATTATTACACAATTACAGGCAACAGTAGTTACATGTTATTTGTTTTATTCTGGTCCAACATTAAGTTGTAGTCGTAGTTTTTTGCACAGTCATCATGAGAAGCAAAGAAAACAAGTCTAAAGGTCGCCGTGTGGAACTATTCCTGCTGTTGCGTAACCTGAGGGAGCAGCCGGACCTGAAACACCACGTTCTGCACCGCGTCGCCTCCACGAGTCACATGACACCGAGTACTGCGTCAGACGGGCCGTTATAACCAACCGGTGGATTTTACTTTTAAAACATTTAATATGGATAACCTCCTGCCACATTTAACACCTGTACTCTAAATTATTCAGAGTTGCATTTGAGTTTCACCACCTGCGCCGTCAGGTGAGAAGTTATCGCCCCGAGAAGAGTTTACACAGAAACCATCCAGAGAGGGCAAAATGACGTTTAATAATCAAGCTCAAAGAAGAAGAAAACCGTGCAGGACTGTCCGCTTGTTGGCGCCTCTAGAGCAGCAGGGCGTGGCCCAGCACCCTGTAGGCCATGGAGAAGGTGACCAGCAGGCCCAGCATCCAGGACAGCGCCCTGCTGGGCTGCGGCAGCGCGCCCAGGTACGCCACGCTGTGGATCAGCCGGCTGCCCGCGAAGAGCCGGAAGTGCAGCAGAGCGGTGGCGAGCTCGGGGCCCGTCAGAGCGTAGAGCAGCCCGACCAGCACGAAGGGAACCACGTTCTCCAGGTCGTTCTGGTGGCACCTGGAGAACGAGACGGGGAACGTCGGTCAGGACCCAACATGCTCGACACTAAACTCTACTCCTTATTTTTAACCTCCTGCTACCTTCAGATCCACTAACATCTTTGACCCGGGGGGGTAATTTGACCCCAGTGTAGGAGACCAGGCCTCTTCTAGAAGAGGTCAAAAGGTTCTCTCAGGGGATCCGCTCACCTTCGAACTCGCTCCACATCCGGGTGGCTTCTGAGCATCTTCTTCTGAGCCTCTGTAGGTTTCATGGCAACGTCTTCCTCATTTGCAAAAGCCTGAAATGAGTGTTCACCCCAAGCAGAAGTTATGTTGGAATGAGGAGGAGAATATGTACAAATACAACGGGCACTCGGTAGAGAGCATACCTCCACCTTTTCATGACCTTGACCTTTGACCCGATCGATCCCAAAATCTAATCGAAAATCTACAACACTCCTTTTACATGAATTCAGATAATGATTTTAATCTTCCATAGAATCAAATCTATAAACTAGAACGGGCACTCGGTAGAGCGCATACCTTTGCTGCAGACACTTTTTTGGTACCTTTTCATGACCTTGGTCTTTGACCTTTGAGCCGATCGATCCCAAAATCAAACCAAATGTTCCCCGGATAATTAACAATCATCCCACCAGATCTCATGCGATTTGGTTTAATCCTTTTTGACTTATGCGAATAACACGCACACAAATAAATAAATACACGGTGATCAAAACATAACCTTCCGCATTCTCAGATAAAAACTGTTCCAACAGTAATAAATGGTTTGTAAGTGGTCGATTGTCTCGTGACAAACCGGTTCCAGTCACGCTTTCACAACTTTCGCAAAACTGCCTTTTCATTATTTTAGTCGTGGTGGAGCTTCATTTCTTCCATATCAAAGAAACCACAGAGCGAGTCTCATGAGGTGAGAGGAACCGTCACACGTCATAAAGAGCAGCTCACCCCTCTGCTGAAGCGGAAGTAGCCCGTGATGGGAGCCATCAGCAGCATCTTCAGAAGGACGATGGTGGCGTAGGTGGCGAACGCCATGAACACCTCCTCCTCCATCAGCTTCGGCATCTTTGCTGCTTCACAACTGGAGGAGCACAAAGACAGGACCACGGTTAAACTCTGCTTTAGAAAAGAAACAAAACTACGTGGAACTAAATAACTTCTGCTGCCAAAATGTATCTGGATTAAAACACAGATTATCACTTCAGTGGCTCTTAAATATCTTATTATGGTACTTTTGTAGTTTGACTATGTTGAGGAAAAGTTACTTCCTGTATTCTTGTTGTTCTTTGTTTGTTCTCTAGGTTGAAATGCACTTATTGTAAGTCTCTTTGCATAAAAGCGTCTGCTACATGACATGTGATGTAATAATGTAAAACTTCTACACAAAATTCAGCGTTACTGTTGTTGCAGCAACAGAGACGGTGCAAAACTACATTGATCACAAGTGTAGCAGCGTTGCTACACCTGTGATCAATGTAGTTTTGCACCGTCTGTTTGCAGATCAAGTGACAGACGGACACGCCCGGCTGCAGCGTCGCCTCCAGACGCAACAACAACGTATAAAAGATCTTTAAGAACACGAATGATGTCATAAATATACAGAATCATTCAGAGTGGAGCAGCTGTACTCACTGTCCTGTGTGACTGCAGACGTGGAGGAGTGGAGGAGTGGAGGAATGTGTGTCTGCTGCAGGAAAAACAAAGTGACACGTCACCCAGAAGCTCAGGGGGCGGGGCAACTGGCAACTGACAACTGGCAACTGACACACAGCTTCCTTTCATGTGGGAGTGTGTTTGTGTTCCTATACTTGTGAGGACCGCAGCCACTAAGACACGCCCACCCACGTGTCACAGGTCAGCTCCGCCCCCTCGCTCTACTGCTCAGCCCCTCCCACTTCTCAGTCTAACTCACCTGTTCCCTCACCTGTTCACTCACCTGTCACCTCACCTGTCCCCTCACCTGTCCCCTCACCTGTCCCCTCACCTGTTCCCTCACCTGTCCCCTCACCTGTCCCCTCACCTGTTCCCTCACCTGTCCCCTCACCTGTCCCCTCACCTGTCCCCTCACCTGTTCACTCACTTGTTCCCTCACCTGTCCCCTCATCTGTTCACTCACCTGTCCCCTCACTTGTCCCCTCACCTGTTCCCTCACCTGTTCCCTCACCTGTTCCCTCACCTGTCCCCTCACCTGTCCCCTCACCTGTTCCCTCACCTGTTCCCTCACCTGCCTCTGATCCCTCATCAGTCCCTCTTTGGGCTCCTGCCTTCAGACACACCTGGACTGAGTGTTACCTTCACATAGAAAGCGAATGAACCACGAACACAGCGGTTAAATGTTGTGAAGAATGTTTACTGTTTCACAAAGCATTTGGTTAAGGCTGTAAAATAATGTTTAGAACTGGAAACTAAAAGTTTAGGACTTGTTGGTCCTGACTTGGGTCTTGTTTATTTGGACTTGGGTTCTGACCTGGTTCTTGTTTTCTGGACCTGGACTAACTTCAGAGCGACTTTGCCGCAGCATTATGTACACGCATTACCATTACATGTACACGTATTACCATTACATGTACACGCATTACCATTACATGTACATGAAAACACACTTTTTCTGACTACATCTGGAAGAAAAAACAGTTTTCACTTCAGTGGCTCTTAAATATCTTATTATGGTACTTTTGTAGTTTGACTATGTTGAGGAAATGTTACTTTCTGTATTCTTGTTGTTCTTAGTTTGTACTCTAGGTTGAAATGCACTTATTGTAAGTCTCTCTGGATAAAAGCGTCTGCTAAATGACATGTGATGTAATGTAATGTAACATGTGAAAAGCAGAACTTCATGTCATGAATGTGGGAATATTTCATAAAATAATTGTATTAAGACTTATTAACTATTATCTTTACTTTTCCAACTATCATTTTATTTAGAACAACAACAACAAATTCAGGAGACTTGCAGCTCCCGCCCTCATTATTCTTTTAACATTTTTTCGTAGATGCATTCATTCTCACAAACACAAAATTACACACACACACACACACACACACACACACACACACACACACACACACACACACACACACACAGAGGTGGGTACCACTGCTGTTTCCAATGCTGTTCCTCCTCCTCCCATCAAAGCTCCGTCTCCACGCCGTGGCTACGCTGCGGCGGCGTCGACATCAGCCTCCGCCACGCCGCCGCTTCCCTTTAATCCGCAGCGTGTCGAGAGCCGGGCGCCAAACAAAGAGCCGTGTCTGAGCGGCGCGCGGCGCTTTGAACGGCGCTACACGCCTGATGAAGAGGCCACGCTCGTTGTTCCTCGTGTTCACCGGTCCCTCTTCCCATCCCAGTGCGCCCAGTGCGGCCCCCTTTACTGGGAGGGAACTCGAACCAGACGCACCGAGTGTTGATACGGCGTCTATTTGGCCCAGGGCGCGTTCCCGTGGTTTGACATGTGAAGGCGTGATGCTGATGACAGGTGGAGCGCTCCACTCCTCCACGCTGTCGCTCTCATCCGATGTCTGACGGATACAGCTGTGTGGCGGCCTCGTGTTGTAGGCGACCTACGCTCAACGCTGCGCCTGAATGCACCGCGTGTTGACGGAGGGATGGAGCTTCCCTCAGGTGAAGGAGCTTAAAACACGCTCAGTAAAACACCTCAAACAGTCAATATGAACACAAGAATAGTGAATCTGACTTCTGTTGACGTGTTTCTCTCACTGAACGTCTTCTCGGTCGGGACTCGTTCATCTCCAGATGTCGTACGATCATTATTATTATTACCGTCGCATTGAAAATGCGGAAGGTTGTGTTTTGATCGCCGTGTATTTATTTATTTATTTGTATGCGTGTTACTCGCATAAGTCAAAAAGTATTAAACCGAATCGCATGACATCTGGTGGGATGATTGGTAGGTCCTGTTCTGTGTCTACTCGGTGTCTACTGTATTTTCTGTCTCCTTGATTGTTTCATTCCCTGCACCTGAACCTCAGCCACTCTCTCGTTACTGTCTCATGTGGTACACCTGTTTCCGTGTGTTACACCTGGTTTCTCCACTGTATATTGTGCCACTCTTTCTCTTGTCTGTTGCTGGATTGTTGTCTTTTTTCCGTCGTCCTGTCTTTCATACGTATTCCTGATTCTGCGTGTTTCGACCCTGCCTCTCTCCTTAAGGATGGATTGAACCTCTGTGGCCCGTTTATTCCCCTCGCACAGACAAATCCCCTCGTGACACTGACATCTCGTCACCTTTAACCCTTCAACGCCGTCTCGGCGCCCCGGTTAGATACCCGCTCCTAAAGCGACCCGTCACCTCTGGACCATGAGCCCCGCCCCCTCGTCCTGTGAATGATGAGCCCAGACGATTCCATCCAAGTGGGTTACCTCATGTACACTCCTGTGTCAAACCACTACATCCTGAATAATATGGGAGGCAAGACTCGATTGACAACTTGCAACAAATAGCAAATCAATTTTGGAAATATACCATTTTAAATAATCTCGCTGATATTGATTTCGTATGACTCAACGGAGGTTTAATGCATAATTGTAGACACATTCCCACAAACCGCGGCCTGACAAAACCCGTCTCTTCTCTCTGCCTCCACTTTACTATTTGAGATGGATTATTCCTCCTGTCAGAGTCGCCAGTGATCAATACGTTATGATCGCTTATCATGTCGACGGCTGGCGACAGAATATGAGTTTTTACTCCCCGCTGCCGGATTCCAATCTGAGCTCCGCCCAAATGAAACGGAGGCCGAGCGCTTCGGATGGATCTTAAATATCAGCTGCCAGGCGCCGTCCTTTATGCGGCAGATTCCCCAAGAAAAATAATGTCCTGTGATTTCCCTGAAGGAGTGGTAATGGCACCAAAAAAAAAAAAAGCTGCATTGATTCCTCGCCAGCCGCGCCAGTAATTGGGATGCTGGCTGCTAGGCTGCCATTGATTTCTGGTGGTGGCCGGGTTGTGCTGCTGGTGTCGGACTACAATGACTAAATAACAGCCGGGCCGATGATCTTAATGCCACAAGCCAAGCACAGATATTGATTTCATTACAGAATGCCTCCGAGGTTCTCCGCACATACATTTTTTTATTGATCAGCAGCAATGTCCACATTACTTTCAGCGCTGTCACACGCGGGCCAATCAATGGCAGAGGAATGCTGAGTGCGTATAGGTACAGTGGGGCGGGTGACTCCGGTGGAAGGTGACCCCGACTGACGGGACTGATGAGTGTGAGCGTTCCCACCGCGACCCGTGGGACGAACCGCAGAGTCGGAGCGATTAACTCGTCCAATTGGGTTTCATTTGACCCTATTCAGCAGCCTGTTGGCCCAAGGGCAGCAAGGAAATAACAAATCAGACCAGCATCCGGGCTGGAAAAACTGCCCAGATAAGACGTGTTGATGGTGGAGGTGGAGAGTCATTTGTTCAGCCTTTAACCACAGGATACAACACCGGTAATTGGTTGATTTTTGTGGAACTGGATCATCCTGAGAGTCACAACCAGCCGACTGGCAAGGGGGGGGGGGGGGGGGGGGGGTGAGATGTCAAGATAAACACAAACATACATCAACTACCAAGTCTCCTTGTTAAGAATAGCAACGTTACAGATGTTTGTTGCATGTAGCCATGCTTTCGTACCTGGCTACCAGATAGCTACCGGGCTACCAGATAGCTACCTGGCTAGTTAGCTACCTGGCTAGTTAGCTACCTGGCTAGTTAGCTACCTGGCTAGTTAGCTACCTGGCTCTCTAGTCGTCATATGCGTTCACGCTACTTTGGTTACCGAAAAAAAAATGAGCCAAACAAAGCCGTCGCTCCTAATTCCACCCGATAGACATTGAGATCCAGCCAATCACAGCGCAGCGATGCTAACGTATCGTCCAGTTTACGACGTGCACCTTGTCATCCAGTGACGTGGTGTGTTTGTGTGAAGGTTCTCCCTGGGGGGGGGGGGGGGGGGGCTCCTCTCAGACCGTTCCCTTCCAAATGGCTCCTAATGAAGGAGCTCATTAAGGAACAGCGGTTGCTCCGCTCCCTTAATGAGGGCCACACAGCTGCTCATTAGGCTCAGGCCTCCAGGCTTTGTCTTCCCACCAACCGCCGATGACAGCTCAGCACCTTCTTTACCCCCCCCCCACCCCCACCCCCCACCCCCCCTCCGAGAAAGCTTTTCTGTTAAGGCGGGTGACCGAGCAGGTTAGCACATCTGGCACCATTTAGAGTCCTTGTCACTCGGCTGTTAGCGCTGCAGATAGACGCACATAACATCCCTAGAGGCTGCAAAGGGCATTACACTCATTGGATGGCACAGCGTTAACCTCCGTCAGTGGAAAATACGTTTGAGAAAGAGTTTTAATCGTTAACATTTAACCAAAACACGTGTTTCCATACCCTGAGCTTCAGGTGTGCTGTGGCCGACCTCACATGGGTGTGTATGTCCCTACTCCATTTACCCTGACCAGGAGAATGTCAATTAATAATAATTATATTATAATTATATTAATATGGATCCAGGCAGCAATTATATTTTCATCACAATGATGTCTCTCTATTGTTGTAACTTCCTTGAAGTGTTCCTGCTCGTCGGATCAACCTCCCACACGCCTCTTCAAGTCCCTCTGCAGACGCTCCCATTCCCAGCTGTTAAGCAGGTTACCTGAACTCTGCACTTTGGGGCTTTACTATATAATTATATCGTCTTAAGTGCGAGACATTTTATAAGTGGTTTGCTTCTCTTCCTGGAGTAAAGGTGCATCCCATTAGCCATCTGTGCAGAGCCCAGAAGCATCATGTGATGACATGGGAACCAATAAGAGAGAGCAATCAGAAGACCAGGTGTTTAACCCTCCTATTACCTTTGGGGTCAATTTGATTTGACCAATCAATAATGTTTAAAAAAAAAAATTGACAATTTCTTTTTTTCTTTTTATTTCATTTTTTTTCCTATTTTATTAATTTACAATTGAAAAACTTTTTTCAATGTCCTATACACAACTTATATATTTATCCCCAGGTAAAAAAATAAATAAGAAATATCAACCTTTATTTTTAATTTTTTATATTATTTAGGTACAAACAAAACAAACTTAAAGTGACACTTAAACTTGGGAAGCAATATTAATTCTAATAATGTTCTGGAGGTTTTAATTGCTGTGGTCAAATTGACCCCAAGGGTCAAATATGTTAGTAAATTTGAAGGTAACAGGAGGGTTAAAGAATATCTGAATGTGTGTATTTGAAATCTAACTGAGGTCTTGTGGTTTTTACCATATATATATATATATATATATATATATATATATAAACCTGGACAGGTCGCTAATGCATTGCAGGACACCATTTAGAGTCCAATTAACCCTTGCTGCATGTCTTTGGACTGTGGGAGGAAGACGGAGAACCCGAAAGGTAACCCACGCCGACATGTATACGTATATATATGTATATATATACATGTATTTATATATTTATATATATAAAGATACATATAATAAAGATCTATATATATTTATTTATATATAAATAAATGTATATATATATATATACATTTATTTATATATACATTTATTTATATATATATATATATATATATATATATATATATTCATATATGATATACTTTAGACTCTCGTCTGTCCTTGATAACAACTGTACAACCATTTCTTCTTGATCAAACCAGTCCTTCAAAGATCTCGAGTCAGCCAGCTCCTCCCACAATACGTACATTTTTATTGTGGACACGCCCCCCCCCCCCCCCCCTAAAAGCGTTCGACGCCGGATAAGAAATGAGTGAATTAGAGATGAAAATGAACTGACGCTGTTTCCGCCTAACTTAATTAATAACGAGTACAAGTTGGATGATCTTTGTTGAATATTGTATTTGGAGTCGAGCTGAAGATCCCACTATAACCAGTGATCCTCCCGCCATTGGCTTCACATTCCCGCTAATAGAAACTGAGCTAACGGGGACGTGGATGTCGCTGTAACCCGGTTTCTCTTCCACGAACGGAGATAATTGCGTCCGGCGTGCCGCGCCGAGCCGTCCGCCCAGCGCCCGGTCTCAGAATGAAAGCAATGCACTCTGGGTGATCGGGCCGGACGCGGCGGCCGCGCCTCATTAGGGCGCCGCTTTAACAAAGCTCCTCTCCCCGCGCCGCGGAGCGCCTCCTCATCCCGACGTTCCCTCACAAAGGGACATCAATCCCCTCTGAGCAGGATAATTACCGAGATAATTTTATCCGTAACGATGCTTGTCAGTCAGGAGCGCTGATGAAAATTAAAAGAACTTCTCTGTGAAATCTCTTCCCCCCCAGATTGATGTGTCGGGGGTGAAAAGGAGAAACTGGAAGTCGGAGAGAAACTTTTCCTCCCCCCCCCCGTCTATAATAGGCCGGCTCCATAAATCGCGGCGGCGTGAGCGATGTGCTCCCTCCTCACCTGGCCTCGGGCGGCGAGGCGCGTTCGCATCAATTCAAAAACAAAAGGTTGCGGGCGAGTAAACGGTCATCGGCGTATTTACATCATTCACCGTGACAAAGCCGCCGCCACCGCCGCCGCCGCCGCCGCCGCCCGCGTCGCGCAGCGTCCGTCATCGGAGGACATCATTCAACGTGACACTTAATTTGCTGTTCACACACACGCCGCTAACAACGCAGACACGCGTGTCACGGGCGGATCTCGGGGAATCGGCTTTAAACAAAACGGCGTACTTGATCACGGCGAGGAGAGGAGGCGGGGGGAGGGGAGGCGGCCCCGGCCCCTCGCCGCACGCCTTGATCTCGAATCCGAAAGCTTTCCGACTTGTCTTAGTGTTTAAAAAAAAAAAAACAGGCTACTTAAATAATTTCTGCGCCTCCGTTACCTCGCTGGGTGTAAAGTTAAGGCCTCCTGTGGATAACAGGAGATGAAAGAGAGGAAGACGTCGCCGCCTGAATGTTATAATATTTAGCATAAGCAGCGCCAAACATTTCTTCAAGGAATACACGTCTCGCGCTTTTCTTTTTAAAAAATTAACGTGGAGGAATTGGGACCTCCGGTACCCGTCGTCGCTCAACAAAGGCGACTGAACAGTCGCTTACGTCAAAAGTTTGACAATGACAGAATTAGAGCAGGTGTGTTTTTATTCCTCGGCTCCCCGTCCCCCACAGGGAACTCGGCTACGCGACTCACAAAAGAAGTTTACTTTCGTTTGTCATTTGAAATTACGCTCATTTGCATTTTTTTTTCCGGTACACGTGGAGAGAAAAAAACAACGCCGAGCGGAGCGGAGCGCGGAGCATCTTCTTCTTTTTTTATGGAGCCTCGGAGCTCCTGAAACGGGCTGCGAGCGTCTGCTGATCGGCCCTCCAGCGTTTCACACAGAATCTGTAATTCCAGAGAAGTAGAACTTCTCCAGATGTCGGAGTTCTGCCGATCCTCCGGCGCCTCCGAGGAACGGACCGCCGGTCTCTCAGAGGAGGAGAGGAGGAGCCGGGCATCAAGCTCATGTCATCAGTATGCAAGACGGGGTTAGCCTAGCTTAGCATAAAGACTGCAACAGGGGGATATGATCTTTATAATCTTAATGTTGTTAATTAATACTATGCCGATGATGATTATTGAGTGACGTGTACATTTCTAATACACAGACACAACCTCCACGCTCCTTAATATGCAGCTCATTGAAGGCTGCAACTAACGATTATTTTAATAATCAATTAATCTGTTGATTATTTTTTCGATGAATCGAATCATTAATTTTTTTTAACTATTCATTTTTATCCCTTTATTCAAAAACAGAACTGACGGTCCTTTACTCGCGTGAGTTTACTCGCCCGGCTAGCTGTGGTTTAATCGAGTCATTCCCGCCTTAGAGGGGACGTGGCTTATCTCCGTGGAAACAGTTATCATTTCCTTCATCCGCCGTGGAAGAATGAACCACTAGTTCTGCTTTAAACTTATTGTGAACATCGCACAAACATCGGAACATCTAACGCCTTGTATTTGGTTCATAAAATGAATATTGTGTATATATATACGTATATATGTATATACGTATATATACTACGTCTGAATGTCGCCACTTCCAGCACTACGAGAGCAGCAGCAGTTGGATTAACCAATGGCGGAGCAGCTCGAACTTGAACATCTCCGCGACTAATTGAGTGGCGTAATAATCACGAATCAATAATGAAATTCATTGCCAACTATTTTAATAATTGATTTTTATTGATTTTATGTATTCGTTGTTGCGGCCCTAGCCACAGCTGTTGATGTGAGTGTTGATCTTTCAGTCACATGTACAATAAGACATACAGTATCTCACATGTCATCATCTCGGAGTCTCCTGGTAATTACTGAAGCTTTTCTGAACCTCTTTCCTTTTTTCTTTTTTTTTGGTTGATGTTTTTTCTTTCTCTCACGTGTCACATGTCGGCCTGTTTATCTCCATTAATGAACACCCGCAAAAAAGGAAACATTCAGTGAAAATGAACATTTTACGGTTCAGCAGAGACGGATACATTCATTAAAATGTTTCCTTGTGATGTTGTTTATAAAAAAAGGAAAGGAAGATCATTATATCTGGCGAAGCATCCTCTTATTATTTCAAACTCTGATTCCTCATGGTGGTGGCGATCCACCATTTTTTGTAAAAAGACATATTGGTTGATCTTCTCCTCTCCTGAGGGACTTTTCCTCTTGGTAGTTTGTTGCTTACAGCTGAAGACGTGACGGTTTTCATCCCCGATCCTTTCTCCTGCTCATCATCAGCCGCGTTCCAAGACGAGTTTCTGGCTCCGTCTTCGTTTCCTTAAAATCATCTTTTTATCCTCCGTGCCGTGTGCAGAACTGCAGAACCTTCCTCTGCGCGGATAACCTTTGAACACGAGCGCATTCGAAAAAGAGGGGAAATTAAAAGAGAAATCAATAAGGGAGGATTTTTTTGTGTCTAAGCGGGCCAGTGTGAAGAATCCAGCGGAGCGTTTCTCATGGCGAGGAGCCGCCGCTGACCTCCACGCCGCCGGCAGATCAATGGACAGGACGGAGGCCACCGGGGCATTGATCGATTAATCAAAGCTAATGTTCTTTTGAACACAGCCCTATTAACCCAAGGCGAGGGGAAGCGCCATGTTTTATTTAGCCGTCCCTTGTTGACTCCCGTCCTCCCGTCGCAGGCTTCAAACAGACGGGACGATCGGGTCGGATCTGAGACCCGTGGAAAACCGTTTCCCTCGTATCTCGACCCACATCCGCGTGGATGTGTTTACGAGCCTTTTCAGGATTTTTTTTAAAGGGGTCGTAATATGAAATTCCACTTTTTTAGTTTTTAGTGCTTCTATACGTTAGTTTGTCTCCCAACACAAAAACGCTGGAAAAAAACACTCAGGCGGCTCGTTGTAGTTCCTCTATGTCAGAAACGATATGCTTGAGTGGTCGATTGGGATCACCACCAACATCTAGGTCGATGTTGGCATTGGAACCCCCCCCCCCCCCCCACCACCACCACCACCACTCGACCCCCCAGTTTAGAGACGGTTCCGTGACCTGGCGCCATAAGTCAGGGTGACCAGACGTCCGGTTTTCCCCAGACATGTCCTGTTTTTGAGACCTAAAAAATTCCAAAAACGTTGGGATTTTGCTTCGTGGGATATTTGTGTTTCTCTGGGTTTTCACAAACTAGTATTCACCCCTTACACGTTTTGGAAATGGTATCTCCCGAGCTCTGGCGGAGGTCTGACGGTATAGAGAGCAGTCATTGGTCAACCGATCTCAGGGTTGCCAGATACACCCTCCAAATAATACAACCATGTTGAGCCTTTGGTACGATACTTCACCTCCAAACTGGCAACCCGGAGCACCTCGCCCACTCAGAGCAGGTGAGTCTGTGGGGAGGTGTTTCTGACAGGTGCAAAGGGTTTGAAATGATTATTGTGGTATTTTCACCAAAATATGTTACAAACATTACATTAAGACCCCAAGGAACCAGATAAAAAAAATGGCACAATATGTCCCCTTTAAACACATCTCTTCATTTTCTGTATTGTTGTTTTTGCTCAACAACATTGTTCATGTGATACTCTTTTAAATGATGTCAGAACATTTTCTTAAGACACTCTTTTGAGAGAAGTGCGTTGCGGCCGCTGCTGAGATGTTCGTACCGCGATGGAGAGACTGAGACCTTTTCTCTACTTCATATTTTCTCTAATTTGCATGAAAGATTCCATATTCATCCCTGAAGATGTATCTTTGCTCTGAATCCTTTTTGCCGAAGCGGTGCCGGTTCCTGTCCGGTCCCAGAAGGCCACGGGGAAGTTTTCAAAATTACTTTTTAATCTCCTCACATTCCAGGACATACATAATGCAGGCCATTCCACATTTAGGTCCCTGGTGTGAGTGAGAAGACCACATGTGTGCAGTCCAAGCCCCGCCCACTTTATGATACCGATCCTGTGTGTCTTAGAACAGAGCCCGGCTTTATGCTAAGCTAGGCTAACCATGTCGGACACCAGCTCTCTGAACAATGTGAAGACTGAGCATCTCACTCGTTTTAGGATACACTGAGCACCTCTCTCCTCTTCTCTCTCTACTTATGGATGAAATGACATCTCTCCATCACTTCTTGATGTTAAACTCTGACAAAACTGAAGTATTGTACTGGTCCCTGAACGCCCCAGGGATCAACTTTCTGGTGATGTTGTTTCTGTAGATGAGGTTGTTCTAGCATCCAACACCGCTGTAAAGAATCTCTGCTATCTTTGATCGGGACTCATCCTCTAACTCCACGTGAAGAACATTTCACGGACTGCATTTCTTATAAAATAGCATTACATCGTGGAAATTTCTGTTTATGTTTCTGGTTTGGTTGTGATTGCTGCAAACCATGGCAAGTATCAAAACTGACTTAAAAATATATTTAGCATTGCTCCACTTGCTATAAGAGCCAAGTCCTTGTAGTCCATAACGTATTTCCAAAAGTAGTTGGTCATGTGACCAGATAATAATAATAACAACTTTATTTATATAGCACTTTTAAAAACAAGGTTTACAAGGTGCTCTACAGATAAACAAAGCATAAACACAACTTAAATGGCGGCAAACAAAAAAGACCATACCATAAAGCATTGAATACAACTAAAACCAAACAAATAGGCAATTAAAATAAAAACATAAAAGGACGACATTACGTACTGTCTTTTGATTCGATACTGCAAAACAAGTTTACCTACGGGTACTAATAAAGTAACCTAACCTAACCTAAAAGCAGTTCTAAAAAAGTGGGTTTTAAGAAGTGATTTAAAAGAAGTTACTGATTCTGCCTGATGACCAGGTGACCAGGTGACCAGGTGACCAGGTGACCAGGTGACCAGGTGACCAGGTGACCAGGTGACCAGGTGACCAGATGACCAGGTGACTAGGTGACCAGGTGACCAGGTGACTAGGTGACTAGGTGACCAGGTGACCAGGTGACCAGGTGACCAGCGTTAGAGTCACATCAACACGTTCAATGAATACGACAGAATGCATGAATCATGAGTCGTCGACATGGACCACGTCAGGGCCTCGTTGAATCCTGGGCTCGATCACATCTGCATGCTGCTGGAGGCCGGTCCAGCTCCACATCAGCCTCCCAGTCGTTTCTCCCAGCATGCACTGGGAGCGACCGCCACCAGCCAATCAGCATCACGCGAGGGTCTCCTCTGAATCGCCTCCCTCTCTCCGACGTGCAAACACAACCCGTTTCCTTTTTAATGATCTCCTCATATTCACGTCCTCCTGGATATCTGCATATCCACCCCCCCCCACCTACACACACACACACACACATATACACACACACACACACACCACCCCTCCTCAGTTTATCCTCACGCAAATTTGACGGCATCTTGAAAGAGCTGCTTATAATTTCTGAGGTGAACGCACCTCCATCTTTCTGCTCCTTATCCCCTCTCTCTCCCCCTCTCTCCCTCCCCCGCCCTTGAGTTTCTCCAATGTCAGCGCTCACTTCAAAAGCCTCAGAATGAGTTCTGAGGACTCCGGCGGGATTTCCCATTGCAAACAATTATTCTGTCCGTGGTTCTTCTGACGGAGACTTCTTTAGATTTCTATCACCGGGCCGTGAATCAGATCTCTCTGTGTCTCGGCGGTGGTGATGCTATTGACCAAAACCTCGCGCTGAATGCAGATTCTCCTCCGTCGGAGGGTCTGGGAGCTGATTTAATGCTAGCAGCTCATCCAGGAGTCAGATGTGGGCAGCACATTTAGGGGGGAAGGAGAATTCTGATGCCGAAGTCTTCTCACTCCGAGTTGTTGGGTAGTTGAGGTTGAGTTAACTTTCTTAACTCACTCTTTCTGGTCCAACCTTCTCCCCTTCTTCTCTCCCTGAAACCCTCCAACCTGCACAGCCTGTACACCTGGCATACCCACCCGGGCTCGGGGGTCTTTCATCCAAAATAGATAAGAAGGCCTCTCTGTAGCCACAGGAAGGCGTTGTGAAGCCCCCCCCCCCCCCCTCAGTACTCCCCCTCAGGTATCCACCCACACACAATCAGCCATGTCCTGGAGGGGAGAACCCGATGTGAGTCAACAGGCACAGATAAATAAATGCATCAGCTTTCTTCATTCTGAATTTCAGATTATTGCTGCAGGACTCTCGGGCGAAGTTTGAAACCAAAGAGAGAGAGGAGGCTGAGGAGGCTGAGGAGGATGAGGAGGATGAGGAGGCCCACCTGAGAGCCGCTGCATTGTCTCATAACTCCAGACAATAGGAGTGAAACACAACACCAGCGTTGTTATATCCTATTGGTGTGTACAATCTGTACTTGTTTTGACTGTTGAATGTTGTTTTTAACGTGTAGAAAATGTATTCTTTTTAATATCTGAGTTGTATTTTCTACCTGTGATCCATCACAGTGAACATCACATCTTCTTTTAATTGATGTCAAAAAATACAAGAAAGTGAGACCAGTAAATCAATCTGACAGTTATGGCCGGATGTTAATAATGTTGAAACACGGCTCTTAAAAGAGAGAGAGGAGAAAAACTGGACCCAAATATGTTTTTTATCGCCGTGTATTTATTTATTTGTATTATATTAAATCATTACCTTTCGAGAATTTGAGAATGCTGAAGGTTATGTTTTGATCGCTGTGTATTTATTTATTTATTTATGTATTTATTTGTATGCGTGTTATTTGCATAAGTCAAAAAGTATTAAACCGGATCGCATGAAATGTGGTGGGATGATTGTTTATTATCCGGGGACCATTTGATTAGATTCTGGGATCGATCGGGTCAAAGGGTCAACATCTAGTTCTAGTTCAGTATGTTTTTTTATGAGACTACAGTTTTTAGCTATAATTTCTTTCGTGGAAAATTCAATATACATAATAATTATTTTAAATATGACTCATTACTGCAGCGTGTCATTTTTAATCTCTTTTATTCCTCTTAAATGAATCAAAGGCTTCTGCGCTCCCCCTGGATGGCGTCTGTGTACAGGAGATGTCGGTCGCCCGTAAACGTTCTTTCTTCCCGCTGCTGTCGGAGCGCTGATCAACCTAATGAACGCCGGGCTGTGGGCGCTCCTGGAGACAGGTGAGCCCGGACGGTTTTGATCTTTCAAACATGTATTCCATCTCTTCTCCCACCGCGAGGGAGCCTCCTCCCAAGGTCAGCGCTCAAAAGGCAGGGTGCACCATGGGAAATGAGCCTCGGCAGGGCGCGTGCCGGCCGGCGCTCAGCGCGGCATCACATGGATCCGACTGACACCAGTGAATTCTCCCGGCGTCGCCCATCACTACCTGTTCCTGCCACAGAGGGAAACCAAAGGCCCGCTCTAATTGTGTCATTAATATCATCGCCGCCTGAAAGCCAATTATTCTGTCTTTGAGCTTCACCTGCGCCAACCTTGAATCACCGTGACGGAGCGCGGGGCGCCGTGCTGGTGACGGAGGAGCGTTCCACTCATCTGAGATCAAAGCGGTGGATACTGGATTCTGTCCTGAGACGGAACAACGGGCCTCCGACGGCCTCGTGAGAACCAAGAGGAGCAGCGGCGCGGCGGACGCTGCTGTCTGATGACGAACACCGTTCTGGAAACTCAATGTTTTGGTTCACACTCTGAACTTAATTAAAATGTTGAATTTAAAATAAAAGTAGAACAGTGTGTGTATGCATATCCCCCCCGTGGAGATGGGAAGCAGATCACACGTGTTTCACTGGCAATAGATTTGCTTCATGTTCCTATGAACAGAGTTCCGTTAGCTGTGAGCTCTGTTAGCTCTGTTAGCTCTGTTAGCTCTGTTAGCTCTGTTAGCTCAAACAAAGTCAGAGCTGATGGACCATGTTACTCATCATGTTGAGTTTATTTAAAGATTTAAAAAAATTCTGCTGTTTGCATTTCTGAAAGATTCATCATATATATATATATATATAATTATATATAATATATATATATATATATATTTATATATAATATATAATATATATATTTATATAATATATATATATTATATATATGAAATATATATAATATATATCATATATATATATATTTCTATATAATATATAATATAAATATTTATATAATATATATATATGAAATATATATATAATATATATATATATATATACACACAAACATGTACATGTAATATACACACATGCTAGCATTATAATAAAATCCTAATTTTTTAAAGCATGAACGACTTTAACCACGAGATGTCCTCCACCATGTAGCCATGAATGAGCACCAACATATGGGGCGGACTAAATACATAATCTCCTGGTGAAGATTTAAAAATGAATGCCCTCCAATAAAGTGTTTTTATAGCTGCTTGTTTCTGAAAAGGCCTGACCGACGTATCCGTCATCACGTCACGCCGTATTGTGATCGGCTCGTCTGTCGACGCCATTTGTGGAGCAGCGTCTACAAATAATACGCCACGTCAAGCACATATTTATTCTGTATTCCCGTAACTAAATGCACAAATGATACTTAAACCTTGGAGCTCTCAGCCACACACACACTGACGTCCTTCCTCCGCCTGGCCGGCCAATAGCAGGGCTGCATCCTGGAGTATTAATAAAAGCCTGCATGCGCATCTTCAGCGTGACAAATCAGGGTTGTGACTCCTAACGGATCGTCGGGCCGTTGTTGCCTCGTTATAAACTATGTGTGGGGGGCTCACAAGTGTGGTTTCTCCCACCTGCTTCAGGCTAAAGAAACACTGATGAATTAAACAACAGAAAGACAATCAATCAGAGCGAGCCGCCGTGTCAGGCCGGCTGCTGCCGGTGGGAACCAATGGGAACGCCCGAGAGGGAAAGGAGCAGCAGACCTGCACACTGTCAACCGACACCCTGTCCAATGGACGTCAACCACCACCTCCAGGGGTCCCACCTCCTTGGGGGTCCCACCTCCCTGGGTGGTCCGGCTCCGGACCGGCGGGAAGCGGCGTCTCTATTTGACTGAATGTGGCACGTGAATGTGAGCAATCAGCTCTTTGTCTGATTATTGTGAAATACATCTCCAGATCCAATGGCAGCATTTGTTTTGACCTTTGCCTTTGATCACATTTGGCTGTTCTTGGTTATTTTTAGACGGTATAGTTTGGTTGAACATGTTTGAGATGAAAATTATCATATCTGTGCTGAGCGTTAGAAATTAAATGTATGCTTTCATGGATGGAGTTTAATATTAAATAGCAAATAAGAAAATATTGTTTTTTTAACTGAGTTCATTATTATTATGCAGCTAACATATTATATATAATGTCCTTTTTCCAATGTCTGCTTTTATTATTTTTACAAAATATATATATTTAATAGATAAGATTATAAATAGTCTAAATAGATGTCAGCATTTAACATAACAGGTTAGTATTTCATAATGAGGACCTGAGTCTAAAACATATATATTTATGTTATTTCAAAATGTCGTTATTATTTTTTGGTTTGGTATTATTATATTTTATTATTTTCTTTAATATTTTATTTTAAAGGAGAAAAAAGAGTGTGATCTCTTATCCAAACAACCCCAAATTAAATTTGATTTGATGATTGGACTAAAACACTAAACAGGATTTAATCAAATAAATTAAAACGAAGAGATCTGCTTTTGGAAATGAACCCTTCATTTTTTTTCATATCAATAATAAATATGTTACACCTTTGATATTGATAGAAATGTTTTCACAAACATTCATGACCGTTGTGTTGAAGAGAGAAGAAAGAGGACGCAGTGTGCAGGAGGCCGAGATGGCCAGTGTGTGTGTGTGTGCGTGCGTGTGCGTGTGCGTGTGTGTGTGTGTGTGTGTGTGTGTGATAGGGATCTTGATGGCTGGGAATCAATCAAGCAGAATCAAGCTCCCGCCCCCGCTGCTCTTATCACGTGTCAGTGTGCTGACCGATGGTCCAGATTTGAGATGATCTACATGTCTTTATGGAAGTGGGATTAATCCATCAGGGTCGGACTCACTCCATCATTCCTGTTCTTACTCCTCCAGGAGGAAACACAAAGAAAGACTGGTCTGCACAATCGTTTTCACATCAGCGATGACATCATAGACCGTCATCTTTAATCACTTATCCCGTTTAGCGTCGCACACCTACGAGCAATTTAGAGACATTAACTTAAGCTGAGAACCTCAGAGAGAGAACCGCAACAGGGAGAACGTGCAACCTCCACACGGAAGGGCTGCCTGGGAATCGAACCCTCGCCCTTCTCGCTGGTTCCTTGTAGTGAGTTTTGACATTTGCGAAGTATGAAATATTCCATATTGCCTGGCCACTAAAAGTGACATCAGAAAAAAACAGATGTGGGGGTAAAACTAGGAGAGCTTGGTGCATTCAACCATGTTAAATATGACCAGAAGTACAAGGGTACCTCGTACCACTGGACTTGTATGAGCCAATCGCATAAGGGTACCTAGTACCACTGGACTTGTATGAGCCAATCGCATAAGGGTACCTAGTACCACTGGACTTGTATGAGGCAATCGCACAAGGGTACCTCGTACCACTGGACTTGTATGAGGCAATCGCACAAGGGTACCTCGTACCACTAGTGCTGCTGTAGCTCAGGAAGAGGTTCAGAGGTCGGAGGAACATGCCTTAAGGCACCCAGACCAGAACCAGCAGCGAGGCTGGACCAGTTCCCGGCTGAGGAGAGGACGAATGTTGCAGAGACGTCGACAGACCCGACAGATCCAGATCCACGGTACCCAATTCAACCGGGACCGGGTCAGGGTTTGTTTTGAGACCAGAGTCTTCCCTCCAACCTTCCATGGCCTCATTCCCAGCCTCTTCCACGGGGTCCTGAAGCCAACCGGCTCCTGTGGGTTTCCAGTCAAATACCCCCCCCTCCCACCCCCACCCTCCACACCCTCTCTTCACAATGAACTCCCTTGCTTGTCCTCTGTTCCAGTCAAGGTCGAGGCCCGTGATATCGTAATTAAAAGAAGAAAAAGGGGAAAGTGAAACTTCTCCATCTTCAAATGAAGCCCCAGATTTGTGAGCTGTTCAATCAGATCTTTTAAACTCACTTAACGTCAGATTAATCCCCGGCGCTCCTCAAGTCGGCCCGAGCTTCCCGCTAATGAAATTAAGAGCAAAGGAAAGCCGGAATAACAGATTCAGAACGCATCGCTGGGCCAGAGGAACCCAGAAGCTCTGGAGCTCCTGCTCAGAGGTCTGATCGCTCACCGAGCAGGAAAGGCCTTTCATGAAATCAATATGTATTCTCGGATCTGGAAAAACTAAAAAAGGGTGAAAGTTTAGACACAGCTCTGGCAGGGTTCATCCACATGACCAATGAACAGGTTCATCCTCATGACCAATGAACAGGTTCATCCACATGACCAATAAACAGGTTCATCCACATGACCAATGAACAGGTTCATCCTCATGACCAATGAACAGGTTCATCCACATGACCAATGAACAGGTTCATCCACATGACCAATGAACAGGTTCATCCACATGACCAATGAACAGGTTCATCCTCATGACCAATGAACAGGTTCATCCACACGACCAATGAACAGGTTCATCCACATGACCAATGAACAGGTTCATCCTCATGACCAATGAACAGGTTCATCCACATGACCAATGAACAGGTATGAGTATGAGGGAGAATGCTGCCTTATATCTTTTAGAAACATATTATTTAAAACCCGGTGTAAATGCACATATGAATATAACACATTCCCAGGGCTTTTCCAGGCATGGGAATAAGCGTTTACTTGTTCCAGGACTTTTCCAGTTTTCCATGACCGAACCCTGTGTGCTCATACGTCACATGATTACCGGATATGTTCCAACAAACCAGAAGCCTCTAAATTCACCTTTTCACATGAGATGAACCACCAGAGAGTCTTTAACAATAAACTGGAAGCAATTATTTAATAGGCTCTGGATTATTTAGATGATATTATCATATTGGATGTATTATTAATCGGATATCAATATTTCATTTTTAAATATAACGGTTATTGTCAAACCTTATTTACATGTGCAAAGGAACCATGTTTTTTAAATGTAATGTCTGAGTAATACTACATTTGTGCCTGAGTGAGGCAGACAAGTGAGAACAGGAGTATTTATAGAGAAACACTTTATTTTGGGAAAGATCAGTTCAAAGGAGGCAGACCGATGAGTATTAATAACTTTCCTGCTTCACATGAAACAAGTTCAGCTCGACTCTTCACATCCTTCACAGGAAACCGTATGATGTGGAGACAATAATACATTCCATTAAACACAGATGACCCCAGGACGGCAGTCGTCTCATTGGTCGCTGGTCCTGGGCGTGGCTCACCGTGAGCCTGAGGTTCTGATTGGTCGTTGGCACAGGGCGGCCTCAGCTTCAGGCCATGGGCAGCTCGTGATAGGCTGCGTACTGACCGGTCACGTGATGGTAGATCTGGACCGGGAGAGAACAGTCTGGAGGCACGCTGGGGAGAAGTGGTGTGTGTGTGTGTGTGTGTGTGTGTGTGTGTGTGTGTGTGTGTGTGTGTGTCTGTGTGTGTGTGTCTGTGCGAGTGTGTGTAAGTGCGTGTGTGTGTCTGTGTGTACATGCATGCGTGTGTGTGTGTATCTGTGTATGAGTGTTGGGGTGCCTGTGTGTGTGTGTCTATTTGTGCGTATGTGCATGTATGTGTCTGTGGTTTGTGTGTTTGTGTGTATCTATGTGCATGTGTTTGTGTGTGTGACTGTTTGTGTGTACGTGCATGTATGCGTCTGTCTTTGTGTGTGTGTGCATGTGTGTCTGTGTGTGTGTGTGTGTGTGTGCATGTATGCGTTTGTCTTTGTGTGTGTGTGCATGTGTGTCTGTGTTTGTGTGTGCGAATGCATGTGTGTGCATGTACTGTATGTGTGCGTGTGTTACAGTACATATGCGTGTGTGTGTGTGTGTGTGTGTGAGTGTGCATGTGTGCGCATGTGTGTGTGTGTGCGTTTGAGTCCCCACCTGCCTCTCGATGTCGGCCAATAGGCTGCTGGCTCCCAGGCGGAACAGGACCGGGCTGAGCCAATCGTTGCCCAGCTCCTCTTTGATCAGAGCGAGCCACACCAGAGACTCCTGAGCCGTCCGGATCCCCCCCGCTGGCTTGAAGCCCACCTGAGACACACACACGCACGCACGCACACACACACACACACACACACACACACACACACACACACACACACACACACACACACACACACACACACACACACACACACACACACACACACACACACACACACACACACACACACACACACACACACACACACACACACACACACACCTCGGTCAACAGGACAACACTCCTCTTGAGGCGTGATTACAACATTTAGTCGTGTAATTCATGCCGACATATTTCTTCATGTTTCTCCACGTCTACGGAGGCCTGGGAGGGACAACACGGTCTCATCCAAACTCTCCTGGGAATGAGCCGTAAGATCTGCCGCTGCAGGCCAACGCATCAACTCTAGAGACGTGAGGAGATGGACGTCTCCTAGTTTCTAAATAAGGGCGTGTCCAAGTCAAACGAGACATTATCTCATTTCAAATACACATTATTTACTGAAATAGAAATGAACTAAAAAACTAAAAAACGATGGTCATCATGGTTGAAAGTATCAACATATTTCAAACTATCCTATTTCACACAGGAGCCACTTGATAAATGTAGAGTCCACAGTGTGTTTATTGTATTCATGAAACAATAGAGATAAATAGGAACGACCCTGTAACTATTCTGTTCACATCCTGAAGACGAGCTGCGTCGCTGCTGTACCTTCTGGCCCGTACGCAGGAAGTAGTCCCGGATGGCCCTCGCCATCACTATGGCGACGGGGTACGTGGCGTTGACGGACTCCTTCCCCGTGGACGTCTTGATGAAGTCCGAGCCTGAAGGAGTCAAACGGGAGACACTGAGTCCTCCACACAGACACACTGCAAAGAGACTTTTACATGACTTTCCCAAAATTCTCTCATAACTTTTACATATTATTTCTATGACTTTTCCATAATTTTTCTATGACATTCCCATAACTTTGACATAATTTTTCTGACATTTACATAATTTTCTCAGAACTTTTCCATAATTTTTCTATGACATTCCAATAATTTTTCCATGACTTTTACATCATTTTCTCATAACTTTTCCATGATATTTCATTTTCATGACACTTCAATGACTTTTCCAGGACTTTAAATAACATTTCTATGACCAAACATGTTTTTCTATCTCAGTGCCTACATGAAAACATGAGAACATTTTGTATTTAAACTAACAATAAGAATTCCAAAGCATACAGTATATACAGAGTACATTTACATGACTTTTCCCAAAGCTTTACTTTACTTTTCCAGGTTTCCATGACTGTTTGAACCCTGCTCTCTGTTGAAGCTGCACATGCTCAGTAGCGCTCGTGAGACAAAGACAACACTTTAAGATCTGAAGCGGCCAAAAGCCTTTTAGTTGTCGTAGATGTGGGTAAATCTAACGTTGTTCTGCCGTTCTTTGTGGTTATTTCGTAACTTTATGCTGAGGGGCAGAAGACGAGCTGCTGAACAGATGCTGCCCACGCGGCTAACAGAGGGCGGCGTGTACGCTCATCAATAAAATCCTTCATTTCTCATTCCCTTCCTTCACAGCCAATTATGTTTTATCAGCTTTCCTGATAAAAATAGAAGATGAAATGACACTCTTTAATAGATTACCCGCAAACTGCAGGAAAGAAAAAGAAGAAGAGAAAAAAGCCCCCCTCCCTGCCTCCCTGGTGTATAATGACTGTTCATTACCGAACAGAACAAGATGAACATTTTCCAGTTCATTAAAGACATGTTCGATGTATTTTTCCAGCCAGGTCTTTCTCTCCGCCGCTCTCCCCTCTTCCTCAAACTGGCATAATCCTTAAGATTCGTTATGGGGAGTCTTAATTACAAGATAATGGATAAGGGTTATTAAATGCGGGTGGCGGTAATGAAGCGCTATTCATTTGCGTGGGCAGGGGGATACTGGCGAGGGACCGGCGGAGCAAAATAGCCCGCATCCGAGATTAATAGGTGAAATTATCATTCAATTTCAGGAATCTCATCCGCAATTCATGGGAACACGGGGAGATTAAGGAGCGAGTGCGGCGACAAAAGCAATGCATTCTAATAATGATCTCTATCAGAGCCCCTGACAATTTGGTCCTGTAATCGGCTTATTATGTGATGGCTAGTTAAGCGTGTGTGTGTGTGTGTTAGAGAGAGAGAGAGAGAGAGAGAGAGAGCGAGTTCCATTTATCAGGTTGACAAAGGACAAGTCTAAGCTAAGCAGCAGCGCCACAAACTGGACGGCTGCAGGAATTACACCATCTACGGCCGACTGGAGACGTTCTAAAACCTCTTAATGTCTTACTTATAAACCTCTTACATCTCTCTCACTTATAAACCTCCTAAATCTCTATTGCTTATAAACTTCTTGGATCTAGACCTCTTATTGTATCTTACTTATAAACCTCTCTTACTTATAGACCTCTTAAATGTATTTTAGTTATAGAACTCTTAAATGTATCTTACTTATAGACCTCCTAAATACCTATTACTTATAAACCTATTAAATGTATCTTACTTATAAACCTCTTAAATATCTCTTACTTATAAACCTCTCTTACTTATAGACCTCTTAAATGTATTTTAGTTAAAGCACTCTTAAATATCTCTTACTTATAGACCTTGAATGTATCTTATTTATAGACCTCTTAATGTCTCTTGCTTATAAGACCTCTTAAATGTATCTTACTTATATACCTTAAATATCTCTCACTTATAGACCTCTTTAATATCTCTTACCTATAAACCTCTTAAATATCTATTACTTAAAGACCTCTTATATGTATCTTACTTATAGATCTCTTAATATCTCTTACCTATAAACCTCTTAAATATCTATTACTTAAAGACCTCTTATATGTATCTTACTTATAGATCTCTTAATATCTCTTACTTGTAGACCTCTTTGTCTCGGGGGTCTTGTGAGAACAGCTTCATTCTCTGTCTCTATCTGTACCTTTATTTTGAAAGGGAGCCGTCTGTCTGGCCGTGGTCCTCTTCTGCGCGGCTATGGAACCGGCCCACACGTCACGTGTTCTGATCATGCCGAACATGTGAAGCCTCATCTATTATTCAGAGACATTTGTCGACAGGCGCTGATCAGACCGCCGGGCGGTAACGAGCTGCCGGCGCTCGCTCCCCAGAGAAGGAGAACGACTCCAACAACGCCCGACTCCCCCCCCACACACACACACACACACACTCCAACTGCTCCTCGGAGCGACCCGCTCCTTCAGGAGACGGCCACCGGGGGCGCCGCGGACTCACCCGCCATCATGGCGACCAGGCTGGCCTTGTAGACGTTGGTGAAGGTGCCCAGCTCCCCGATGGCCAGGATGGTCTTCATGTGGGCGTCGCCACACGCCTCCCGGAACGCCCGGATCTCATCGTACAGGGCTGAGGGGGGGAGACATGGAGTGGCATAAAACATTTGGTTTGGCTTTTTTTGGTAAGAAGCAGCCATTGTTCTCACGTCCTCTACGGGGCTTGTTGTTGTTTCTGTCAGCAGACTAAACGCCACGGTTCATACGCATGTCAACCAATGGAGTTACAGGAATTTTCTAGGAATTTTCCATGACTTTTAACCAAATTTCCATGACGAGTGTACGCCTTAAATGACACAAATGAATGAGAGACAATAGTTTGATTAAAAGAATAAACATGTATATACATCTTTATTCTTTTAATCAAACTGCAGATACATACATATGAATATAACAAGTTTCTAAGGACTTTTTCAAACATTTTGGGATAACATTTCTGTTTTCAAGGACTTTTCCAAGCCTGGAAATAACAATATTTTTAATTCCAGAACTTTTGCAAGTTTTCCAGGACCGTACGAAACCCTGCAAAAAGTTTGATCGTCTTTAGTTGAGGGAGGAAAATAGTGATGAATCCAATTTTAAGATATTATATCCTGTCTCCAGGACTTAAGATGAAAATAAGTGAAAAAAACTGGTTTTGCTATTTTTTTTACCCAGAAATAGAAAGTAGAAAAATAACAACAAAACCACAGATAGATTCTTGTGTTACAACCGCAATTCAATTCGGTTTATTTATTTTATTTGTTTATTTATTTAGTTTTGGAGTTCAAAATCAGTATTTAATAATAATGCATAGCCCAATCTCACTACACGCCACCTGCAGACACCCGAGCTAACCGTCCTCTCCGTTCCCTGGCGCTCGCCGTACCTTCCCACTGTCCGGTGATGGCGAGCGTCCGGTTGATGACGATGTCGATCTCCGCGGCGCCGTCCGCCACCGCCAGGCGGACCTCCTGCAGCCGGGTCTCCAGCGGCGTCTGGCCTGCCGGGAAGCCGGTGGCCACTGTGGAGACGGGCACGGTTCACGCTGCGCTCGGGTCGGCCCCTCAGGTGTGACGGACGCCGACTCACCTGAGGCCACGGGGAGGCTGGAGTTGGCTGCTTTCAGAGATTTGACGGCGTCGGCCACGCGGGACGGGTACACGCACACGGCTGCCGTGGTAACTCCTGACACACACACACACACACACACAAGCAGGGATGAAGAGACACGTGATGAGCTGGTCTGTGGCGCCCCCTGCTGGCGGAGTGCAGCTCTGAACTGACAGTGGCACTGACACGTTCTAAGAAATGTATGGAAGAAAAACTAAATCGCGATTTCATGTTCAGAGAACAAATCAAACAAAGAGGAAATGTAAATAATTTCTATAATTGGCCGATTGTGACAACATTATGCTTTCCTTTGTTCCATAGCTTAACCTGAATATCTTTCCTTCTAAAGTTGGTAGGATGAAATGAGACAGTTTGTCTTTTTTGATTTAATCAACTTTCTTTAGAATAATTCTTCAGTTTCGTCCACATAAATAAAAATGATGAATTTATTTTTACTGGAGATTTTAGGAACATTTGGAAACAGATGAGTCGGCAATAATCGTAGTGAATTGACTAAACCCCACTGTAATCTAATCGTAGTAGTATAAATATAATAATGTACGTGTAACTTGATCTTTAAACTGCAACTGTGCAGAACCCTGTGCTCTATTTTGAACTGAAGAAAAATATAAGAATATATGTTTTTTTAATAGTTTAATTGTTATGTATAAAGGCCCATCTCCAGTGTTCTAGTGGTACATTGTGTTATCGCCTTAGAAGACGAGCAGAGGGGTAGAAAACCCTTTCTATGTGAGCGCAGCTGAAAACAGTTACGCTGGTGAGAGAAGCTGTAAAACTTGTCTTCCTTTGAGCCACAAGAAGAACAACATTAATATTTACAATGAAAATCATTATTTCTAGATTTTTTTCTTCGTTTTTCAATTCATTTGATAAATAAAAGTGAGAGTTTTCACGAAAAAAAATAAATCTGGGTGACCGCAAACTTGTGCACGGTTGTGCGTGTGGCGTTGCCCGGCAACAGACCTTTGTCGTGCATGTCCACCGCGCGCAGCAGGTCGCCTCGGACCGGCTGGACGGCCTTCAGGCACAGCCGGTGCACGTTGGACGGCGTGTCGTCTCCAGCGAGCGTCGTCAGGTCGATGCACGTGACGGCCTTCAGCAGCCAGGCGGCCTGCAGGACACACACACACCACAGATGGCGCCGCAGCGGTTACACAAACCCCCCATGATGCCGCTTTGTGAAACACACACGTAGCAACACACGCAGCAGCGTGTGTGTGTGGCTGTGTGCGTCGTCTACCTGCCACTCCTTCTTGGGGCTCTTCTGTCCCTGCACCTGCTGAGCTCTCCTCAGGACGGCGTGAGTGTTCACCCTCACTCTGGATACCCACTCCAGGTCTGACGCCCACGAGCAGGGGAAGAAAAACAATACGCATATATGTATTTATATACATATATACACACAGATATATGTATACACACACACATACATAGACAGCGGTGTAACTAGCAGCCTGTGAGTGATGAGTGACACGGGATAACAACATGTGGCTCCAGTCACCTGACCGGGGGCCAGTGGGCCGTCACAAGCTCTTAGTGAGAAACACTGGTTCATGACATGTCACATGTTACAGTGTGTGTGTGTGTGTGTGTGTGTTAGTTACAGTACGTGTTTTACAGTGAGTGTGTTAAAGTACATGTGTTACAGTGTTTGTGTGTGTGTGTTGCAGTACATGATGTGTTACAGGATTTGTAACAGTGTGTGTTTTACAGTGAGTGTGTAACTTACAGTGTGTGCGTGTTACAGTGTGTGTAACAGTGTGTGTTTTACAGTGAGTATGTTACAGTGAGTGTTACAGTATGAGTGTTCTAGTGTGTGTGTTACAGTATGTGAGGTGTTAGTGTGTGTGATACAGTGTGTGTGTGTGTTAGTGTGTGTGTGTTGCAGTGTGTGTGGGTGTGTTATATTCCCGATTCTCTGCAGGTCAGCCACCCTCAACATGTTACTTATTAAACTGAAGCAGCGGCTTGACGTTCGCTTTACTAACGCACTTAACAGTTGCTTTAATAAAACACATTTCTATCAAACAGAAGACACGGTGGTATCTACTTTATAAACCATTAACGACGCGTATCTTGCACAGAGTGCGGGTAAAAGGAAAGTTGTTGCAGCCACGCAGCACGTGACCGCCGGTTAGCCGTGTAGTTATCTAACGTTATTTCCCTCAGACACGGGACCGGAAGCGACGGTAACTCGGCCAAAGCTACTCACCGAGCTCGGTCCCCCGGTTCCGGGCCGACATGTCGAGAGACGGGACGATAAGTATTCACGGGCAGATACCGCGATGAACGACCGGAACCACCGTGAGCGGGAGAGACCTGTCAATCGACCACTTCCGGTCCGCAACCGGCGTGTAACGTTAGCAGCAGGAAGAGGAATCCCTCCACAATAAAGCACCAACAAATAAAAAAGGAAAAATAAAAAAACTGTCTACTATAATTGAAATTCATAAAATTAATATTAATTAAATAAACAAATAACTAAAATGCTTACAGAACTAAATATATCATCCATGGAATGTTAATAAAAAGAAAATATATGAACATCATGGTAAAAAAGATAATAATAAAGCAATATTCGACTTGACCTTTGACTTTCCCTAAATGTGTGTGTGTGTGTGTGTGTGCGTGTGTGTGTGTGTGTGTTTGTGTGTGTAGGCGTGCGTGTTTGCGAGAATGCGAGAGTGTGTGTGGGAGTATGAAAGAGTGGGAGAGAGTGTGTGAGAGTCTGTGTTTTTATGTGAGAGTGTATGAGTGTGTGAGAGTATGTGTGTGAGTCTGTGTGAGAGTGTGTGTGTGTTTGTGTGTGTGTGTGTGTGCCAGAATGCGAGTGTGTGTGTGAGAGAGTGTGAGAGAATGTGTGAGTGTGAGAGTGTATGAGTGTGTGTGTGCATGTGTGTGTGTGTGTGTGTGTGTGTGTGTGTGTGTGTGTGTGTGTGTGTGTGTGCAGGGATGGAGGAGCAGTGGATACCAATGACCTGAACACTCTTTAAGTGGCTTAGTGAACATTTAAACATCCGCTGTGAGCCGCGTGGAGACCAGGACTCCTCTCCTGCCGCTGTGAGGTGGACTCGCCGCCGGCTTCAGGCCTCCTCCAGAGCACCGCGTTGAAAAGAAGTGGCGTGCGCAGGCAGCGGTTTGAGCTTTTGAGAAGTTTTCCTTGAGAACTTTCTGGATGCCGACTTCCAAGGACACGAATCAGAGAGGAAGAAAGATAATGGCGGCGTGTTCTGAAGTGTGATGAATGTTCCCGGTGTGTGAAAAGAAAGAAGCCCTGAGAGTTGTTTTGGTTTGACACGTCGAGGTTGTACAAGCCCGTCAAAAGACTACATATACAAATAAAGGCTGTAATGTCTCTTTGGGCTCGATTATGTAAACGTTTATTTCCTCTATCTTCACCGATTCTTTTTGTACATGCATTACTTTTCAAGGTGGGTGGGCTGGATGCAGCATCACAGACACGTCCATCTTCAACCGGACCACTGACCCAGTGGGTCAGTTGAAAGCCCGGCGGGTCACAGACACTGAAGCGTTGGTACCAGACGACGAGGGGGTCAGACTACTTGTTGGGAGTAGAAAACGGGACATTCCTGATGTAAACCATGAGAATTACACCTTTTGATGGGACAAGGTTATCCACCAGAATGTTTTGCTTGCATGAATTTGATTGGCCAACGATGTGTGTTGATAGATGATGTCTCAGGTACGCAGGTTCCACTGAAGTTCAAGGAGCCAGAGGTGAAGAGAAGGACCAATCAGGAGACACACATATAGGAGGTAGGGGAGTGGCTGAGGGCAGGTGAAGGAAAGGACCAATCAGGAAACACACACATAGGAGGTAGGGGCAGGTGAAGGAAAGGACCAATCAGGAGACACACATATAGGAGGTAGGGGCAGGTGACGGAAAGGACCAATCAGGAGACACACACATAGGAGGTAGGGGCAGGTGAAGGAAAGGACCAATCAGGAGACACACACAGGAGGTAGGGGAGTGGCTGAGGGTAGGTGAAGGAAATGACCAATCAGGAAACACTGGGAAGACACACACACACATTGAACTAACAGGGTGTTACAGGTTCAGGGTCAAGAACCATCAACCAAAACAACCACCAGATGGATTGTGACAGCGATTCATAGTTATTTTCCTTAAATAAGAACTATTAACGCATGCAATGGGAAATGTCCCGGCTTCACATACACTAACACCGTTTTTAGTAAGGCAAGGCATGACAATTATAGTTATAGTAGAAATAGAAGTGAAACTATAGAAGTACTCTACATTAAAATGCACACAAAGCCGTAGAAATGTAAAGAGAACAATAAACATACAACATTTAACAAGAAAAAGCATGAAAAAACAAAAGAAGGATGAAACGCTTTATATAGATTATTATATTGTGGAATTCCATCACTTTGAAACGCTGTGGAGGCCGTGGGACCAGCAGAGGGCGCCTCCTCCATACCTGCAGTATGTACAGTGTGAAGACAGATGGCTGAGTATCACTGGACTGGAAGGAAACAAAGAACAAGTCCTGCTCAGTCTTTATAACTTCCAGCCCATCAGCATCATAAAGTCACTAAATCACCCAAAGTATTTGAGTAAATCTATGGGCGTAATCTATAGATGAGGAGATCTCTGCAGAATGTGCCTCCAGGCAGCATCTCTGCAGAGCGCTCCACCAAGGAGCTTCCAGGAGAGACTTTTATGTTCGCCATGACCTCTGACCTCTGTGGGTGTGGCAGCTGGATTCCACCGCAAGTCCATCGGAGTCAACGGCTTTAAAGGTCGCTGTTTTTCCTTCCTTTATTTTTTTTCTCCCTTTGCTATCAGCTTCCTCTGTTCGTCACACACAGAAACACCACGTCACGAGCGCCGCCGCCAGGCTGTAAACGTGTCTTCATGTCGGCGCTCAGGTCCAACTTCCAAAACTTGAGCTTTATTGTTTCAGCTTCAATGGAAGCAGCGACTTTACGACCACCAGCCGGGCGATGGGGAAGCTTATTGGAGCGTTTCCATGGGGACGTATTCATGTTCGACAATGAGCCTTATTTTGACGATCTTCAATGTCTCCTTTTCTGTGAGCTATTGGACATACATTCATCTACACATGTGGACATTAATCACAACACTATAACTTTCTTAAAAGGCTGAAATCTAGCATTAGCATAACCTGACTGCTAATGCCATTTCAGCTACAATTAACATCTTATTACATTACATGTAACCAAAAGTGTACAGGTTAATTAAGATCAAGTTAATACACATAAAGTCAAAGCTCAATAAAACACAAAGCACCTCGTTCCCGTTCATGAAGGGAATCTTGTACTTTAGAGAAACACTTTATGAACACCTCGACCTTCAGGACAACAATGCAGGACACACACATGCACATGCACACCACACCCACAGACACACACACACACACACACAG
Source organism: Liparis tanakae (assembly GCA_036178185.1). NCBI lineage: Eukaryota > Metazoa > Chordata > Actinopteri > Perciformes > Liparidae > Liparis > Liparis tanakae. Next base: position 13,918,419 of record CM070089.1, on the reverse strand, counting down.
AGGAAGGTTGACCAGGTCCTGGATCCTAGGAACCAGGTCCTGGACCTGCCCTCCCATCTCCTCTACTCCTCTGTTACAGCACCAAAGCTGCAGCCGCATTCACGGTGGTATGAGAGGCAGTGGAGGAGGAGGAGGAGGAGGAGGAGGAGGAGGAGGAGGAGGAGGAGGGTGGTGGTGGTGGGGTGGGAGGGGGGGGGGGGATCTTATCTTTTTCCCCATTTGCCCAACATTAAACAATGGCTATCAGATGCACCTGGGTCATGGGTGTTGAGGCTCTCATGTGACATGGAAGACCCTGTTGGTTGTGGATCCGAGGTGAGGGAAAGTTCATTCTGAGGAGGTGAGGAGGATAGCATGCACCCCCCCCCCCTTTGTATGTCTTTGTGTTCTCACTGTCCACAGGAGAGAGAGAGAGAGAGAGAGAGAGAGAGAGAGAGAGAGAGAGAGAGAGAGAGAGAGAGAGAGAGAGAGAGAGAGCAATGGCAGCATCGGGCAACGGATCATCGCGTGTCTTGGGAAGCACGAACACACACACACACACACACACACACACACACACACACACACACACACACACACACTTGGTGTCAGACGGCCTGACATGGGGATGGCTTATTTGACCCCCCCCCCCCCCCCAGCTTTTAAAATTTTATTTAAGAATTTCCTCTCTGACAGTGCGGATGAGCAGAGAGACGACACACTCACCTCCCTGTAACGTGGTCCAGGAAAGCGAGAGAGAGGGAGAGGGAGAGAGAGGGAGAGAGAGAGAGAGAGAGAGAGAGAGAGAGAGAGAGAGAGAGAGAGAGAGACTGTGTCCGCTCCATTGAGCGGCTGTAAGGACACCATTGTGGTGCGATGCCCCTGGAAGTCTGTTGGAAAATAGTGTAATCCGAGAGCAGATAGCAGCAGAAGTCCTTAAGCAGTCTGAAGTGTCTGGCCGCCCGCTCAGTAAATGCATCACATGTGTGCTGCTGCTTTGGAGGGGAAACAGTTAAATCTGACTTTGGGTGGCAAGAGAGGCTGCGGTCAAAACTCAGATATTTTAGTGCACTGTGGACGATTCCTCCTTCGGCTTTGCCAAAAAAAAAAAAAGAAACAGAGACAAGAACCAAGAATGTGTTTTTTCAAATGCAATTACTATTTGCTCTCAGAGAGGAATGTGACTCAATGTAGGAGTCACAAGCAGAGCTGCATCGCTCATTTATTTAAGGATCAGTCTGGCCTTATTCTATACTTTTCCTATAGTTAAGATCAATGATGTCGTGATTTATCTCCTCTGTACCACCGCGTCCTGCCCTGAGGCTCGGGGCTTCGACTGGAAGTCAAGCTCATTAAAAAACGGATCATAATTGTAGAGTTTCCTTTTCCTTTTTTAAAGCTCAACATTTCCCATTAGTGAGTGTGTATGTCAGTCAAAATAAACTACAGTGTGTGTGTGTGTAGGGGGAGGGAACACGCTGTTGCTCGTAGTCGTTCCAGAACAACAATGGAGCTCAAGGCCCAGAAGAAGAAGACGTGTGTCAGGCTTTGATACACACATGTGACTTATTATCAATGTTCAGTTGGGCTTTTTAATGGAGTTTGATGACTAGAACATAAACACGTTGCTATGTCTCATCCACGTATCCTTAGAAAGGGGAAGTTCCTCCTGACCGTCGGTCCTGTGAGTGTTTGAGGCGACTGAGAGACGACTGACTGACGTGAGGATGGGGATTCAGCTCTGTGGGGCGTGTATTCATACACACCTCAGGTAGTAGTAATATTAGTAGTAGTAGTAGTACTAGTAGTAGTAGTACTTGTAGTAGTAGTAGTAGTAGTAGTCCTCCTGCTGTGGCCCTGCTGATGCTCCTCCTCTCTCCCTCCATCTGGTTCATGGATGCTGGAGGTCTGGATCGGGGTCCATGCCTACGACTCATTATTCATCCACTCTGTCATATTCATAGAATGTGTTGTTACTCTACTATCTGGTCACATGACATCTATTGTTCTGTCCATCCTGGAGAGGGATCCTCCTCTGTTCTCTCCTCAAGGATTCTTCACTTATTTTCCCCGCTAAAAAAAAAAAAAAAATCTAAATTTTTAGGGAGTTTTTCCTGATCCGATGTGAGAGGTCAAAAGTCAAAGGTCAGGGTGTCGTATGTGTACAGACTGTAAAGTAATGTGTGATTCTGGGATTTACAAAATAAACTGAATTGAATTATACATGTACACAATATATGCCTGTAATAATCTATTTTGCGTGTGGGTTAACATTGGATTTTAACCGTACCGTTTAACAATAATAAGCAATGTAAATATTTAATAAATGGTTTACAACACATGTAGTTGCAAATATGTGTCGTCATATAAACGCATATCTTAACTGTTTGTGTCACGAAGCATTTATAAATACAATACTTACAACATAACCATTGTTGTCTTTATTAAATATGAATATGTAGCTGAACAGACAGCAGTATTGATGAGGGCCACGTGAAGCTGGGGGGAAAACAACGGAGCGCCAGTCAAACGAATATTTACACGGTTGAAGGACGAAGCGCTGAGCTCGAAAAACTGTTCCAACAAAGAGAAGGAAAAAAAGAAAGTTCCTCTCATCTCCCCGTCACAATGAAAATGATAATATCCCCACATGGTAAGATTTCCCACAATAATCACTGCAAGGACATTGGCAGCAGCAGCTGTAAAGATGTTGCTTATTATATATTTATCCGGGCCAGAAGGGCCCTTCAGCCAGAAGGAGGTGAAAGGTCACCGGCCTAAAGCGGAGCGCCGACGCTCCTGCTGCTCAAATCAATATATAATATATAATCCCCTCGGCCACCCACACACACACACACACACAGCTTTCCACGTCATCGGAGTAACCCATTTACTTCCTCGGTTCCTGGTGACCCGGCCGGGTGCAGGCAGCCCGCCCTGGGTAATGGATCTGTGCAGCCATTGATTGTATTGGTTTTATGCCGACGCCACTCTGTCTGAAGGGGAGGGGTCTGCGCGGCACACAAACCCCCTTCTTTGGGGGGTCTAAGGGCTGGCTGGCTTCTTTTTTTTATGAATGAAGTGAATACCATCTCTGAGTTAACCACACATTCTCTCAATAAACCCATTGTTTCTGTGGAGAGGAGGGGGAGGGGGAGGGGGAGTTCTGCATTTGTGAAAATAAATGTTTTGTACAATAATGTGCATTCTGATGATATTCCTCTTCAAAGCTCAGAGAGAGAGAGAGAGAGAGAGAGAGAGAGAGAGAGAGAGAGAGAGAGAGAGAGAGAGAGAGAAAGAGAGAGTGCAGGCCACAGGACCGTGGGAAAGGTCCTCCACGTAAAGGCACTTTATTCTCGGTGTCTGTTGTTCTTGTGTAATTGATCTCACTCCACGTCCACGGCGGACGGCTTCAAAGACATACACGCTTTCTTTTTTTTCTTTTATGGCCGCAACAAGTGAAATAATTCTACACGTGCACACGGGCATTGTTTTATAGGAACATTTCCTGGAAGGAAGAAAAGAAAAAAAAACACCCAGCCTGACATATCGGGTGTCTTTGGACACTTTGAGGATTTGCATTAGGATTTAAAATACATATTCCGGGTGGGATGTTCTCCAGATAGCCTGCTTGTATTCACACGTCAGAAACAATTCATTGGTCCGGGTCTGACTTCTTTTTTTGTAATCCTTCCATCTGCATGTTCATCTAGACCACGTGTCCAGAGGAACAGCGAGGTGGGTGGACTGGGTTGAAAAAACAGACAGGCACAAATTGGACTTTTTTAAAGATTGGGAGAAAAATGCAACGTAAAAATGGTTCTTTACTTTTAATGTCACGTTGTAAAAACTCTTAAATTCACTCAAATTCAAAATTTGAATTTAGCATTTTACCTGATGATTTGCATATTACATTAATTACTAAATGTTTTGTATGTAGCAAATTCTTTAATTTAAAAAAAAATGTATATCTAACTAAATTAAGTTAAGTCGACTAATATTTGCAAGTAAAGTGTGCAACATTTTTCGGATTACGTTACTTGACTTTCCAGCAAAGTCAACTTACTGTTGTGAGTTCATTTAACTTACATGTACCTGTAAATATACATTGAATGGACTTCACAAATTAGGTTAAATTAACTTGGAAACTTGATTCGTTGCATACAACAATGTAAGAAATGAAGATTTAAAAAAACATTGCTTATTCTATGCAATACACGTGTATGAGTAGCTGAAGCAGGACGTGTGTCGGTGTGGTGCTCGTGTGTCGGTCCTCACAGCGACTCTCTCCCGTGTGGGGGACATCCACATGAACCCTGAATGGCTGCTCAGTGTCCGGCTGCAGCGGATTCCATTGAAACGTGTGAAAATGTGAATTTAATTCATAAATGCGGCCCGCCATGTCTGGCCCACCGCCAGGATTCCGTCTTCCTCTGTTTTCTCTGGCTCCTATCCAGACCCCCCCCCCCACACACACACACACACACACCCTCCTCCTCCTCCCCCGCCCGTGTTATCCACCCACGGGAGAGGTGATTTCTTCCTTCTTTTTTTTTTTTGGTAACATCTTTTTTTTTTTTTTTTATTTAAACCCATCCTCACTGAGTGGGTCCGTTTTTTCTTCTTTTTCTTTTTGTGTGTGTGTGTGTGTTGTTGTAGTAGTGGGCTGTAGTGGATGCGGTTGTTATGCCCACACTTCTCAGACGATCCGTGCCGAGCTGTCACGCCTCGCTGCTGCGCGGTTCCTGCCTCCCGGTGCCGCGGTGCGTTCTCGCCACGTTTTGAGTCGGAGCCGCTCGGCGTCTCGGGCTCCGTCCCCCCCCCCCGGTGCTCCGTCTTCTGCTCGCCGAGCCAGAACCCTCCCGAAGCGGCTTCGCCGGCTCATTCGCGTCGGCTCCGCATCGCGCCGCTCCTGCCGCCCGCGCGGGGACACTTGTAGGAAGTGGACACGAGACCCGTGAACGCGCCATATCCACACTTTTTGGGTTTCCTGCACTTTTTTTTTCTTTCTTCCTGCACTTTTTTTTTTTTTTACCGGGAGGAACGGAGGAGGCGCAGCAGCGGCGGGAACCATGAGCGGACGCGGGGACGAAGCCGCGGAGAGCTCCGGCTCCCAGGAGCCCACCGCGGGGGCCGCGGAGCCCCAGAAGAGGAGGCCGGGGAGACCGCGGAAGCCCCAAAAAGTAAGCTCGTGTCCGGGTCTCATTGTCCCGCGGACCGGCGGGACAATGAGACCCGTGACCGCATCACTGCACGCGGGTCCGCCTGTAAGCGCTTTGCCGCGGCCGGAGGGTCGAGGTAAACTTTAGTGTCTTCAGGTCCTGTAACTTACCGGGGTTAGTTTTATGGAACTGCACACACACATAAACACACACAAACATAAACAAACGCACACACATACACACTCTCTGGGACGATGATCTTTAATTGACTGCCCGAGTGAAAAGAGAGACATTGCGCTCATGAACGTGTCAATGCGGGGGCCCTGAACGTCTCACGCTGAGCTGGATGTTATGGAGAGGTGTAGAGTTAAAGAGTGGGGGACATACTGAATGATAGTCCCCCACACACACACACACACACACTTTTGGTCTTGAACCATAAAGCAATGAAGATGCAATGTGTGTGTGTGTGTGTGTGTGTGTGTGTGGGGGGGGGGGCGGGGTTCAAAGCAAGCTTTCCGTTTCCTGTTCCTGGACACCCATCTCATGTACCCCCCCCCCTAACTTTTCAGGAGCCCAGCGGAGAGCCTGTCCCCAAGCGACCGAGGGGCCGCCCCAAAGGAAGTAAGAACAAGGGCCCGTCGAAGGCGGCCCAGAAGGTGAGGAGCCTCACCTGAGCGACACCCGCACGCCGACCTCCATCCCATAATCGACACACGGCGCTGATGAGTCGAGTCTTTAACTTTCTATAATCTCGGTTCACTTATTTATGAAGGGCATTTGTTATTCACAAGCCGATGACTCTGTCCCACATGTGTTTGCACGGGGAACATCTGGGTCGGAGGGCCTCAGAGTCTCCAGCGGACACCTATGTGCCTGTTTCCTCCTCAACAGGACCTCCCACACGGAGGAGCCCCCCCGCCTCAATGGGAACGCACAGGAAGCCTCTGTGACGATGGGAAACACGCGGCGCTCACCCCTCAATGGGCCGCCGCGTGTCTTCACCTAGTGTCTTCACCTAGAGTCTTTACTCTCATGTCTTCACCCTGGTCTCTTCACCCCTGTGTCTTCAACTTGTGTCTGCAGCTTGTGTTTTCACTCTTATGTCTTCATCCTAGTGTCTTTACCTCGTGTTACCTAGTGTCTTTACTCTCATGTCTTCAAATCATGTCTTCAGCCTTGTGTCTTTACCTCATGTCTTCACCCTTGTGTCTTCAATCTGTCTTTAACTTGTGTCTTCAACTCGTGTTTTTTTACCCAGTGTCTTTACTCTCATGTTTTCACCTTGTGTCTTCACCATGTCTTCAAATCATGTCTTCACCCTTGTCTTCACCTTGTGTCTTCACCTCGTGTCTTTACTCTGGGTCTTCAGCCTATTGTCTTTACGCTGGGTCTGCAGCCTTGTGTATTCAGCCTAGTGTCTTCACTCTTGTGTCTTCACGCCATGTCTTCAAATCATATCTTCACCTTGTGTCTTCAGCCTAGTGTCTTCACCTCGTGTCTTCACCTCATGTCTTCACCTCATGTCTTCACCTCATGTCTTTACTCTGGGTCTTCAGCCTAGTGTCTTCAGCCTAGTGTCTTCAGCCTAGTGTCTTCACCTCATGTCTTTACTCTGGGTCTGCACCCCGTGTCTTCAGCCTAGTGTCTTCACTCTTGTGTCTTCACCAATTAGTTAGATGAAGCTGTGTTAGGCTCTCGATGACAGCAGCCTTAGTGCTCCCTTGCCACCACGGACCACTGTAAACATTCCCAGCACTTTGAAAAGTGAACCACTCTGCTCTCGCCGTAATCCGGTCTCGTCTCATCTGGTTCTGTTATGATAAACAGTGAAGATATCAATCTTTCCAGATGAAAGAGTCCCGGGGTCGCCCACACCTTTAACTTATACTCTTTAAAAACTTCACTTCCCTTCCCCACATCAATCACCTGCGCAATCTCTGACAGATATCATGGCAGCTTGTGAATAGAAACAATCGTACTGCACACCTCGACTCGACTATTTAAACAAAAATACGGACCGCTTTTCACACCATTCTGAAAAATAAGGCATTATTTACAGAAAACGTCCGGTTCAGAATTGAATACAGGGAAATGAGATCTTGGAATTCTCCAAAATCTGAGGCTACCCTCAGGAGTTTTTGTGATGCACATATTTGTTTAGGAAGGCACTGACGAATGAAGTTATCCTGATGCTGGAGGCTCTAGATCAGTTAATTTATGTTATTATATCATTTATTAATTTATATTGTAGCTAGCAATGTTTAGCGAGCTGTACCCAGGATCGTAGTCTTGTCAGCACGTGTTCATGTACTATAGGAAAGAAGCTGTGTTGAAGCAAAGGTGCTTTCTATAAACCTGCAATGCAATGACGAAACTCTAAGCACAACCTAGTGACACTTTTGTCTTCTAGTGGAATTGTTATACATCCCAAAAAGCCTTGTATGGAGGAGGTTTGGGTGGAGGGGTAGGCCTCAGTCAACGTCTGGTTTCTTTAACCGTGACCTCTTCTTTTATCCATGATGATTAATGGTTCCCTAACCTTAACATAGTATTTGGTCAAACCCAAACCACAATCCTTCCCTCAGACTGAGTTAGTCATTTTGTTCTGGCTAAACCTTGAACCACTGCAGTAGCAGATCAGAAAATAGTCACGTTCATCTTTTTTTTCTTCTGCCATGTGGATTTGTAATGGCTGTGGAAGGCGATCCTGCTGAAAGGCCGTCCGACCGCTGGGTGTTCGGGGCTGCTGCTCACACATATAGAACACATAGATGATTAATTGAAAAGGGTGTCGTCTTTCAGCCGATTAAATCTACACATTAAAAATGCAGCGTCCCAAACAGAGAACTGGGATTACAGTACAGAGATTGGCTAGCCGGCAATGTGATACGTCATGATAGACACAAGCATTAAGCAAAGAATTAGAACATAACATCACAAGACATCACCATTGTGTTGGTTCTTAAAGGTTTAAAACACTTAAAGCTCAATTATTTCTTTATTTAAAACCTTAGAAAACACATTGAGGGAGAACACTTATTGGTGTGAAGGTACAATACAAGACAACTTGAGGCGACGGGGGTCGTCCTTCAATCGAGAATCGGCGGTTCGATCCCTGGCTCGGCTAGTCCGTGTGGATGCGTCCTTGGGCAAGCGCTTGGTCTGTGAACGTTAGTTAGACCTGAGGTTCGCCTTAAGGCTTAACCATATACTGCATCTCAAGCTTTGAGGGTTGAATTGCCCGCACAATCATAAATACTCTGGTAGAACAATACAGAGAAGAAAACTGGAAAGCAAGATTTGTTTCAATAAATCTCAGCTTTGCCCCAAAAATGTAAATATGAACTTTCTAAGAAACTTTTTCATCTAACCAAATGCCTAGAAAAAAATATTAAAAAGGGCCTTCCAACAATCCCAATGTTTCCGTGTACACACATGCTTGCATCTCTTGTGGCCCAGGATTGACCCCCTTCTCAATAACCCTATCAAGCTTACTTATCCTGGATCAGTCTGTCAAGTGAACTTGAAGAGACAAAGTTATATTGATCGTCCTTTCCAACACCACAGACAGCAGACAAGCTTATCTCTCCTTAATGTTTGGAACAGAGCGTCAATGGGATCCTTAACTTGAACTGGCTGAATATTGAATCTTAGTGCCGCAAGTCGTTTGTGAGGGTCCGTGTGAATTTAGTCACAAGAGGGTGTACCTGTAGGCCCTGTGTGCATTTAACAATTGTATGTTTTTAAAGCTCAGTTGTTCTGTACACACAGTAGTACTAGCCGATTCGCAAGACAGAGGAACGTTTTTGCATTATTTCGGAAATAGTCAAGAGCCACATTTGCTGCAGAAAGCCACACACATGCCCACAACACCACCGCCCAATACGCGCTGGTCATTGTCTGCTAAATTAATTGCAGGTCAGCTTTTTGACTAAGATCTCAGCCGACTCCGAACCGGAGCCGGGATGAATCCGATGAGTTATTGACTCCGGTCTGGTCTTGCTAATTGTGTGTGACTGCAGAGCTTGGCTTTTTGACTGCACTGGACGGGTATCGAGGGTATGATAATCTCTCCCGCAAACATAATCTGAGTAAGAAAGGTAATTCCCGACCCCTCAAGCCAAACACACAGGGACATTCCAGGTTCCACAGCAAGGGAATGCTCTGTCAACACGCAGAGTTGGCACATTTCTAACTCAGGCCGTGCGCAAGCTGATGCGGATACATGAGAATCTTCTCCTCTCGGCTCGCAAATATTACGTTCCATTTGAATAAATTTCCAAAACAGCTGGTCGCTGCAGTTTTTTTGCAAACATCAGAAAATAGTGCGTTTGTTAGGGACTATTGTAAGCGTTGGATTTATTCACTTTTGGTACTTTTAGTGTGGATTTACTTTACTTGAATTATTGATATGCCTGCAGCTCTTGTTTATGACATTTTGGACGTCCTTTCTCTTCAGCCATCTTCAGTATCGGTGTCCCCACAGAAGCAATAGATGTCATGTGACCAGATGAACAGCATTACAGAGTTACATAAACTCATTCAACGAATAGGACATGTAGGTTATAAACGTCTATCACAGTCCGCAGACCCACATCGCCACGGTGACCGGCTGTAGGTGTGGCCCCCGAATACCTTCAAATGTGCGCCAGAGCGAACATGTCGGCCGATCGGGTGTTTTCCATCCAATGTTCACGTCGTGCGGTCGTGAAGGAACGCTCAGTGCAGCGACTGACTCGTGTTTTATGTCTCCACAGAAAGCCGAGGCGACTGGGGAGAAAAGACCCAGAGGGCGACCAAGGAAATGGGTGAGTCGTGGTTTCTTTATGGTCCGAGCTCGTGTCTGGAACACACATCGTACGCAACACACAACATAAGGAGTTGTGCCGGTTGGTGACATCTATTTGTAGCAGGAGGTAAAAGCTTCGCTATACTGTGGTTGTCTTTCAATATTGACTTGCATTATGTGGTCTGAATACATTCAGAGGTTCCTCTCCTGGTTGTTGCTGGTGTGCGTGTGCGTGTGCGTGTGTGTGGGGGTTCAGGGATATCTCCAAAATGTTTGCGTTATCGGTCTGAGAAAATGTTTACTCTCCACCCTCGGCCGCAGGAATACTTAAATAATTCCAGTGACAGCTTGAAGGCCTCAGTGTTTATCAGCTGCAAAGTAACAGGCCTGATTGATGGGGTGGGGGGGGGGAGCATTCGGCAGTTAGAAGTGCCACCAGGAAGGGAGAGATGCAGGGAAACGGGAACTTTCTCCCGCATGTATTGTGTCTGCGTTTCAGGGGGGGGAAGAAGAGTGAAAGCCGACAGAACCCTTCCGCTAGTAAAACCATGTGTCAGGGCGTCGTAGGCCAGAGAGAGATTGGACCCAAACGCCAACAACGTTCCAACAGAAGACTTATTCCTTTCCAGGAAACGGGTCAGACATGGACTAAACGGGAACACCCACACAAAATAAACTGTAGGGCAAACACGGCCAAATGGTGCGAACACACACTGTGGAATGACACAAACAGGGTTTAAATACACAGGGTAGGTGTAGGTGATTGGATACTGGGGAACGAGACACAGGTGCACACAATGAGGGCGGGGCTAGCAATCACAGTAGGAAACAATCAGGGACAGGTAAGAAAATCACAGGGACAGGAAATGCAGGTAACCAGAGGACACGAGAGACAGGGATTTCAAAATAAGATACAAAACAAGACACAAAACCCCCGGATCATGACACCGTGCCCCGTTGCCGAGTGGAGTCTGCATTCATTTGCAGCCATCTGCTGATAGAGATTACGACCTTTAAGTCAGCTGCTCGAGTGTCCCTGGGACTGGGGTTTGCATTTGGTTTATTCAGCGTCACGCACTCCTCCTCCCCATGGACCGCCACCATGCAGCTGGCAGGAACTGCTAGGTTAGTCAGACCCGGCTGATCCAAGGTCAGCCCCTCATCGGTATGCATTCTCGCTCCTTCGCCGCCTGGCCGTGGGCGCCGTCTTCTGTGTGCAGGTGCCGGGGTGGATAGGCCGGACCTCTGCCAAGCGGACCGGCTTCCTCTTCTCGTAAAAGCTTGAAGGGGGAGTCTCCGCTCTCGAATAGATTGCATTCATCCGTTGTGCACAGCAGTTCACGTACATCTCTGGCATACCCTAACACTTGGTGGCCAATATGAAAGGCCCTCTTGTTGTCACGGCAATAACAATAGAAATAGTCGAAACAAACTATACATTCATATAGTGCCATCTCATTGAGGTTGATTGGTACCAAATCCCAGAACAGTCTGCTTTAGTGCAGGTGCACTGTTGAGTTTCTTTAGTGCATTTTCAGAGATGCACAAAAGGTTACGTACACATATAACCAAACGGCAGATCTGGGTGAGGTTTTAAGTCATGCATTTTGACGACGCTCACGTATCAAAGGTTTGGAGTTATTATTAGGTCATCTACGGAGGGCGTGTTTATCAACGGAATTCAGAAGATCAATCTGCTGATGATGGTAGATTTTAAGATTAGAACTCCTGACTTCAAAATGACCCTTCATGTTTTATTGCGATGTGAAGTGGCATCTCGTTTTTTGGGGGGTCTTGAAATTTGCAAAGATTCTACTGGATGCCAATTCAATAGAACGTGTGCTTCTTTTACAAATGTTGCTGTCAAGCAAGAACCGTGCGAGGAGTCTGGAGGCGATCCTCGGAACACAAGAACACATGTTGGCTTCAGACGAGTGAAACAGAGACGATTCGTCCAGCAGTGCGCCGACAATACCGAGCAGGAATTGCACCATTTGTATTTGAGTAGAAAAGACGGGAAAGAGGGGGGAATATGATTCTGCATCTATTTGTGCGTTGCTTCCCCTTTCCACTGGTCAGCCAGTTCCTCCCTTCAGGGCCGTCCCGGTGCCTCCCCTACAGCTGCCTCTTTGTGATGCCTCCGCGGTCACATCCGACGTAACCCACACCCAGGATACACTCATACCCATCTCCGCTTTCTGCGCTCTTATTGGCGTTAAATGGAGTCTACTGTGAGACTAATGCCCTCCGAATTAAACGTGCGGAAATGACTAAGTGAATGGCCATGGGAGCACAAGTGCTGTGGCGTGTGGTGTGTGTGTTTAGGGGAGTTGATGTAGTGTGAATGGGAGAGAGGTATACTTCATCTCACACACAAGGCTTTGCTGCTCTTGGCTTCGGGTCAGACGCCCAAGGCAGGTGCCAAGCAATGGGATTAGGGGGGGGAAGAGAAAAGTAAGAAAGTCTGGCAGAGGTGATGAGCGGCACGATTGGGAGTCTGCCCAGCGGCTTTGAAAAGAGTGGCGAGGAAGGCCGGGAAAAGTCCTTTAGAAATTAGCGGCATGCGGACACGTCTTTCCTTTGAATGTAAAGGTAAAGGGGTAATTACTCGATTGTGGTCGGTGTCAGACATTGAAAACCTTTTTGAGAACCTTGGCAAGAGGCTCGCAGAGAACATATGGAAGTTGGCCTCCAGGCCCTCTGGGCAACGGATCCAGGGCGAGTCAGAGGCTGAGTCAGGTCTCTGGGCCTTCGAGGCACAAACATCACCCAAAAGAGTCTGAACCGCAGGGACAATATACGCTTTTCTGCTTTCAGGTTGCAAATTTTAGAGTTCAACATTTGTCAAACTTTGACCGGCATAGTCGCCAACCTCAACCAATAGACGTTTGTGTGTGTGTGTGTGTGTGTGTGTGTGTGTGTGTGTGTGTGCGTGTGTTTGACCCCGATTGGCTCTCCACATCAGCACAGACACCGCCTCGGGAAGCTGATGGTCGCTCGCTCACCGTGCCTTTATGGATACACATCAATCGCGGAACTCATTTTTCCGATAAACAGGATTTTTGCGCCAGACGACACGGAGCCGCCGTATAGATCATTAAAATAAAAGTTTGAGAGTTGATGGAGCAGCTATAATGTTATTGTGACCTATCCCCGATCGATCCGAAAACAAGCATTTTAAAAGTAGTGACCTGTCAAAGCATGAATTCAGACTTTTTACTAATCATAATTTGTATGCAGTTATTTTGATCCATTTAATGTAACAAAATCACAGAAAAATCTATTTATTTTGGGTTAACACACACACTCGTGTACACACACACACACACACACCATAGGGAAATCGATCTTAAAGCTGCTGGAGAGACGAGAGATATAAGCATGTTTTGGAAATTCATTCATAAATATAATCCATATTCACAGATACCAGATATTTTTTGGGGTTTCTGAATTACCTAAAAAACATTTAAGAAAGACAACAACGTCAAAACAGGGGCTCGCACTTTCATATTTTGACAAATAAATGACAGACTAAGAGGAATACACATGTTCATTCTGGAGACCTTTCAGTGAGGTGTGTGTGTGTGAGAGATGGAGAGAAAGAAGGAGTGAATGAGGTGTTGGCACTCGCTCTAATCCTAATCCTGTTTTATTTATGATTTGATTTGATGAATGCATGAGAGACGGCCATTGATGCGTCGCTGAAGTCTTCACAAGCCTCCACACCATTGATGTCCCAGAACGTCCTCGCAATACGACAGAGCTCATAGGTCATAGGTCACAGGATGGAGGTCTGCAGCCTCTCTCTGTGACCCCTCGTTGTAGGACCTCCGCTGAGATCAATCCTCTTTTCTGAATCTGAGAAATGGGCCAAATATGAGAAACGTCCCTGTCCATCAAAAACATGGAGCTCCTTCTCAGGCCTCCATCACTTACGACATACGTCTACTTTACACCTCTGTCCTGTTTACAGCTCGTTCATAACTCATCTCCACTTCCTACCCTGACCTGCTACCCCCAACTCGGAGCATACAGACTTTGCCCCTGGCGTAATTTTTTACCCCCTAATAACCCTTCAGTGTAGTCAGCTACAGGGTTCGTACAGTCATGGAAAACCTGGAATGAAACTTAATGAAATGAAACCAAAAGCTTCATTAAACAACAGCAATTTATATTTCATAATCAAGAAATAGACGCAGCATTTATTTTGATCAGACCCTTCACAAAAGAACAGTATCAGAGCGCTTCTTTAAAGTCCTCTGTTCACTAATGATGTGGATGCTTTCACATGAAAGTTAGTCGACCTATCAGGACATCGTGTTCCCCGGAGCTCCTCAGCCCTCTCTTCTCCTGGACTCTGCAGGACTTGCCTGAGGAGATCAGAGCGGCGAAATCCTTATCTATCTTCGTTAAAACCTCCTTCTAATCCACAATGTTTTACGTTAACTTTAAAAAAAAGAAAGCCCTTTACAATGTGGACGAACATGGTTTCATCTGTGCGGCTCCTTTTCTACAAAAAGGGACTGGGAGGCTCCTTTGTGCAGCCATGACAGCGACATCACCGCCACATGGACGGAGCGGGGCGCATGTCTGGAGAGGCTGTGTATACGTCGAGTTAAAAGAAGTCATCCTGGTGGAATTATGGTTTCCTCAGCGCTGCATTTGCAAAAGAAAATGCATTTGAACATAATTTGCAGGAGATTATGTTGCTTGGCTTTGGGCTGTTTGTGATTACCATCCAGTTCATCCTCGGTCAATTCCAAACAAGCTGGTAATGTAAAACACATCGTCCTCTTTTGTGCTGTAGGACTGCCCCTTTATACATATAGAGTGCTGAGAAGAGCAAACATGAAACCTTTAATAAGCACGCTGTGTGTCTGATGTTTGGGGTTTGACCTTCTCCTTCACTGTCATCTTAAATTATCACACGATAAACAAACAAGCAGCAATACGTCCATGTGAAAGAGATCATCTTCTTCGTGCTGTTAAACATTCTTACGCGTATTTTGTCCTGTTTTGATTTAAGGCTGTTTTGATTTAGGTTTTTTTGATTTAAAGATTTTTTGATTTAAAGTTTTTTTTATTTATGGCTTTTTTGATTACATCTTTTTCTTATTGAAGGAGTTTTTTATTTAAGGCTTTTTTTATTTACGGATTTCTTTTATTTAAGACTTAAAAAACATCAACATTTGTGGTGTGCTCTGAGTTTGGTTCTGTGTTCCTCAGGCTGGACCTTATATTATATTATCACACCAGCAGCATACGCCATGTAAAAAGGATTCTTCTTCTTCGTGCTGTTACACATTCTTACCCTTAATTTGTCCTTTTTTGATTTAAGGAGTTTTTTATTCAAGGCCTTTTCATTTACGGATTTTTTTCTTTTTATATCTGTGGCCTTTTTTATTTACAGAAATTGTTTATTACTTATCTGTTACACATTCTTACCCTTAATTTGTCCTTTTTTGATTTACGGCTTTTTTGATTTCAGTAGTTTTTGATTTAAGCTCTTTAAAAAACCCAAACAAACATTCGCGGTGCGTCTTTGTTTTGTGCGATCGAGGTGCGTTCGGTTATTTTTAGAGAGCCTCAACGCTGCAACGCACTCCTTCCCGAAGGCTGTTTGAGAGAGCGAGAGTAAGAGAGACCTCAGAGACCACGGAGACACACCGCTGAAAGGAGTTGGGGGTGGGCAGCAGCAGCTTTGCCTCATTCCCCACATTCTCAACCCCCCACCTTCCTCCAGCCTCG
This sequence comes from Liparis tanakae, assembly GCA_036178185.1. Taxonomy (NCBI): domain Eukaryota; kingdom Metazoa; phylum Chordata; class Actinopteri; order Perciformes; family Liparidae; genus Liparis; species Liparis tanakae. The sequence goes on along the minus strand of CM070089.1, from coordinate 13,902,738 downwards.
GCTGCTGCCGGCCGACGGCAGGATTCCAGCCACTAGAGGCCTTTTGTTCCGACGGGGGACTCTCCAAACATCAGGAGTTCTCCGGGACCTTTAGCAGGATTTCCACAGGTCACCTATGCCTCCTCCAGGCCCCCCCACCCCCCTGTCCCCCTCTTTCCTTCTTTTTTCTTTCTTCCTGCTGGAAAGGTTTAATCATTTCACTGTGAAACATCAAGGCGGCGAGCCGCTCCACGGTTCCGGATGTAAAGAAGCAGTTTAACGACCGCTGCAGAGATAACACTCGTGGCATTACTCCGTCGGCACGTCGTATAACCGCGTCGTTAACGTGCAACTTTTCTCTTTTACTAAAAATAGTTGTCTGGAGAAGAGGTTTTGCAATGCCGACTTGACGCAACTTCAAGTTTCTTTTAAATGAAAGCATTTAAAACAGATTTTTATGGTATCATTATCGTGGCTTTTGTCGTGTTTAGGAACATCAAGGTGATGGATTCTAGTTCTAAATGGTAAAAAGAAATGTGTCAAGCAGCTTAAAACCAAAATCTGCTCACCGAACCTCAAGACGCGTGTTTGCAGTGCAGCCGGAGGAGGAGAGCACTTACCCCGAGTCGCCCACATTCACTGTTTGTTTGACACAGGAAGCTCCACGCTGTCCTGTGGTGTCCTGGTGCAGCGATGCCTCGGGATTCCCCCCCCCTCCCCCAAACCCCCACCTCTTCCTTTTTTCACAATGCAGTTCTTTCAAATTCCTCAAATAGATATGGACATTTGTGTCATTAAGAGTATTTTTCTGCTACCGCCATTATGAGGCAGGAAGTGAGCTGTTCCAGGCCCGACAGGTTAATTCATAACATCTGCGACGCTCTGTTAAAAAAATAGAAAAAACTTCCTGTTCCATAGCCGGCCGCCGTGCATGCGCGCCACATGCATTTTTCATCAAATAGTTCCAAGACGCTAAAGATTGCAAAAACGTCGTATAAAAACCAAAAAAGGATAATTGAGACGCTCAGAACCAGAAGCGGAGACACGTTGGTCAAGTCTAAGAAGACGTGTTTCATTTCTACTTTACTCCCTCCTTCCCTTTGATATACTCTGGGAACAGATTTCACTTCAAACAGCAGAGCCGATCCAATTTGTCTGCGCCTTTCTTTCCTTTCAGAGCCCCCCCCCCTCCAAAAAAAAAAACCTCTACCAACAAAAGCCTTCTTGTCTGTTAGGAATTTTCCACATTCTTTGCAACGACAGACATTTTTTTCTTCTTCTCCCGTACAAAAAGGCCCTTCGGCAAATTTCCCCTAATCGCCGTGTTTAGTCGGATAGGTGCGATTCATAACTGATGGGGCCTTGACGGCGGGGCGGGGATCAGATCCATCACTCTGTACACAACACATTCACAACACATGGCTTTTATTCGGGGTAATGATGGCTGTTCGGGAGGGAGAGCTACCGGACAGAGTCTCGGTCGTCCTGGGTCAACAGGAAGGACCCCCGCGTGACCTTTTCCAATGCGATGCTCTAATCTCTAGAGGAAGAGCGGTGTGTTTGAACACGTCGGAGCACCCCGATCCGGAGACACCCAGACAAGAACCATCTGTAATCAGACTCTCCCGGGGACCACCAGGGTTTCATACGCTTTGCTTCTCTCTGGAACCCCCGACACGCCTGAATCTGTTTGACCACTAGTGTATGTAGGGCCCAGATGGGCGAGTTCTCTTTGTAAAGTTGTAGTAGAGAGAGAGAGAGAGAGAGAGAGAGAGAGAGAGAGAGAGAGAGAGGCCATGTTGTTGTTTTTCGCAATCAATGAACGGAGATTAGAATATTTGGAAATTTGGAATGTGGAGGAGTGACGACGAGACACCGGATACATCTCTGGTCGAGGCAAACCTGTGAATCTCAGTAGCCCCGCCCCTAAAGCATAGCCTCCTTTATGGTCCGTTTGACCATTTATGGGCATCCTAGTGTATAGAAGAAGATTTAACCCTGGAGATTGCGACGTAAACTCATGTTTACAATGTTTCCTGAGGGAGTAAATCAAGAGAGAAGTAGAGTCAAGTATAAAGACTTCTAAATAACCAGAGGAGTCGCCCCTGGTGGTCAGTAGAGAGACCGCAGCTTTAACACATGAAGCATAGACTTCTATACAACCAGAGGAGCCACCCTCTGATGGACTTTAGAGAGAATGCAAGGTTTGAGACACTGTGGTCGCCTTATCAATGACAAGATCAAAATAGCAGCATTGACATTTATATTTGTCAAGTAATTTTATGGTTTAGTTTTATAAATTAATTCTTTAAAAATGACCTTGTGCAATCAACATTTTCTTCATCACGATAAGTTAAAGCAAAGAAAAACACGCCTGTTGCCACTTTAATTACTGGCTCCTAAATAACCACTACTTTAAAGTAATCCAATGAAGTTAATTAAAATGAATATCATGAATTATTCTTGTGGCTTAGCCTCCGTAATACATTACCAAGTGTGTGACTAACCGGCCAGATAAGTCAAATGTGTACCTACCTAAGTGCTCTATTAGGCAAAGCTACATTTGAACAATTTACACGGCGAGCCGTCCAGGTTCTAACGGCGGTTCAGCCGAAGCGTATCTCGTGGCGGGCCTTTCATCGTGTTTGTGGAGGGAAGGTTGGTCAAATTATCCGTGTGGCTTCAAAGGAGGTCCAAAGGTTAGCGGCCCAGTAACGGTTAACCAGAGCAAACAGCGGCAGCGCCTATCTTATGGGATAATTAACACCCAGACTCCAAGGACGGCAGAGCAGGAGCACAATGCCCCGAATACACACACATACAGGGACCCTGGTGCATGGATGAAGAGATATCAGATATAGTTATGACATGTTGACAGGAGAAGGAGAACGCTCAATAACAAACGTTTAGAAAGTAGATTACAACTCTGTAGTTAATTTGAAGGTGTTTGTGGCGACATGTAACACCTGTGTATACATGGGATGCGTTCAGGAACACAATATTTACTGGAACATATGCTACATGTTTGCTCCTGGCTGGAATCTTTTCATTGATTGTTGCATATAAGATGGTCTGTGAAAATTGCCACTTTAGGGTCAATGTAAATGGGCTGCTCCCAGTCAAAACTGGTTCATTGTGATTATTCTGAACTGTGTGGACTTGTGTGGATAGACTTTGTGTTTCGGCTGTCAAACCAACATGTTGGACATATATTTGACACTGGGAGTGTTTCGAATGGAAGCTGAGCACCAGATCGAGAGAGAAGGGAAAAAAAGGGGCACTTTATGGGATTCATTCAAGGGTCAAAGGGAGTAAAAAAGGGTAAAAACAAGTTTTTAAAGGTCAAGCTTTGCTTACTCACTTATCATCTAAAATCAATGAAATCATTGTACACTGTGGTCGCCTTATCAATGACAAGATCAAAATAGCAGCATTGACATTTATATTTGTCAAGTAATTTTATGGTTTAGTTTTATAAATTAATTCTTTAAAAATGACCTTGTGCAATCAACATTTTCTTCATCACGATAAGTTAAAGCAAAGAAAAACACGCCTGTTGCCACTTTAATTACTGGCTCCTAAATAACCACTACTTTAAAGTAATCCAATGAAGTTAATTAAAATGAATATCATGAATTATTCTTGTGGCTTAGCCTCCGTAATACATTACCAAGTGTGTGACTAACCGGCCAGATAAGTCAAATGTGTACCTACCTAAGTGCTCTATTAGGCAAAGCTACATTTGAACAATTTACACGGCGAGCCGTCCAGGTTCTAACGGCGGTTCAGCCGAAGCGTATCTCGTGGCGGGCCTTTCATCGTGTTTGTGGAGGGAAGGTTGGTCAAATTATCCGTGTGGCTTCAAAGGAGGTCCAAAGGTTAGCGGCCCAGTAACGGTTAACCAGAGCAAACAGCGGCAGCGCCTATCTTATGGGATAATTAACACCCAGACTCCAAGGACGGCAGAGCAGGAGCACAATGCCCCGAATACACACACATACAGGGACCCTGGTGCATGGATGAAGAGATATCAGATATAGTTATGACATGTTGACAGGAGAAGGAGAACGCTCAATAACAAACGTTTAGAAAGTAGATTACAACTCTGTAGTTAATTTGAAGGTGTTTGTGGCGACATGTAACACCTGTGTATACATGGGATGCGTTCAGGAACACAATATTTACTGGAACATATGCTACATGTTTGCTCCTGGCTGGAATCTTTTCATTGATTGTTGCATATAAGATGGTCTGTGAAAATTGCCACTTTAGGGTCAATGTAAATGGGCTGCTCCCAGTCAAAACTGGTTCATTGTGATTATTCTGAACTGTGTGGACTTGTGTGGATAGACTTTGTGTTTCGGCTGTCAAACCAACATGTTGGACATATATTTGACACTGGGAGTGTTTCGAATGGAAGCTGAGCACCAGATCGAGAGAGAAGGGAAAAAAAGGGGCACTTTATGGGATTCATTCAAGGGTCAAAGGGAGTAAAAAAGGGTAAAAACAAGTTTTTAAAGGTCAAGCTTTGCTTACTCACTTATCATCTAAAATCAATGAAATCATTGTACATCTCTGCAAACCAAGAGATATGTTGAATGCATATCAACTGCCCTTAGCATTGTTTATTCTTACGGTACGCAATGAGCGCAAACTTTTACGCTGGGACACGGACATCGGACTCCTAGGTGAAAGTCCTGTGTTTGTTTCGGTTGACGACTGCAGGATGTATAAACGTAGGTCTGTACCACGTCACTTGCTTTATCCGACTGTAACCAAAACAAATTATAAGTCGATGTATCCGTCGTTTGCAGAAACGTACAATGTCAATATTTCTATCTTCTGACTGGGTGAGATTTCACTAGCAGATTTCCATGAAATTTGCATTGGACATTTATGCGTCTCTAACTTATAAACCTTTCATCATCTGGCAACCAACAAACCTCTGGACCAACTCTTTGGTTCTAAAAGGTGTTGCAACACCTAATAAACAGATTTCCATTGATTGAGATCTGCTGTCAAAGATAGCTCATTAACATCTGCTGATCCTTGACCTTCTCTTCTTGCACCCGGGTGAGAGCAAATTTGACTAAACAAATATAAATAGCAAGAATTTAGAGAATTTAATGGAGCCCATGTGTGCTCATGATGCCTGGTTTCTTCAGGACACTCGGCTCTACACACGGGTCTCGTGGTCGAGGGACATATGGAGCTGGGCAAGTCGGGCTTTTTTTGTGAATGACAGCTTTCCTCTCTTCGATCAGAGGAAGACTTTTGGAAAGAAGCGGTATAGCTGGGAGCCTGGAGCGCCGCATTCTTTGAGCAGCGGAGGGATGAGGTTTCAGCCGAGATGGGGGTCCTATTTTCAGCATACCTCGGAAGGGTTGGAGCTGCCCACGCTGCCGTCTGCAGCTCGGCCCACGAGTGATTTGTAGTGTTTAGTCAAGGCAACGTCAAAGCTACCAAACCCTGTGAAAGACAATGCCGCCACAGAGGGAGAAGGGTCTGGTTTACCAGCAGATAGTTGATGTTACCATCAGGCTGTAAACTTCGAGATCTCTTCATCTTTTGTCTTCATGGTCAGTAAAACTCCTGTCAGCTGTTACTTGAAATGATTTAGAAGTATTGACTCAAACCCTTTTTGTTGCTAGCCTGCACTCCCTGCAGTTGTTTTGGATGCATCAATTAATGCTTCAAACTCAAATTTGGAAGGGAGGAAAGGCATCAAATTACACGCAACTATAAACTATATTAAGGATAACCCAATGAACTCCAAGACTCTATCCATCATGTGAAGATTCATCATTTAGGCTTGATATAAATATGGGTCCACAATGTCCATGGTTCCGACGTATTTATTTCACGATGACTCAACATGGAAACAATGGATGACCATTGCTGCAGGGAACATGTTGTAGTGTCAGAATTAGGATTCAGGAGAAGTCAATCACCCACCTGCCCAACAACAAAGGAGGGGGAAGCCTGGTGGTGTTCAGAGGGTCTGCATCCTCCTCTCCGTGTGCACTAGTCTCCACATTCTCCCTCCACTGCTGCTCGCAATCCTCATGCAGGATCCATCCGGTGTTGACATGGACTCCATTACCGTGTTTGAGCCTTCTGACATTCCAGCCTGAGCTGGCACAGAAAACACCAGCTGTTTGGACTGATATTGGGTGGGTGGGTGGATGGGGGTGTTGGGGACATGGTGCTCTCTTCTTAGGGCCAGCAGCTGGCCGGGCTTACGAGCACCAGAGATTCTGCATTTCCTTTTTACATTTTCAGAGCTGATGAAGTGCTCAGCTGTTCAGACCGACTTCCTGTGCGGTTGCGATCAGAACCGCCTTCAGCCCACAGTGTGTGTGTTCTGTTCAAGGCCAACGTGAAACCTCAGTCAAATGCAATTCCGGGCTGTATATATTTGTTGTTCCGCATCTTTAAAGGGCTTACGAATATGCATAGCCATTCATCCTTATACTTAAAGACCTTTATATCAAAAATAATCAACCGCTGCTGAACCTAAAAGGTACAGATCACCCCAAAATGTCTGAAATACATGTTTAGCATCTTACTTGTAGTTCCGTTGAAGATGGTAGTTTCTTGGTGAGTGTGGTTTGGTAGATGGAAAATAGTTCCTACATGAAGCTGCTTACAACAACGTCTTTGGACCATCTTGATTAACTGGGTTGTGGTTTTACGAAAAGATACTTTACTGCTGTTTTATTTGCCGCTTTAAGTAGAGTGCAATCCGATCTCCAACAACTCGGCACACAACTACTTACCTGTAACTATCATTACAGGTAAGACGCAAACACCGTGGGGGTGAACTGTCCCTTTCACACACAAATTATTTTTTTCGTGTTGGCGTGTCCTGGGATTATTTGTGATTTGCTGACTCACCACTATGCCAGTGGGAGGAGAGGAGAGTCCTGAAGCGCATGCCTCAGTTTTTAATGGGCAAGTTCAAACATGTCCCATTCAAAATCTCTACACACACTTCGGTGGATAATACCTCAGCTAACTAAACTTCATTGTTAGTTCCCAAAATGTTCTATTTATAGAGTTTTCTCATCCAAGGTGTCAGAGGCAGCTGCATCCTCTGTACACATCCTCCAACATGTCCCTGTGGTGCGCTGCTACTTCTGTTTGGCTCTTGGCCTGCAATCATTAAACTGTTTAATTATTTTGTTACTGATCAAGCTGAAGGCAGATTCAAATCAGTCTGGGTACGTGACCTCAAAACATGTGGTCTATAGAACATTGGTCAAAAGTCGAGGAACGCCTGCTGGGATGAATGTGAGACTCAGAAAATCGGAAACCCGATGGCGGATTGGGGGCTTCGTCTTTGGGGGCGTCGTCATCAATTTGATGTACCCGATTGGTCGGGGAGACTAATCAAACAGTAGTGTGCAGCCAGGTAGAGGCTATGAAGGCTTTTAGTGGTGAAAGTAGAAACTGACTTTGGACAACATGTCCATCCTCGTTCATTTAAAGCATAGTGAACCTTTAAATTGCCCCGAGGGTGTGAGTGTGAATGGTTATTTATTTAAATAGCCCATCCATATATTGTGCTAGATATCAATCATTTTAACTTTTCTTAAGGTTGAAGACACATACAGATCAATATATTCCCGGTTGTTTCATCCTTTATGGTGGTTTTGGTTTGCTATTTTCAAAAGTAATTTCTCTCTCTCTGGCATGTAACATATTTTGGAGGTAGATACACAATACTCAGTAACAGCGTTGATGAGCTAACAATCAGGGCAAAGGAAATAAAGCAAAAATCTACTGTTGGGTCTGGGGTTGGGTTGGGACACTCGGGTCCTTCGGAGGCCTGTGCGGAGGTGAATTCATCGTACGTAAATGTACTGCTGTCACTCATCAATCTCACCGTTCAATCCCAGTGGAATCATGAACCACTCATGTTTACATTTCTTTTATGTGACATTTGTGTTAAATGACAGGCGAGATTGATTGTCCTTCTCGTTAGTGAGGACCAACACTAACCTCTCCTTCTGCTCTCTTGCAGCCTCAACAAGTTGTCCAGAAAAAGCTTGCTCAGGTAAGATCACAGAGACAAACATTGCTTTGTAATAATAATGACACTAAATGTTATTTGTATTCCAACACAAGACTCAAACATCTTACTTGTGATGGATGACGTTAACTAAATTTAGACTATATACTGAAGTATTATTGCATACTTTAACTCAAGGAGTTGTCATTGTACTGCACTGTTGTTATTCCTTGTGTTTTTCCGCTGGTTTGCGCATTCACCAAATAGAAGCAACACCCAATCTCCTCCAGAGCGCTCATGACAACAGCAAACAACCGCTAACTTTGTCCTGACAATCCGATTCACAACTGACTCAACAAGACCTTGTTAGGGAACATATTATGTTGCTCCTTTTTTCCTTGTATCTTTTATTTATTTATATATTATATTACATGTGTACTGGCTTGGTTGTCAGTTCAAGAGGTGGAACGACTATTCTTTTCAAGTTTCTTGAAGGCTTGGAACATTCCTATAGTCTTGCATAGTCTTACTTTCCTATAGTCTTGGAACATCCCTATAGTCTGACATAGTCTTACATCCCTATAGTCTTATTTAGTCTTACATCCCTGTAGTCTTGTAACTTTCTATAGTCTTGCATAGTCTGACATCCCTATAGTCTTCTATAGCCAGACCTATCTGGCTGAACCCATCATAACTCTGCACTAAGGGAAAACAATGTTCTGGAGTGATTGTATTTCTGTATGCAGCGAAAAGCGAGGACAATTCTTTCTGAAAGAAAGCAGCCAATGGCAGGCTTCTATGCACAGTCTACATCCTGGAAGTCGGACTACAGCAACATTAGCTCATCCTGCAGCCGAAGCTTAGACTTAGTGCTCGTATTTTTACTTGTGAAAGGTTGCTTCCAGATGAGAACTGTGGCAAAAGTCACATCTGTAAATACAGCTAGCGGCTTTAGCAGGAAAAGAGTTAAGACATTAGACGTGAGTTATTATCTCAGGAGGAAAATCCCAAAGTCAACTGCGATCCCTCCATGTGCGACTATTCATACGTAGCAGATCATTAGACGTGTGTTGTGTTGTTGGTGTGGAGCACCTACATTAGAGGGGGAATGAAAGCCGAATGGTAATAAGTGAGTGCAACATGACACAGGACCCCCACCCCCCAGCATTCCCTCACACTCCAGGAATCCACCAGCCTCCCGTCTGTTCACTGGTGCGGGCCACTTCTTGGTGTGAATGCATAACTCGGCTCTGATTTGTGGCTGTGTGGGAACAGGGCTGAGGTAGTTGGGAGGCGCTGTGAGGCCCTGGGAGCTGCAAGCCATAAAAATGTCGTTTAGCTCTCCCACTTTGATAGGCTGCTTTATCTCAGCCCGACCAGCCTGTTCAGAACCTCAGACCCCTTTCATTCCACGCTCGGGGTGGGGTGGAGACATGACCCGACAGAAAGCTCTGGCTGCACACGGGAAGTTTCAGCTACTGCTGCCAAAAAAAGTTCACAAGTACAAACACATACATACAAAAACATCATTAGATAACATAACATACACTACGGATACACAGATATAGACAGCTCGCTGTACACGATTACTATGATAATGATACGGACTCATGCGATAATCAACAAATGATGTCAGCATGAAGAGCAACTATTTTTCGACTCCAGTTGGACTGAAATAATGTACACATGTAAAGCATAAACAGGTTGATTTAAGATTAGGAAAATTCAAATGTCCCAAAGAATTGGAGGGAGGGAAAAAAGGTAGTTTGTTTCAGTCGAGCGTTGCATGACCGTTTAATGTTCTTTGATAATTCTAGGGAGAAAGAAAAAAGTATATTGCACAAGTCTGAGTAACAATCTATATGGAGCCATATACTGTTTCAAATAAGGAGGCCAATCAGCATAAACACATTTGAAGATAAACTGAACAGTAAAGTTGGCTTCTAAATTTAGTCTGGATAAGGTGTTCTGATAAACAACGTCAGCATAGTTAATAAGAGGTAGTATCGAATTAGAAATTATTATTTTCTAATGTGAAATGTAAAACAATGAAATGAACGATAAAGTGAACTCAGACAAACATATGTCCTTTTTTATCATATTAATATATCAAAATGGGGTTTTAAAGGTAAGTTCAGGGTCAATCTAGAGTCCAAGATATTTGTATGAATGACCTTTCTCAAGGGGTGACCCATCATAATATATCCAAATCGCTTTTTTTATTCAGCACAATTAGTTTTATTGTTTGTGTTAAACTCGGAATGTAAAGAATATTACATCAGTTAGAAGTGTAAATAACAAAGATCATGACAATTTAAACATATTTGAGGTAAAATAAATGGTCCCATGGAAGAGCCTTGCGAAACACCCTTTTCGATAAGGAAATACCTCGACTAAGAACCCTGAAAGTTTACACATTGACGCCCATGTTGAAGATAATAAATAAACCAAAAGAGAGCATGTTGAGTTACAACAGTGGTTCTCTTGTTGCGTGGAGGAAGAAAAATGTTTGTGCCCCAACAACAAAGAACCTGTTAACGGCGTAACCGTAACGGAAATATTTACACCTACTTTTGTAACCCACCTGTAATACCTCGGCGCCCCACTTGAGGGGCGCGCCGCGCAGTTTGAGAACCACTGTGTTAAACCAATAGAACAGAACTTATCAATCAGGATGTAGTGAACAGCCATAAAAAGGCCATGGAGAGATGATAAACAGCATTACTGGGCTGGCTAAACTGCAGCCTTTGATCAGAGATGCCCTCGTCCTTGTCGAATGAGCGTGTGAAACGGTTTAGGTGTGGAGCAAGAGGATTAAAGCTGCTTTTTCTTTTGTCCCCCACCCACGCTACCACCACCACCACCTTTCCTCTCTCCTCGCTCTCACTTGCCCTCGTCACACATGGTAGCATTTAGTGGGCCTTTAAAGCCCGAAGTGTGTGAGCACTAATGAATGGAGTCGGAGCCGCACCGCCGCGGCCTGGGAAAGGAAGAGGGTTATAAATTGTGTCAGTTAGCCTCCCGGAATAAAATGAAGCCATGTGGAAAATGAAATCCATTTCATCTGAGGAGGAAGGAGAAACCTGCTTCTTCCTCCAGTCCAAACTTACACACACTTCTGGAACCAAAACATGTGTGAATCAAAACATACTTTCCCCAGCTATTTCCCCCGACTAGCCATTAAGCCGATATGCTCACATCCAGCATATTCATAGCAAACCTCATAATCCAGAAGTATAAATGAAGCTTAACACCTTTCAATACTGGCTGCAGAGCAAAAGCAGCACATTAGGCCTTGACTTGACTTGTTAATCAGGGTCAGGGCAGTATGTTGGTTCTGTCTCTTCATGCACATGAGCATTTCCTGTTCCAGGTTAAGCATTCACTTTGTGGCCGTGCTGCTTCATTAAGCCCATTAACAGGTGACTCAACCGCTCTGGTTGTGGTCCTCCTCGTCTTGAAGTGAGACTGAAGCCCCTCTGGTATGAAACACAACATGATAACTCATCCAAAGGGAACTTGAGGTTCAGAAGTTGCAGTATAAAGTACGAAATAAGTGTAAATATACATATGAGTAACCTAAAAGACAGAATAGGTAGTTAATATCCAATGGCGGCTTGCATTAACTGCACACATGACCATTTAATTTAATGGTGGGAAACGGTCGTAGTTATATTTGAAACAGTGGTTGACGTTGTTAAACGGCACGAGGTGGCGCTTCTGAGGGAAAGATCATTTGGCCTCAAATCAAATGAGACTAGGGCTGCATTTTGCGGTTTATTTTAATAATCGATTAATCTGTCATTTATTTTTTCAATTAATCAATGAATCGGATTAAAAAATATATATGAATGTATTCATTAATTTTAATTGAATTGAATTTAAAGGCTTGTGTATATATATATATATATATATATATTTTCAAGCCTTTATATTCAAAAACAGAACTGACAACGCTTTACCCGCCTGACTATTTGTGGTTTATTCGTGTCGGAGAAGGGGGCGTGGCTTATCTCTGCGGAAACGGTTATCATTTTTGTCATCCGCCACGTTTTTTACACTCTCCTTATTGAGTGGTGTTATAATCTCACGACACAACGAATCGATAATGAAATTGGTCGCCGACTCTTTTAATAATGGATTTGATGGATTGGTTGTTGCATTCCTACCTTCAACAACTCAACGTGGCGACTTTGGTTTCACACACTGGTCCCCTGAGGGAAACTCCAGTGTTTGTTTCACTTCACAGTGAGACCCAGAGTGTCAAGAGAAATATACACTGTATACACATTTAATAATCATTCTACGTTTGACCGACACATCTTGTTTTCATCTACAGGAAGAAGAGGAGGAAGAGGAAGAAGAGCAGGATGCAGAGTCCCCAGAGGAGGACTAAGCTACCACACCGTGAAATCTCTACCTCATTCAGCTGTCAGGTCTTTGAAAGGGAAAAGACTGTCGTGACCACTTATTTTTGACTATTTTACTCGGTTTAATTTCAGTTAGAGAATTTCCATCTTTGCTCTGTCAGGGCAAACATGTCCATCAAACAGTGTGGCCTTTAGATTCCCTTACATTCAGTTTCACATAGACTGCACGGAGTAAACCTTTTGGTTACCGTGCTCCCGTTAGCTCCGGTTGGTCGAACACATTCAAACAAGCACAACGTCGAAAACAACACATGAGGCAGCAGACACAACATGGTCCCTGTGCAACACACTTGCACTCCTCCACGAGACACAACGAGGTAAGGAAAGAGACTGGGACAGTAGGACAACTGTTCTAATACATCTAAAAACACCCTCAACCGGACTGTTAGGTCACCAATCACAGGGAGACACAGGTCTTTACTCAGGGCAGTGGCTCATCCATCGCGTTGGCTAGAAGCCATTTCAAAAGGACTTGTTTACGTGGTTAGCATTACCTCAGACTCCCCAAACATCATCTTTACATCTAAATAAAACAAGAGCATCTTCTTGTATCTTATCCCTAGCGATACGCAGGGAAGAAGCAGCACCCCATGCAACGTTTGAAGTGGCATACGTACCTCATGTACCTCACCTAACCACGCCTTTAATCCAAAACCAGTTGAGCCAGAACAAGGGGCAGTCCGCTGGATTAATGACAATTAGAAATGAGAACAATCCTTAACCTTTTCTGGTCAATTCCACCAGCTGACAGACGTTTCAATATTAACGTAAGATGCTCTGCTGGAAAGATGGTTGTTAAATTTCAATGAAAAGACCTTTCAATGACCTAATAATCTCTATAACTTCAATGGAGCTATTTGGAGTCTCTTGTTTTTGGCCGTTTGGAAACACAAAATAGTTACAAAGGATATATTCAGTCTTGGTTCTTCATCGGAACATCTCCAGGCTAAACTCCTAGGCAAACAGATCCTTCTTATTCAAATATTCTCTTCCCCTTCACTTTTTATTCAGGCAGAACATTTGCTTTGAAAGCTAGAGGCGATCAAGATAGAAAGCCGTTCTTTAGCCTGGTCTCGTCCTGCGGTGCCTCCAGAAGGCTCCTAAAGACTTGATCCAGGCCGGTACCGGTGTTTGTTGGTAGGCCAGACCCCCAGAGCCCCGTCATTGGTGGACTGCCTCTTCCACTGCTCTAGAGAAAACGATGGACGCCCTCTCCACCTAACGGCTCCACGTTGCATCAAACTACGATCCACCGTTCGCTCACCTTTACATTAACACACGTGTACATTTCTTTCTCCATAGCTTTAAAACCTTGACTCCATTATTGACGACACAGTCAAAGACAATAAAACCTCAAGAACAAAACACACACGATCAAACCACACATTACCTCATGAATCACTTGATACCTGGAACGGTGGCATCCGATGACTCAAAGCTCTACCGTAGGAGACCTGGTGGTATGCCAGCGCCTTCTGGTCACTGATATGCAATACATCCTCATGATTTCAAACTACCTCTGACTCGACCAGCGAACAGAAGCTGTTGCTCGGCGCACACACACCAGGGCTACGGTGGTGTGCGTTCACACGTCGAACCGTATACTGTACATTGAAGCGAGGTTAAACGCCGGCCGGCCACTGTCGTCTCGTCATGGAGAACGGCAATTTGTCTGCAACTGTTTTGTTTGATTCAGTCGGGTAAACACTGCGTAATCCAGAGAGAAGCTACAGTCAGGTATGACAGAGCCACGTGAATCGACTTTAGAGGAAAACTGTTTGCTGTGACCATCCGTCCTGTTGGTGATGAAGAGTCGTACGAGTGCAAAGACGACGTTTAAACTAGGCTGTGACCTTCAGCTTTTACCACATTGTCAGAACAACATTTTAAAAGGGATAACAAAAACCGTATTACAAAAGAAGTATTGTTAAGATTTGTACTGCTCAGTGTGTCGTTAAACCACACATTCCAGATTATGGATTTAGCTCTACACGTAGATATATATTTTTTTATTGATATATCGCATTTAAAAATCTAAGTAAATGGCAAAAAGAAAAGAAAACATCCTCAATTGCATCAATACAATGATTTGATGCGCTATGTAGATTATGAAAAAATATTTTTATACATAAATTCTGACGTACACGGCTGATACAAGCCGACCAATGAAGACGAATCCCTGAAGACCTCCGTAGCCCTCTAGTTCTTCTGCTCTGTTTCCGGGCGGAATACGCTTCAGCCACGTTTATTTTTGCTCAAACCAATTGATAGAAATGCGCCCAATTCAGATAATATTTTTCTTTTTTGACATTTAAGTTAGTTTCAAATTTGCTTGACATCTGACTTTTGGGTAAAAGGTTGAGTGATACAGTTGGAATCCGTTCCTGAGGCAGTGAGACGCCTCCTTGATGGCGATTACTTATCCACCCTGCAGATGCCAGAACATCTGTCTGTACTAACTAGATCCAGACAGGTTAGCAGGGTCCAGAACGTGTTTACTGGACTCCAGCCTCGCTTGTGAAGAGTTGCCAGATATTACCAATCCTAACCTTCAGGCGCGATGGTCACAACTTTAGGAATAAGACAGGTAAAACACAGAATCCTGATGTTTTCCTTTAATTGGAGACGACTCTAAAGCCTACATCAACATGTCCAGTTTCTAAACCCATGTGCCCAGAATTAGTCGTCATTTTAGTTTCTTAGTTTCAGTTTCATCTTTGGTTGTTTCTATACATCCTATAAATCTCGTTGGATGAGTGAAGTCTTTAGAGGTCGTCTCCATCATCACTTGGCGCTTACTGTCCTGACTTTATCTTCTTCTTTTGAGATTCCTGGTGGTCTATTTTTAATACTTAAAACACAAAAGCAGCTGACATATTACGTACTATTTTTCTTATTTAACTTAATGTTAATTTGTATCTCAACATTGTAATGAAACATATTTAGCGTCATCTGCAAACTGGGACTTAACGGTAACTTGAATTAATTTTGTTCTGATTGACACAATGGTTTAGTGAGGATCGAGTGTCTTCATGGCACTACATGCTACAACTACAACATGTTTTTTTGTTTTTTGGGGGACTTTGAATAGTTAGTTGTTTTTCCTGAGTTATGTACTACCTATATATGTACAGTACCATAAACAGACCGTTACAAATGGACTAATCAACTGACAAATACCTACCTCCAGTCTCCTCACATTGATGTATGATATGATCTATATCAGGACTGCAGAAGCTCCGTACTTAATGTATCAGATCAAGCTTCCAATCTCAGTGCATTTGGATTCTCACATTCAAAGTGACTTTCAGGTTTTTGAAAAAGATGTCTGGATTTTTGTATATTGTATTCATGAATATGTTTTCTTGTTTTTAATTAGTAGATATCGATATACTTGATTAGCTGTTTTGTGTACTTGACACAAATGTGATTTTCTTTTCTCGTGATATGGTTAAACCAGATGTATATGGCATTTCTTTTTTACTTAGTGATGGATTATACAATATTTTCACCTGTCGCCATCGCAACCTTTGAAGAGTTGACGTGGTATTTTAAACTTGGGCCTGAGGTAGAGCCTCGGAGGAGCTACGCTGATCCTGTCAAACCTGCCGTCATTAGCCACACCAGCTACGTAGCACACGTTGTGGTGAACTCTCATCAACCAACAGTATGCACAGTGTTGCTTTTAACCACAGGGCACCTTCACACTGCAAAGCAAACTCTACCCTGGATTTATTCCAAATATGACCCCTGTACTGGTTTATCTGTGTTTATCTGACACAAAGAGCCAGTCTGATGCTAGCTAGCGAATGTTAGCTTTAGCTGTTAGCTCGCTAGCAGCATCTAACCAGAACCTCCCTCTTGACAAAGCCAGTGTATCTGCTGCCAGTCTTTATCCGAGGTTTAAGCCAGACTCAAAACTCAGGTTAGTAGTGCACTTCAGCCTCTGGTGGCTGGAATGAGTATTACAACAACAAACACCCGTTTTTAGAGATAAAAAAAAAGAGATAAGCAAATTATTTAGATCGTACTTTAAATAAGCATCACCGTTTCATTCTCACTTCCCCCTCGGGGCTGCCGTACCTCATTGGACGAACAGAGATAACACATAGCTAATCTAGAACAATCATAAACATGTATTTTAAGTTGTCAAAAGCCCCAAGTATGATTTGAAAAACTACATCAGTAATTACAAGTTACTGAACTATTTATATTGCCTTGGATACACATGCAGACACGGTGCAGGCGATGCTGTTGCTAATAATCCAACCTGAGGGAATCACAACCTCCAACTCCATGAAGTGTGCAGCTGCTAGTGACGGCCGATCGGTAGCTTTGAATGGATGGCTTTGAAACAGACAGGCGTCATTATTCAACACCCCATCAGCCAGAGGGACCCTACGTAGACCTGCTCTCAACCCGGGATCCACATCCATCTGGATCAGGAGAAGAGACCTGCGTCCCGTGATAGCAATGGGTCAAAGTCAGGGGTCAACGTGACACCCAGGTCAAAGTCAGGGGTCAAAGTGACACCCAGAGCTCGCCAGACTCCAGACTTTGAGCTTCTTCCCTTGTAAAGTGAGTGATTTCCTGTTCTGTAGAATCCAAAACACCTGCTGATGTTCTGTGGAGGCGGTGCTGACGTGGTGTTGTGTCGGAGCTGTTGACCAGCGTTCAGCTCGGGGAGCCTTGTGAAGTTTCCTCTTCATGATATCATGTTCTAGTACAATCGAATACAAATTGCTACCTCCAGAAAGCCCTACTTTTACCTCATTTTCAAACTTACTGTTCAAAATTCAGGTGTCTGTGAGCATATGGAGAACATTTTAAAATGTCATATATATATATATAAATATATATATAGTTTATTTTTTGTGGGGATGAATTTTATAAGACTCTTTTCTCTGCTTCTCAGTCGCTGTTCGGTGAGACTGGACATGTAACCTTTACAAGAAGATGTTTCTTACCTTATGCAATGTGTCGTAGCCGCTGAGAGGAAAGGGGGGAGGGGCCCCGGCTCCCCCCCCCCCCCCCCCCCCCCCGCCTCACTCCTTCTGTATCATTTCAAACGTCTTCTACCATATCTAACCTTTGTTGCTTTCTCTATCCACATAGTATTACTGTTTTTCATTTCACTGCAAATTCTGCTTGCTTGCTAAACTAAAGTCTGTATAGATGTCCACTGCGTTTTACCCAGCACAATAAAAAAAAAAGTATGGCATCCATAACAGAGACGTGTGAGCGTGTTGTTCGGACGCCCTTGTGTCTGCGTTCACGATAACATCCGTAGATACACGACTGGTCAAAAGTTCTGGGTCACCCAGACAATTCCATGATATATTCAAAACATTAACGAGGTTAGACATAATGATTTTTTTTTTGTTGTAAATTGTGTTTATTCTCAAAAGCAGAGTATACAGTTGTACATTAAACACGTTATTTTTCATTTTTTCACCCATCCCAACACAACAAATCGAACAAAACGCACTGCTTCAATTTTCAAAAAACATATTACAGTATTAATAGTATTGTATAAGTATTGCACAAAAGTAAAAATAGTCTAGGAGGTAAGACGTAATGATTTTTACTGTAAATATTAATGTTCTTCTTGTGGATCAAAGGAAGGCCAGTTTCAGAGCTTCTCTCACCAGCATAACTGTTTTCAGCTGCGCTCACATAAAAAGGGATTTCAAGGGTTTTCTACCCCTCCGCTAGTCTTCTAAGGCGATAACACAATGTACCACTAGAACATGGAGATGGGCCTCTACACACTATGTAGAGACTTCATTAACACCAGAAAAAAATCAAAAAGAAGAAGCCCTGACATCTCATGACGAAGCCTTTAAGACATCGATATGAGATTTTCGGGCTTCTTCTTTTGAATTTGTATTACATTTTTAAATAGTATGGAGTGGATTTGGGTCAAAATGAACATTTTCAGTAAACAGGAAGCCGCCGTGCAGGCGTAGTCACAGCGACCAATAGCAGGCCGCGTGGAGGCCGTTCACATTGTCTCCACTGAATCTGAGGGAAACACAAGCTTTTGAAAGGATTAAATAGACTTTTTAAGGACACACACACACACACACTGCACCCTCTCCATCCTTTCAGTCCTGCTCCTCCTCGACATAACATCTCCTTCCCCTCTGGGAGTGCGTGACCACCTCGGAGCCGGACCTCTGACCTGAAAGGGAATTCTGCAAGAAGAAGAAAAGCGGGGCTCCCTCGCCGCACATCAAAGCCGGCCTGACAGGCGGCGTCACTCAGAGACCCCCCCGACACACACACACACACACACACACACACACACACACACACACACACACACAGTGGCAGAGCCCATGATAAAGCCGTGTCCTAATTCCTCCTGATTGAGCCATGAAGAGGAGCAGGTGTGTGTGTGTGTGTGTGTGTGTGTGTGTGGAGCAGCGTCTCTCAAGTGTACCGCTCTGCGTTTTACGTGATGAAACTCATTTATGGAACAGTGAAGCGAGACCACAGTGAGAAATTTACAGACTGTTTTGTTGCACATTTTTCCCCCACTGACTCCAGGAGCATTTAAAAATAATTGGGGCACTTTTTGAAACTTGTGAAATAACATTTAACCGTAGTTCAAAAATAATAAATATACTTATTCAGGCTTATAGGATATAGGATATGAGCAACTGTCATACAAATCTCAATAATAAGACAATTAGGCAGTAATATTGTTTATTTTGTACAGCCCAATATCAAAAAATTACGAATTTGCCTCAGAGTGCTTTACAATCTGTATGTAAACATACAACATCCCTGACCTTTGACCTTTGACCTCACATCGGATCAGGAACAACTCCCCAAAAAAAGTGAAGAAACCTCAAGAGAGAACAGAGGAGGATCCCTCCAGGATGGACAGAACAACCAGCAGAACCCTGGAGGACCTCCAGTGGCACCGCACACAACCTTTAGAGAGGCTGTACCACACACACACACACACACACACACATACACACACACACACACACTCACTCCAGACCTCTCGAGTCCGTAACCTAAACATCCCACTCATGGTGTCAGGAAGTGATACTTCCGCTCATCTCCAGAGGAGAAGGCGTCCTCCTCTTTCTCTTATCCACTGAAATGTTGTTTTTTAAAGTTAATTGTGTGTATTTCTTTATTCTTCCCACCTTGGCGGTCGCCATAAAACCTGCTTCTTCTTTTTTTGTTATCCGGCCTGAGGAGACGTCTCGTAATCTGTAATCTGTAATCTGGAGGCGTAAATATTTGCTTCCTGTACTTCTATCAAAGACCTCCGCTGACCCTCGAACGCCTCTCCAACTCTCACCCACATGTCCGAGGCTGTGAAGGGTCAACACTCAAAGGGTCAAAGGTCAACGGCTCCTGGAGGGAGACGCCGGACCCCGGGGGTCACAGCAGAGGAGGGGTACGAGGTCAAAGGTCATGTACCTGCATGTGTGATATGACGAATGTCCTTCAGTCAGATGACCGTCCTCCATCACTGCTGGTCAGGAGTTTGTGGTGAACGTGTGTGTGTGTGTGTGTGTGTTGTGACTGTGTGTTGTGTGTGTGTTGTGACTGTGTGTGTGTGTGTTTTCTGTCTGTCTGGTTCAGCCTGAAGCTGTCGGACGTGGTTCCGCCCCCCCGACCCCCCCGACCTCTCCTCCACGCCGTCTCTGTTTCCTAACGCCGTGGAGGAAGCGGTCCGCTCCGCTTCCTGTTTGCACACTCCAACTTCCTGGAGGAAGTACCGACGATGGAGAAGGGTGGTGTAATAACTTCTCCACCGACAGCCGGTCCGTGTATTGGTGTACGAATGTGTATGTGTGTGTATTTGTGTGTGTGTGTGAGTGTGTATGTGAGTGTGTGAGTGAGTGAGTATGTGTGTGAGTGAGTGAGTGTGTGAGTGTGAAAGTACTGAGGCGACACTGGTCAGTGGATTTGTTGTGTGAAGTATGTGTGTGTGTGTGTATGTAAATGTGTGTATGTATGCGAGTGTGTATGTAAATATGTGTGTGTGTGTGTGTGTGTGTAAATGTGTGTGTGAGTGTGTGTGTGTGTGTGTGTGTGAGTGTGAAAGTACTGAGGCGACACTGGTCGGTGGATTTGTTGTGTCTGAAGTGTGTGTGTGTATGTAAATGTGTGTATGCGTGTGAGTGTGTGTAAATGTGTGCGTGTGTGTGTGTGTGTGTGTGTGTGTGTGTGTGTGTGTGTGTGTGTGTGTGCCTGCTCCACAAACTCCTTAGCGGTTGTGTTCTGCAGGTTCTAGAGCCCATGTGGGTTCTGTGTTCCCTCTGAAGCGTCATGCAGGTTCTGCGGTTCTGTTCCGTTCCTTTAAGGTTCCAAACGTCACGCGTTTGGTTTCCAGAAGGTTCCAGAGCGACGGTAAACATCACCGGTCTCACAAGACAACAGGAATGTGGCGTCCGTGTCCCGCGGGCCGGACGGGAACGCACGCTTTAAAACGGAGTCGGAAAAACAAGCGTCGCCCTTTTCAGACGTCCCTTGACCTCTGACCTCAAGACAAGTGACACTAACGGGTTCTGTGGCGCTACGAGGGTTCCCCTCACCGGCTGGCCCCTCCCACAAGGCATGAACGCTTATGAACGATGACAATAAGGAGCAAAGAGCTTCACGCCACGACCAGGTTTTACAGATTTGGGGATCCAATGTTAAACCTGGAGGCACAAGCTGCCGAAGGTCAAGAGGTCAGGAGAGGAACTCTCTGTCGGGCCTGGAGGACGAGAGGCGGGACTCTGACTCACTGCTAGTGGTTTCTGATCCTCAGTGAGTCAGAGCCAGTCATCGAGGAACAATCCCCCCCACACACACACACACACACCGCACATCCTCCTCTCCTCTTACTCTTTCTGTGATTCATTTAGGCCTCAGCCCCCCCCCCCCCCCCCCCGGCTTTGAGCATGATCTCAGTTTAATGAGGCACAGACTCCAAACCACGGCGGCAAGGCGAGCCCCCCCCCTCCCCCCCTCTACTTGCCGCTCTCTCCATCCTGAGACCCCGTCCGGTTGGTTGTAGAAGAGTACGCTACACACACCATATACACACACACACACACACCACACACACTCACCTCCACCACTGGAACTACTGACTCTACCTGCTACTGTTCATGCTCCCTACGTTCTGTGACGCTCCCTAAGATCGGTGGATTCATGAACAACGAGATCGCCGTGCTCTTCTGTTCAAAGTTGGCAGAGAAAGATTCGCTGTTTGCAAAAAGCAACAACAACAAAAACAACCTCCGGTGACGACCTGGATGAAGGAGGATTCCCCCTCACGTGTCTGGTGACTAAAGGTCACCAGGAGGGGTTCATGAGAAGACGTCGCCCTGAACGCTGACACGTGATGACAAACATGGCCTTGAGGGGTTGAGCTAAGTGTTGGCACCACGATTTGAATTAGGAGAAGAAGAAATAGGACTTTGGGTCTCTGCTGAGTTCTGACCCGCGTTGCCAGACATCAGCACGGCACTGACACCTAGTGGCCGGTCAGGGGACTGCAGGGAGGGCTTTCCTCGGTGCAGAGGAAGCTAAACCATGAGGAAGTCCTCTTCCTTTGTTGCAACACTGACGTCAAAGCTGCACAATAAAACACAATAAAACGTTTAACGTAGCTGTGAAGAAAGAATAATAACGTCAATTCTTGATTTGAGTCATGTTTGCATGTTTTCCAGTTTGGATTTGTTGAATTCACTTTACATGTAAATGCTGTGGCAACTCTCAGTGGCCTGTTGAACGCCTGCAGCTGGAGCAGACACCTCCTCTCCGTCCCATTCATAAGGCCGACATAACAATACGAGGCTCCGCCGACATACTGTACATCTCCATAATATTATGCAGCAGCTCCATGGCAACGTGGGCGGGGCTTGGCGGAGGCCCCGCTCCCCCAGCCACAGATTCTATATGCGCCTCTGCATAAGTCTGGTATGCAACAATTACTGGAGCATGTAAAACACGCAGGCAGGCTAACTGCTTGCAGGGCGAGAGCCCGTCTGTACATAGGGGCCCTTGAACTTGTACAGGGGGTCCCCCCGCCCCCCCCCCCCCCCCCCGTTGGACCTCGGAAAACACTCCGACTGGAAATGGACTAAACTGAAACAGCCATTTGGCTGCGGCTTCACTGATATAATATATTTTCTGGTTATTTCTTTACGCATCCAGATGTTGCTCCTCGGTGAGAGATGAAGGGATCAAACGGTGTTCCTGGGTGGCGGGTCATGGAAAAGTCCGGCCCACACTTGTGGGAGTCTGGTTACGGCCAAAGTCACAATTCAGTCTTGAATCACACCAAAAACATTCCTGAGCCCGAAGCAGGAATAGACTGATGGGCTGTTTGCTTTGGACATGTTTCAACTGCTTTAGTACAAACTGATGAGCATTAACCAAACAATCTATAGGAACTAATACTGTCCAATGGTTCTATTGTGGAGCACATACATGTTTCTAGTGTAGAACAATATATATATATATATATATATATATATATATATATATATATATATATATATATATATATATATATATAATAAATCCCAATAAGCAAGATAAAGTCTCGTAGCTTTTTTATATGTATATATTGTATATAGGGATTTATTCTGGGACAGTATATAGACTATTGTGGGCGGAGCCTATACTACAGTGAACACCATTAAACATTCTACTCCAGGCTATATACTGTATATATACATTTATTTATATATATATATATATATATTTACATATATAAATATGCATATATATGTAAATATATATATATATATATTAATATATGTATAAATATGTACATGTATATAATACATATATGTATTTATATATATATATATATATTTATATACATATATGTGTGTGTGTGTGTGTGTGTGTGTGTGTGTGTGTGTGTGTGTGTGTGTGTGTGTGTGTGTGTGTGTGTGTGTGTGTGTGTGTGTGTGTGTGTGTGTGTGTGTGTGTGTGTGTGTGTGTGTGTGTGTGTGTGTGTGTGTGTGTGTGTGTGTGTGTGTGTGTGTGTGTGTGTGTGTGTGTGTGTGTGTGTGTGTGTGTGTGTGTGTGTGTGTGTGTGTGTGTGTGTGTGTATAAAGGGACTGTTAGTGCTCTTTCAGGCCTCTGTGGGTCGGTGGTTAGCAGCTCCATTTATCAATCAGGAGGTTGGCGGTTCAATCCCTGCCCCAGCCTATGTGTCGTTGAGCAAGACACTTAACATAGTTGCTCCCTGTAGCCGCCTCTACGGCGCATGAATCTAAGTCAAATGAAAAAAGATAATCTTCAGTGGTAGTTTATATTCATTAAACACGATAGAGATCTGTGAGCACTTTTAGTATTCCGTATTTCTTCTAGAGCCTCCATGAGAAACGAGGACCGGCCGAGTTGCCGGGCAGATGTTGCGGTGCGCGGGGGTTTCCAACAGGTTGGTTTTCCTGCCGTATGTAAACACCTCAATTGGCAAGAGGAAGCCGGCTTGTTTTCTCACAGTTGTTGTGAGGAGCTGCTCCGATCATTTAGCAACAGCAATTTGGTCCGTTTCCTGTGGAACTCTGAGCCGACACATGAAGCCAGCGAGCGGCTCCACCGACTCCACGTGTCGTTTCTGCAGACCACAGGCCGGAGTGTTCCTCGAAGGTGTGGGCTTCTCTTTTTTTCCGAGGGGAAATATTTATAGAAAAGGCTGCGATGTTCCCCTCACACAAGTGTTCTCTCTCTCTCTTGTGACACACACACACACACACACACACACACACACATGCCTCACAGTCCATCATGAAGCCACATTCTGCGTGTCAGGTGGAGGCTCTGTTCGCCGAGCGGTCCACGAGAGCCTGAAGGCATCGCGCGTTACAGACGAGCCCAGGACCCTCAACCCTCACAGAGAACAGACCTCACCACCAGAGCCCTTGTTCTGTCATTTTTTGCTGCCTTGTCAGAATTTGCTACCCGCTGCATAAACCGATAGGTGTCTATCGATTCATGCTACCCTATCTGATAGGATGCTATTGTACTATCACAATATGCTACCCCTGATATGATTCAATTTAGCATTCTTACATGAATGCATGTTATTGTACTATCAAAATATGCTTTTCTTTCAAAGTGTTTATCTTCAACAATAAATACCCTAATAATAAACCAGTGCTTTATTATGATAATGTGAACAAACTCATGTTTACAATAATTTGTTGACACAAAAGAAATAGCAACTGCTTATCACCCATTAATCTACATGTCATTACTACATATTATTACTACCTGTACAATATACATGCTGAATGTACTTTTAACGAGGGAAATAATCTGGATTTTGATGATGTCACTCCCCGTTATCAGACGTGCATCGACAGGGTGGCAAAACATTATGGGCGTGTCAAACAAACTCGGAAAATCGACTCGGCGCATGCGCAATACCACAAGGTATCGGTTCTCGACAAGTAGCATGAAATGATAGAACACCCTGCGAGAGGAAGGCAGAGGAACACGGGACAAGAAAGTCAGAATGTTTTCTCCAGATTTTATTCTTTAGAAGCCGAGAACACGAGCTGGAAAATACGTTTCTATATGTTTATGACTGCAAAAACAAACAGGAAGTGACATCACGCCCACGGGACACGGCCCCCCTTATGGCGCCACCCGCCTCAGTATCAAATACCACTTAAAAAATAGACTAATAAAATATATGAACGCTCTATGTTTTATATACGCGTGTCGACTACGACGCAGCACTTCACCCGTGTTTAAATTAACGAAAAGGGAAACGAAAAGAGAGTGAAGGGAACAAGTCGTTTCCTTGAAGGCAACTGTGACCGTCCTGGTAGCGTGAACGTTCCCCTCGTGACGGAGGATACTTCCTTCCTTCCTTCCTTCCTTCCTTCCTTCCTTCCTTCCTTCCTTCCTTCCTTCCTTCCTTCCTTCCTTCCTTCCTTCCTCAGTCACCTGCTCGTTCTTTAAAGAATACAGAACTACTTCATGCGTGTAAACTCTCGCTGCGGTTCTACGAGTGTCCTTCAGAGCTCCGTCTTCCCGTCGCTCGCCGCTCCGCCCTTGGAGGCTCCGCCCTTGGAGGCTCCGCCCTTGGCCGCGGAGGCAGGGGAGGGGGAGGCCCCGTCTTTGGGCTGGAAGGCCAAGGAGGCGGAGTTGATGCAGTAGCGTTTGCCCGTGGGTCGGGGCCCGTCGTCGAACAGGTGTCCCAGGTGAGCGCCGCACTGAAACACCAACGGGAGAGATCCTGAGAGTCTCAGATGATATCAGTCAACTCAACTCTCTGTAATATGAGCCCTGTACGCCTCTCAAAACACACTCTAAAAAACCCATCATGTCATATTAATCTTTTCTTTTCTTCTCCGAGCATCGATGGGCCCCTTCTGCGTACCTGGCTGCAGGTGGTCTCCACTCGGTGCATCCCGTGGGAGAAGTCATCCGCCCCGGTGACGGCCTCCTCCTTCACGAGGTCGAAGAAGGACGGCCAACCTGAGCGATGACATCATCCGATAACTTGGTTTATAAACACCTGCACAACTCAAGACATCCCGCCCACGGCCTCAGGAGCTAACGTTAGCATGCTCACATGCTAAGGGCCATCAAAGCCCCGCCTCCTGTTACAGGATGCCACTGAGTTACATTGGCTGGCTTTAAATGAACTTTATATCTATATAAGTAAAAGACAATAGGAATAGGGTAAGAATAGTTCCCAGTGTTAGCTGTGAGTCATATTGAGTATTTGTGTCAATCCAGCTCTGAGCCTCGTCACGTGACCAGAGAGAGGCTTCAACAACCCGACCTCATCACGGGAGGACATGAAGCAGCGCTCCGGGAACAGACGGGGGGCAGCGCCCCCTGCTGGCTGGTCCGGGAACACCAAACAGACAGCTCAGAAGGTTCAGAGCAGAAACTACATATATAATAAATACATATATATAAATAAATAAAAATTATATATGTATGAATACATAAATACAAATTATATATGTATGAATAAATAAATATATGTATATAAATAAATAAATATACACATATATAAAAGAATATATGAATGAAGAAATAAATACATATATAAATATAACTAAACTTATATATAACTAAATAAAGCTATAACTAAATATATGTATAAATATAACTAGAAACGAAAAACTAGATAAATATATAAATAAATACATAACTAAATGTATAATTAAATATTTAAAAAATAAACATATAAATGAATATAATACATATGTAAAAAGCATGTATGTATAAATAAATAAATATATTTATATAAATATATATATATATATATATATATATATATATATATATATATAAAAAATACATATAAATATGAAGTGAATGATAAGCAAATATCATAATTTCTATACATTCACAAACAGATGTTGGGCTAAAGAGATGCCAGCCCTGTCTTGTGAAGATGAGGCGTGTTTCAGAGAGGTTCCACTTACCCGACCCAGAGTCAAATTTAGCGTTCGAGCTACAGGGAAGACAAGAATATGAAAGCGTTTGTTCATTTCATGATTTAAATATCTTTCTCCTGTTGCTTCTATAGTGAAGTGGATCATTGTTAGCGTACCTGAACAGCACGGCCCCACACACAACGCAGGTGTAGGTGCCCTCATCCTTATGATGAGTGAAGCCTCCACCGGAGGCACTGCGGAAAACAAGCATAACATGTAAAGTTATGTGTGAACATGGACAGATGAGGAAATGTTATGTTTAAGTTCGGTCCTCACCCCTCGGTTCCTCTCTCCTGGGTCACGTGGTACTGGACCGGCGTGAGGCGTTCCCTCAGCTCCTCCTGAGGGAAGCTCACGGGCCACGTCTTCTTGGTCCTGCATGCTCCTGGTGGGAAGAAGGACAACCGAGTATTAACCCTGCAGACCTTCTGACGGCACCAGGGGAAATAATCACCCTTACACTACGACTTCATCTCAGCTAACCGTCTACGAGCGAAACGTGATGTGGAGTCGGAGGAAGTTTAACAAAGGAGAGGCCGACACAATTAGCTTACCGCATGATTAAAATGCAGGTATTTTTGTCTGAAGATATTGGACAGAAGAAGAAGAAGAAGTAGTGTGTGTGTGTGTGTGTGTGTGTGTGTGTGTGTTACTGCCAGCTAATTAGCATAATGGATGATGGTTTATGTTCCTTTTATTCTGACATGATAAATACGTCTTTAGTTAAAATACAAATGTCATATCTTCAGAAGCTAACTGTGATCAACATTTCTTATTTTTGTCCAAAAAACAAACAAAAAAAACACAAAAGGGAAGCAAGAAGGTTTTTTTTTTTTAAATCAACATTAAAGTTAAAACAGAACCACAACAATCGGTGCATGCAAGAAAGCAAAGCGTGAGTCACGTGGTTATTCCGTTAGCCCTGAACGCATCACGAGGAAAGCAGTACGCTCAACCGATGCTGGATGGAAGAGGGACCCTGGAGATGTCTCGGGCCTCGTCACACTAACGTTTGGGTCTTGGACCAGAACCTCAGGAGCCCCACTGACGTGGCACAGAGCCGCTTCACAGCCTGAGGACGTCGAGGCCTGAGAGGGAAACGCTCGGTGTCTGATCACCTGGAGAGAACCCCACGGAGACGCTTTCTACTCCTTTCGCCCGATCTCGTCGATCGTGTCAAACCGAGTCTCGCTCAAGGAGAAGTCTCCTTCCAAAAACCTGCAAGAGGGGATTTTGTCTCCAGAGGACCAGAAGACGTAAACGGCATTGTGTTATCTCGAAGATTTCTCAATGTCGAGGATGAATGTTTAGCGGATTTAGACATGAACGTCTCCTTGACTTGCACCGGTCGGACAACATGACGACGAGATGAAGTCAAAAGGGAAAGAAAAAGGTTTGTTTCTCCGTGGGTTTTATTCCAGATATGTATTTACAAGAACCGGCACCTCTAGTGAACAGGGTCATACGACTACATTGCAGCCGTCTCCCTCAATACTGGATTCATTGTTTTTTGAATACCATCTTTGGAACCTCTCCACCTTTTACTCACACACACCGTTTGCTGCAAAGATTTGCAAAAGTGAGGAAAGGAAGTGAAAAGGGGGCTCACGTCATCGTGAGCGCACGTGGTAAAGACATGCCGACACACCAGCCAGGTGTTACGCCTCAGGGAGGCAAAGCACAGCAGGCACACAACACCCAGAGTCAGTGGACCTGAGGGGAGGCTGCAGGACCGCAGGGCCACAGGCTGGCCCTTGGTTATTAGGTGCAGCAGGTTGAAGCCCGACATGGCTGCTGGAGAGAGAGAGAGAGAGAGAGAGAGAGAGAGAGAGAGAGAGAGATACTCCAAACCACCGGGAGAACCGAGACGCCCGACGGCCGAGGACTAGGCTGGAGGAGGAGGGGGGGGGGGGGACAGAGGGAGAGAAACACAGGTCAAGGTCATGATCGCCGTCGGAGGCGAGGCGGCTCGAGGTTCCCTCTGTTCATGCAGTTTGAAGGATGTTGGTTAACATGAAGGACATTAGAACAGACAGACACCGATACTTCATCCTGATTGGACGACTAACTCATTACGGTCTATAAACACACCATGGTTAAAAAGTTTGGGGTCTCACTTTTTTTTTTTTTACTCACTTTTAAGTATCAAATTAATATAAAATAGAGTCAAGACATTCATAAGGTTAGAGATAATGATTTACATTGTAAATATTAATGTTGTTCTTCTTGTGGCTCAAAGGAAGGCCAGTTTTAGAGCTTCTCTCACCAGCGTAACTGTTTTCAGCTGCGCTCACATAAAAAGGCTTCTCACAGGTTTTCTACCCCTCCGCTAGTCTTCTAAGGCGATAACACAATGTACCACTAGAACATGGAGAGACTTAACTAACACCAGAGAATAGTCATCTACACATTAACTATGTAGAGAGTATTTATGATTAATTAAATGTTATCTTTATTGATAAAAACAGAGCTTTACTTTGAAAAACGAGGACATTTCTAAGAGAGCCCAAACGTTTGACCAGTAGTGTGTATACAGTGTAGTTCATGCTTTCAGATGGAGGTGGACAAACACGTCACAGGGAAATAAAAAAAGGAATTAATTGCTCAATCAAAAAAATCCAAGTCCTTGTAGAGAATACACCCACAAACATCCGAGCGACCCCTCAAACATCATGAGAACATGTACACTCCGCTTGATGGGGTTTTAATCCCCCGTCCATATTGAGGCACTTTTTGAAACTTGTGAAATAACCTTTAACCTTTGTTCAACAATAATAAATATACTTATCTAGGCTTATAGGATATGAGCAATTGTCATTAAAAATGGCAGTAATAAGACTATCAGGCAATAATGAGACTATTAGACAATAATAAGAATTTTAGGGAGTAGTCTACAGATTCAAAGTGTTTTCTTAGATTTAAAAAAAATAAAAAATAAATAGACTATCGAATTAAATGTTATTCTTATTTCTTTCTGGTTATTTATTATTGCATTTTTTAAACAACTATTAACAATTATAAAATATTTCTTTGTTTATTTATATTTCAAAATCAGGAAGTACAGAACGACAGACACAACAAAGAATAAAAGCAAAGCGCTATTAAATCATCAGAATTATTGGAGGAACTCATGGGGCGTTTGTTGCCCCTCTCCTCTGACATCAGGGGCAACATCACATTTCTGAGGGCCCGTTATGACCTTTGCCCTCGACGTTCCCGACGTGGCAAGAAGCTGACTCGACGGTTTTGCGGTGAAATGTAAACGTAAGCAAACTGAACATTTGGTCTCATCTAATATACATTCAGACTTCCACACCGCAGACGGACCACAAGACTACGGCTCAGAACGGACGAGACGCGCAGGTGGGAAATCCACGGGCGTTGTTGTTTTTAGACAGCAGGGAGAGAGAGGGGGGGATGAAGAAGAGAAAAAGACACAGAGGAGGAGAGGGAGTCACACCACAGGTTACTCTACCTAGGAGAGCAGCAGGCGGAGCGGGGGGGCGGCCGAGGGCACGGTGCAGGGCGGCGGAGAGACCACGTCTCAAGAGGACGGCCATGAGACACACAGCCACACTGAAGAGAGACGGAGGGAGGGAGGAGAGATGGAGGGGAAGGAGGAGAGAGACGGGAAGGAGGAGAGACGGACGGGAAGAAGCAGAGCGGGTGAATTATTAAATAGACTTATTGACCTTTGGCTTCTTTATAGACGTAATTGTGGCTTCTTTCTATTATAGACACAATTAATAATTAAAAGGGATGAATCATTTATGAATATACACCACGGTTCAAAAGTTTGGAGTCACTCAGACAATTTTGTGTGTTTTCCATGAAATCTTTCACTTTTATTTATTATATAAATAGAAAACCTAGTCAAGACATTGACAAGGTTAGAAATAATGCTTTATATTGTAAATATTAATGTTGTTCTTCTTGTGGCTCAAAGGAAGGCCAGTTTTAGAGCTCTCACCAGCGTAACTGTTTTCAGCTGCGCTCACATAAAAAGGTTCTCGAGGGTTTTATACCCCTCTGCTCGTCTTCTAAGGCGATAACACAATGTACCATCAGAAGATGGGCCTCTACGCACCTCTGTAGAGACAACATTAAACACCTAGAATAATCATTTACCACATTAACTATGTAAAGAGAATATTTATGATTAATTTAATGTTATCTTTATCGAAAAAAACAGCTTTATTTTGAAAAATAAGGACATTTCTAAGTGACCCCAAACTTTTGAAAGGTAGTGTATAAGAACACGTTCAGGGCTTCAGCCTCATCCCCAGATGAATTTGATGCCCATCGAATAAAGGCCGGGACACGGTCTGGAGCGGTATAGTGTGTGTGCGCGTGTGTGTGTGTGTGTGTGTGTGTGTGTTGGCGGGGGTCAAAAACAAAAAAGGACTGGAGTCGCTCGGGTGCTCAACCATGCAGTTGTAATGAGATCTCATGGAGGTGACGTGAGGGGAGGAGCCTAAACAACACCAGGGTTCAGACACGGCAGCATGTCACAAGTGGACTGAAGCTTTCACGCATCGCTTTGGGCAATTTCACACTAAATTGAGTCCCATTATTCTCTCCCCACATGATTTAGAGTCGATAAGCATTTTAAGCTCCATCCCTGCGGTTCGTACTCTCTACAAAATATGAAAAGCTCATCCCGTGGACTTTTCTCAATGCATATTTATAATTAGTTAGAAATGTTGAATCCATTTCCTCCTAAACAAAACGTTTGCAAAGCCCTCGTCAATCATTTAAAACCTTCTTACTCTCCGTTTCCCAGCATCCTCTGTATAACTCGACACACGTCCATTGTCCCGTGAGGAAGAAGCTCACCTATACTTTCAGGTGTTTCTTTCCGTGCTCTCAACGTTTCTCGTTTCTGTGCGACTCATCTGCTCGTGGAATGAGGTCAGCCGCACAACTCCAAAACCAAACAATGACCACATACTCTGGTGCTGGCAGCAGCAGCACAACTGAAGCCCCCCGAGGGGCCACAGAGCCACAGTTACAACACGCCGGTTTTAACACTGTGGGTGCCGGATGCCAAACATCTCATAGGTAAAGGTTAGACCCTCTGTGGGACAGAAGGGACGACGTCATGACTGCTACAACACACCCGTTCTATAGCAGGCATTTATCATTCACATTGTAAAAAGAAATGTGGGCTAAAAGTCACACAAATCCGACTATATCTGGATTAAAACACAGATTTGCACTTTAGTAGCACTTGAATGGCTCTTATTATGGTACTTTTGTAGTTTGACTATGTTGAGGAAATGTTACTTTCTGTATTCGTGTTGTTCTTAGTTTGTACTCTAGGTTGAAATGCACTTATTGTAAGTCGCTTTGGATAAAAGCGCCTGCTAAATGACATGTGATGTAATGTAATATGAGAATATTGAGTAAAGTGTGAGGTGCAGTACCGTTTCAGGCCACGAGGTGTCGTAGGACTAGTGGCGCTGTTGCAAGCAGTTACACCGCGTCATAACTACGCATCTTAGTGAACGTGGAGTTGACTTTTCCTAATTCCTCAACACTTCTCCTTCCCATCTTTCCTTGGCCACGTGACGTTTACCACAGGTTATGCTTACTTTTCTTAGCCGTTAGGAGGTAATTTGTTCACCATTACACCGCAGCGAGAGCTCCTTGCTCCGCTGGCGTTAGCTACGTAACTAACGTTATCTACGTAACTAACGCTACCTACGTAAATAACGCTAGCTACGTGACAGGTCACAGTCGTAGGGCGCTACAGGGTACTCGTTATATTTGGGGCCCAGAAGTAACAGCAACTTAACGCAGTACTTATCTGACAGGTTGGCGATCCGTGCTGGAAAGGAAGAGTGTTATTTCTAAGCTAGCTAACGGACGCTCCGCGTCACTGTGACTGTCGGTCCTTTCGGAGCTCCGCGAGTCACTCCGTACGTTGCCGAACTTACCCGAAACAAAGAGCAGCAGGACGGCGACGTTCGCGGTGAATCGCCGCGCCTCCAGCGTGCTTCTGCCGGTGGACAGACGGTCGGTCGGGATACAGGCGAGGCGGAGGCGCGCGTGCGCGTGTGTAGAACAACAGAGCCGCACAGCTCCAAGTATGGCCAGCAGCCGGCCTCGTGACGTCACAGGGGATCAGCAGCAATGGAGCGAAGCAGCAGCTCCATAAAAACTGCTTCTGATGTCCCGGTAGAGTACTTTACCCTTTTTATATATATTATTTATTTATAAATATATATATATAAAAATCCTAAATATGTCTGCCTTCCGTATAAACATAACTATGTATGGAAGCCCATTTATAATAAAAGTCAGAGAAAAAGACTTAGTATCTGATGAGAAACTCAAAAAATGAGTTAGTATCCCTAAATAGGTCATTATTTTAAAAAGTTTAAGTTATTTTTTTATCAGTGGGAGAACTGTATCATCACAGACAAAATGTATTTTCCCCGGTAGAAATGAGCATTCATACACAAGCACAATTTAAAAACTCCTAATAAACCTTTAATTTGAGCCGTTTGTACAATTGACAAATTACATTAAAACGTCTGTATCTTCTTAAATGTCTGTAGTAATGTACACCTCATTTCCCCCCACCTCCCCCTACTGGTCAAAACAAACAGCACAAGGGAAATAAAGCTGCATATAATAGTACATATTAGTTATATAAATGTACAGTGTTTACATTAAAATACATCAGAGGGGAAGAATGCATTTAAAAAAGGGTGAAGCACAGGGCTGGAGAAGTGCCAACGCATTTGGCCTCGTCAGAAAGCGGGCCGAGGCCCCGCGGAGGCGTACAAAAATAGATCGCGGCGATGCACTATCAAATTGGCTTATTTTCGCAAGGTGTTCACTTTACTTTGTCATCGTACACATCCTGACAATCGTTCGGAAGCGGACACGAGAGGTCCGTCCTCGAAAAAAAAGAAATCGTTATGACGCATATGAAACGGGTCGTGTATACATCACCACGGCTGATTAAAAAAAAAAGAAATAATAATAATAATAAATAGAGAAGCATTTGGTTTAATATCAAAGGAAAACTGCTACAAAATACCAAATCTGAAGATGTCAAACTCCACCAGAACTACAGCTATGGCCGCCTTCCTCGCCCTTTTAAGCTTTCCTAAATCCAGCACATTCTCCAGTGATGCAGCAGTGCCATGTCTATTAAAAAAAACAAAAAACACACACACACACATTAAGGCACAGTTGGGTTGCTTTGCTGCAAACCGTTGCAGCGGGTTTGGAAATGTTTTGACATGTGCACCACTTGTACGACTTCACACACACACACACACACACACACACACTGAATCCAACTCAATTCATTTCACTGCATAAAAAAAAAAAAAAGTTAAATAAATGTAGCGTTGTCTGCCGAGCGTCTTTGTCCTCCGAACACGCAAACGTGAGGAGTCGGGAACCCTCGAGATGCGGAGGGGTCCCAGGACGGGTCCCAGGACGGGTCGGAGCGTCGGGGCGGAGCGTCGTCCTCGCGGTTCTTCCTTATGGCAGAAGAAGACGAGTGGCGGCGTCGCCGCGAGAGGCCGATCTGATCCGAGACCAGCGGTGACATCATCGGCTTGTAGACCGGACCGTGAGGCCCCGCTCGCTCCTCGGGACCAGCACCGCGCCGACTAGAGGTGACCCGACTCGTGAGGGGAGGCACATGATAAAATGTAATAGGAGATAATAATACCGTGGGGGAGGGGGAGGGGGGGATATATAGGATTATAACTAGAGGAGAAAGCTTCAGGTGGCTGGAGCGCTGCTGGATTACAAGAATCAGAAAGTTAAAGGAGGGGGGGGGGGGGCAGAACTCTGAACTCTGAGCAACAAGAAGGAATAGAAACAGAAACTAAAGACGTGAGCTCATGGTTTTGCTTTGACTACGGACGATGCATCGTAAAGCGTGCGCCACCGGTCACACCTTCCTCTTTGACTAAATAATAGTAGTAATAATCAGAATAATAACCACAGGGAGCAGATTGCAGTCGACGCCCGCGCGTTGCACCGATACGCGCGGCCCGTTCCACGCGGCGCTGCAACACGCCGAGAGTCCGACTGAGGAAGAGGCGGAGCCGGGAGGGAGGGGGCGGAGTCTCCGCGCACGTGTTAAATATCCCTTTTCAGAAAGGACTTCTTGCTTCCTTCTTTGAATCCATGACATTTTAATACAAGAAAATGATTGAAAGGAACACCGCGCAGCTGAACAGCTTCTCTTGCGGTCCTGCGTGAACAAAAGAAAAAAAAGCGACGACAAAAGAAAAAACGAGAAACGAAACCAAAAAGAAACCTCGCCGTCTCCGAGACGCAGACTGGAGTCTTTCCCGTTGTGCGGGAGCAGCAGCGGACCGGTGCCGTCGTGCTGGGAGGAGAAATCGGAGGAAGCCGACGGCGGGCCTCACGAGAAGCCAGACGAGTTGGCCGGGCCGCGTGGCGCCGGGCGGGCGATGGCGGCGGCGGCGCTCGCTGGTTCCGGGGCGCCGCCGTGGAGGCTGGAGGCCTTCAGGGCGGCGCTGCAGCCCTGAGCCTGAGGGAAGCGCTGGTGGTACCGGTCCAGGCGCAGGTACTTCACCGTCACCAGCTTACCTGTCACCACCGAGGAAGAGGAGGCCGTCAACACAGGGATCACGCACACGTTCCTACATCACACACACTCTCGTCATCAGCTTCTCTTTGTCGTCTTCGCTCTTAATTATACCGGATTTAAAATACCACCTTAAAAAAAACTGGTTGTTCCACCTTAAGTGAGTAACAAAACAACAGTCTGGTGTCTACTCCTCCTCATCCTCCGTGAGGAGCCCTCTTCATCGTCCTCCACGCCATGCTGCTCCTCTCCTCATGACCATCTGGTTCGAGCTTTTGGAAAGCCGATGTAAGATCTAGTTTTTTTATTACTAAATAATACTTTTTTACACTTGGATTTAACTTTAGCTGCATTCTTAACATCAAAATGAAACATCCACATTTGAAATAAACCATTCAAATATATTATTTAATTAAAAACAATGTTTTTAATAGATTAGTAAGGTGTGAACTAAAGCACATTTTAATTAACGTTAAAGGTCCATTTTTTTCTTATTTTTTTAGATGGTGGTAAAAAGTTAGTTGAAGTCTCTACAGTCATATTGTTTGAATATATTAATAATACAAATATATGGTTCTTCTTATATACAACTAATGCTCATCAGTCTTAATTCAGGCAGGAGGAGAAAGAAATGGTCGATTTGTTTGCGTTATGAAAAGTTATCGAGACGTACCGTCGAACCAGGAGCCGTGAAGCGCCTTGAAGGCTCTCCCCGAATGCTCCGCAGAGAGACACTTGACGTAGACGCAGCCCTGTGGAGAGAGAGAGCAGTGTGACATCAGTGCTCATAGGACAGGAGTGTGTGGGTGTGTGGGTGTGTGGGTGTGTGTGTGTGTGTGTGTACCTCTCGCGAGTTCTTGTCCACGGCGATGTGGACGATGCCGTCGTTGTCGTTGCACTTCTCCAGGATGGCCTCGTGGATCACCAGGTCCCAGTTCTCCCCGACCTCCCTGACGTTTCAAAAGAAGGAGGAGGTTAACGAGGCGAAACCCGACGGCGCATCCGGCGGGCAGCAGGGGGCGCTACTCACATGACCGGGTCGAACATGTTCCTGATCTTCAGGCACGGAGTGAGGCTGTTGGGAGGAGAGTTCCTCCGGTCCAGAGGGAAGGCTGAGGAGGAGGCGGAGAGCAGAGCGAATCACAGGAGGATTAGAGATGTTAATCATCTCGAAGATGTTAAAAAAAAGTTTTATTTTAATGGACGTTTTTCCTGGTTAGAAAATTAAAATATATATTTTCTTAATTATAAACGGTTTACCAACAATAAAAATTGTTAACAGTTCAAGGAATTATTAAACATTGGAGAAAGAAAAGAAAGAAGCTAAACTCAGGAGCTAAAGTTACTACAAGGAAGTGTAATTCTGTTGATTCTGGCGCCCCCGGTGGACTAAAGTGGTAGTGTCTGAACACCAGAGCCCTTCACATTAAAAACACACTGCAGCTTGTGCTGATTGGTGGACAGTTTTGTATCTTTTGCATTCCGCACAATCTGTTTATGAACAATGTATTTTAAAATAAATACAAACAATTGGTGTTCTGTGTAATGCAAAATCAATATTGCTACTGTACTAGGAAATGTGATGAATCACTCTCAATCTTTTTTGTGATGTTTTAGCTAAACCGTGTATTTCTTCTGCACACCCAGACGCTCGTAAGGAGTCTAGCCACGCCCCCATCGGACGACTTTGAAGGAACAGTCCAACAACGGAAGCAGCCTCGATTTTGAGGATCTCTACGTTGTGACAATTTGAAAAGTTCTTAAGTTACCTTTCCCCTGCCACACTTTGGAAGGCATCGAGGAGGTCTTGTCACAACCGAGCGACGGCTGGAGCCACCTCCACACCAGGAAGTCCGCTCCGCCCAGCCTCTGGTTCTCCTTTCGAATCCGGGACTCGTTGGCCGAGAGGAATCTCTCGGCCCGCTCCCAAACCTTCTTCATCTTTTTCCTGTGAAGGCATCACAGACATCTTCCTCAACCGAGCCGACGCGGTCCGACACGGATCACATGCGGTCACACATGAACACCCGTCTGGTAAAATATCATTATTATCATTATTCCAGGTTTTCATTTTAGGCCCCGATAGACATATTGTGTTCTTCTTTGACCCGTAGGCCAGTTACCACCTGGACTCAAGTGATGGCGGTGCTGGTACTGACCGGTCCTGAGGCTGAACCAGGGAGTCTCTGACGTGGGGGATGGGCAGGTAGGGCTGCAGGTCCTGGTTCTCCTGGCAGGCCTCACTGTGGCTCCTCAGCACATCTGAACACCGACAGCATTGGGAGGAAACCATTTAAGCGTCTACGATACAGACAGAAAACCATCTGACAAAACCCATGAGCAGGACTTTATCTTTTTTTAGAGGCCTCGCCTCTACGTGTAGTTTATCAGTTATTTCTGCATACTTGGAACCCTTAACAGTTGTGGGATGTAATCATTTGGAAATGACTGGGAAGCTGGTGAGATTAGTCCTATTTCTAAATGACTAATTGTGACCTCTAAAATAATCCCAGACGTAAAAAAAAAAAAAAAACATTTATATCAAATCTCAAGTGGTTCAATTAAGCAATTAAAGATGGTGTGAGCATTAGAATACTATAGCACAGGGGTGCTCAATACGTCGACCTGCCAGTCGGTCGCGGCGTAGTGTTGGTCGATCGCATCACAGAAAAATAAATGTGCCGCCCCCGAGTAACTTCCTCTATAGCGCCAGATTACAGCAGAAGCTGAGCAGCTTCCAGACGAGGTGTACCAACATGTCAATGTTTCTTAAATTAACTGTTTTTGTTGTTGTTGTTTTTTTAACTGGGTTTATTTAATAAGGGACAGTGCACATTGATAAAAAAACATTTCAGTAAATGTGCCAGTTAGCCAAGAGGCTATTTTTCATCTGTAGTCCCAATGTCACTGTCTCTTTGTTTCTTTTAACTCGTCTTGTTCTGCGTGTAACCAACGTTTCTTTTGTTGCTGCCCGTCTTCTGCAGGTCACCCTCCAAAAAGAGATGTTTAATAAAACCCCTGCTGACCCCCGGAGACCCCCTGACCCGCGTGAAGGAGCCTAACGGGCTCCGTGGGAAGCGGCGCTCGTGTTTCCGCGCCTTCGTCTCCTTACCAATGATCCGCTCCACCATGTCGTACATCTGCCTGGTCTCCTCCTCCTCTCTCCTCCAGCGGTACTTCATGTAGCAGACCACGCTCCACACGCAGCCGGCCGCTGCACACAGGACACACGGCGGTCAGAGGAGGGACAGGAGGACGGCTCACCTGGCGCCGCCCCGGGCCTTGGAGCACGATCTTAAGATTTGGGCTTTGGCGTCATCGTCTCACCGACTCCTCCTCCTGGTCGGGACGGTGTTTAGAAAACGGACGGATGGATTTCATCACTCGACTTTAATTCTGATATTATAGTGCACTTTATTTTATCGTTGCTGTATTAATACATCGTGCACAGCGCCTCCTACTTAGCGGTGTAGCCGATTACTGCGATGGAGCAATCACACAGCTCTTCAAGATAATTGGACTTTACGGTAAATAACCACTATCAATAAGTAGAAAGGGATAAAGATTTAGACTAGAGGAAAAGGGCCAAGGGGGTTGGATTGCATTGTTTCTTTCTTTGGCGTTATTTTCTTAAAAACCTAAAACAAATAAAAAAAGTCATCATGCTGTATTGACATCGGCTCTCATCTTTAAACCATCTATTGGTGTCAGTTGCCTTCAGTCACCATCAGTGTCGATGTCTGCTCCCAACAGGTGGAGGTCGGTCACCAGGTGACCCTCCGCTCACCTCAGACTCTCGTCCCGGTTAAACGTCGCGTAATAAGAGAGACACTCGATACTCGGAGAGGATGGAAGGAGATCGGAGAGGATACGCATCATTTTTTTTTGTTGATTCAATAAATAATGTTTCTCACCGACTGCAATGAGGAAGACTCTGCTGATGACGGTGAAGAAGGCTCGTCGGAAGCGGCACGTGAAGGGCATCTTGGGATGGCTGGACTCCAGCTGGGAGATCTCGGACACATCGGTCAGCGGCTCGTCAACTAGCGTCCCACTCAGCCTGCACACACACACACACACACACACACTGAGTAAGGCCGTCGGCTGCGACGTGTGTGATCAGCATGAAGAAGAACGTCCTGCGTTACCGTATGCCGACGTCCTGCCCCGTCCGGATGATCCACTCCAGGGCCGTTTCAATGAAGCCCTCAAACTCCCGATTCTGAGTCTGAACAGAGAGACACGCGGTACTGATGAGAGGAGGAGGACCAATCTGATCCCACCGCGGCCGTGACCTCCGCCTCAGAGCTGATTGGCAAACATTGCAGGACAATCATACAGCCGGTCATTATCTTCTCATTGAAAATGCGGAAGGTTGTGTTTTGATCGCCGTGTATTTGTTTATTTGTTTGCGGGTTACTCGTATAACTCAAAAAGTATTAAACCGAATCGCATGGAATCTGGGACCGAGTTGGGATCGGTCAGGTCAAAGGTCAAGGTCATGAAAAGGTCAAATCTTCTTTTTACCATAGTCAAATCTTTATTCAATTGGCTGCAACTAATGCAACATGTTCATAATTCAATGCCCAATTTTGTGACATGCTCTACCGAGTGCCCGCTCTAGTTTTATTGTGTTTTTGGGAGTCAAGTTTACAAACACAATACGTTAACTTACACATTTTGACCAGTGGATTTCCAGGACTTTTCCAAGACTTTAAACCAAATTTCCATGAACAAAATGAAATCTCGGTATAAACATGAAAAATGTAGAAAGTATTGCGTATTGAGAGCGTACGCCGGCTTATATATTGAGCGTCTTTCTTTAAAAAACATTAATTATTTCAAACTCTGCGTAAATGATGTGATAACACATTTCCATGATTTTTCCAGGCCTGGAAATGACCATTTTAAAATTCCATGACTTTTCCAGGTTTTCCATGACCGTACGAACCCTGTGATTATAAACACACACTATAATAAACAGATTGACGATGACTTTAAATCCGCTTCACTATAGTCAGCGACCAGCAGAGGGATGCTCGTGAGTGGTTTACCAGGAGATACGCGGAGGCCTCCTTCATGGACAGACTCCGGTTGGGATGGTGCTGGTCTCCACAGTCGTGCTGGCCTGTAATCACAACACCAACATCACCCCCCCGCATCAACACGACACGCCTCCAGACAGATCAGGACCCCGTTGGCAGGTCGGCCCAAAGGGACCCGGCAGTGCGACGGACGCCTTTAAATAAACTCTCATGGATCATTTCTGGAGGATGCGATTCTGATGAGTATTATTTAGATATCATTCATCTCCTGGGTGTCGGATAATTACCCAAATATTGTTCTTGTTACAGCGTTAACAGATCTGTGTGGCGAGGAGACCTTTTCTGGCCCGTTTGACACGTCGGCTTTCTTTAATCTGTCGTCTAGAAATGTAAAAATCTTTTTCCGTGACTGTCTGACAAACAGCTTCCATACACTCTCCACTCTCGACTCGTGGTCGCTGCATGAATAATTACATCTCGTTCCTCCACGCCGCTCTACGGCCGGCCAGTCACAGAGCGCCGTGCAGAGATCATAGTTACCGGCGACGTTGGCCAGGTGGTCGTGTAGATTCAGCAGCAGCTTGAGGAGCAGGTCCTTCGTCGTCTTGTCCTGCAGACAGTAAAACATTCAGCGGTCACACCGAGCTCATCGTGAAGGCTCACGCTGAACAGCAGACGGGGAGCAGGACATAACGCAGGGCTCCTCTAACATCGCCGATACGTCGTAATCCATCGGATGCACGGATCGGAAGAAATGTGGCTGAACTATGGAGAAGAGGAGCGAGGGGACGGCGGGTTTAAGGGGCGGCTCACCCATCACAAATGCAGGGTTCTTACACATGTGGACCAGTGGATTTCCAGGACTTTAAACCACATTTCCATGACCAAACTGAAATCTCAGTATTAACATGTACAATTTAGAAAATGTTGCGTATTGCGCCGGCTTATATTTTGAGCGTCTTTCTTTAAAAAAACATTCATTATTTTAAATTCGGCATGAATTATGTGATTACAACAAATTTCCATGACTTTTCCAAAACTTTTATGATTTAAGTTTTTTCCATGACTTTTCCAGGCCTGGAAATGACCGTTTTAAAGTTCTATGACTTTTCCAGGTTTTCCATGACCGTACCAACCCTGCACGTGGTATTAGGCCGAGTATAGACGCCAGCTGCAGCGCGTTTAAAGCAGATGGCAGACGTGTTCGTGGCCTGTAATAAAGTTAGTCCAAATTGAACCGTAATTAGCGACGGCGGAAGCGAGCTGCCAGAGACGTGCGTGTCGCTTTAAAACGGGTGAAAGTGGCGGCGGAACAAGTTATTGCACAGAAACTTTGCAGCACGACATCGACATGCACTGAAAAAAGGAGAGAGAGAAGAGGGTTCAGGAGATATCTACTTACGTAATCGTCAAAGTCGCTGCCAAAAGGGTGGCTCTTAACTGTGAGAGAGAGAGAGAGACGTCAGCATGTTCACGAGGCGGATGAGGCACCGGCTCGAGACCAGAAGGAGGGGAACGCCGTCGTTTACAATAAGACGGCACCTTCTCTTCTTCTTTTTGAGACAGTGGAATGCGAGCGGCGCTCAGACATCCCTGAGCGAGTGAGTCAGTGTCTGAGCAGGAGACTCGCCCTCATGGGCGCCCGGCGGAGCTGCCACCCCGATGAGGGCAGAACAAGACCGACTGAAGAGGTCAAGCTTCTTTTTGAAAGATATTTTCATGATGCCCGTTTACGTTTACATGAGAATGGGAATTTTACACAGCGAGATCTTTGTAAAAAGTTTAAACCTGCGTTCCTCCTTTACGTCCGTGATGTTTTTATAACCGGGTTCTTTCACCGTTTTTGGGGGCTTATCTATGATGTGATTCATAAATCGTAAAAAGATCCTTTGAGCTTTAGATGTCAGCATTATTACTGTCGACATCTTCATTCCT
Organism: Liparis tanakae; assembly: GCA_036178185.1. Taxonomy (NCBI): domain Eukaryota; kingdom Metazoa; phylum Chordata; class Actinopteri; order Perciformes; family Liparidae; genus Liparis; species Liparis tanakae. Next base: position 13,860,301 of record CM070089.1, on the reverse strand, counting down.
TTGCTTCTCGTTGTCAATATGAATTTGTGTTGGGTGATCTTGTTCCCGCAGAGACTTCCTGGATACCTGTATTCATCCGTGCATCACAGAGGACAGGTGGCGGGTTGGACCGGCAGAAAGACAACACCTGGAAACGGCGGAGGGGAAATCGTTTGCCCGATCAGAACCAACGCCGTCTGGGGCGCGGGATTCGTACCAACGCTTCTTGCAGATGTGCAGAACTTCTGCTCACCACGTCGACCCTGGCGGGAATCTCTCGCAGCCGACCGCTTTCTTTTCTCGGACTTTAATCTTCCCTCTGAGTTTCTGTTCAATCCGGCCATTTATTGACCGACCGCGTCACCGTTCAGAAGCTGGAATGGGCCGAGCTCCACCTGAGAGCAGCCGGCATTCTTCTGGTGGCGGAGACACCACGACTCAGGTGTACGTAGAAGTACAGAGCGCATCAACGTCCCTTAAATGTAGTTACGACATCATTTTGGGGAAATATTTTTCTCTTTTAATGATCAGAACTAGACCGTAGACGTTAGTGCAAAATGCAGATACGTTTAAGTGGAAACAGTTGATTATAAAACGCCCTGACAATATCAAGATGTGTGTGTATGCATCACAATATGATTCTATGAAAAGATGATAAATTATCATAGAAATGTTCGCTGAGGTCTTTTGATATAATCAACCATTTTATTTGACATGTGTCCAGAAATACAGATTATTGTTGTGAACAGGAGGTTGAAGAAGGTGGACAGAGATCACGTTGCTCAACGTCTCTAAAATAGTTGCTACTTGTCATTTTGGGGATCAGAACTAGAGGTTAGACTTTAGTGCAAAATGCAGATACTTTTAAGTGAAAACATTATTATAAAACGCCCTGACAATATCAAGATGCCTGCCCTGCTTTTTGTATTGTAGTACGTATTGTTTGTGTGTTTTATGTTCACCTATACACCAGAACACATTCCAGGTAGGTGTAAACCTACTTGGCAATACATACTATTCTGATTATGACGTCTGTGTACATGCATCACAATATGATTGTATGAAAAGATGATAAATCAACCATTTCATTTGACATGTGTTGAAATAAATCAGATTATTGTGAATCTCAGGTGTGTTGAGCAGCAGCTCTGTGTGCATGCCCTGGGTGAGGGTTTCCACACGCATCCATACACGAGAGGAGGGACGCTGGGAAAAGCCCCGAGACTTACTGACTCCCTCCGCCTCCGAGGACCCGGAGCCCCTCATCCTCAGGTACATGAGGCCCAGCAGCAGGAAGAAGAGGCAGGCCGCGGTGAGCAGGAACATGGACAGGTAGTGCGCGCTGAAGCTCCCGGAGGAGGCCACCTCGTCCCGCTTGAACTGCTGCAGCAGCTCGTCCTCCGGGACCGACAGCTTCTGTGTCGTCGGCGCGCGGCTGTACGAGTGGCTGGGGGCGGCGTGGTTGGCGCGGTGGCCCCGGTAGGTCTGGGACAGGCTGCTGTAGTTGGAGAAGCGCGGCCTCAGCCCGATGGCGAACCGGCCGCCGCCGCCGCTCCTCGCCGCCCCGTCCTCGTGGTTGTTGTGGCCGGCCTCCCCTCGCTGGTTCTCCGCGAGGGACACGTAGATGGACTTCCTGGGGAAGTTGTGGCTGCGAGGGTCCGAGTCCCTCCTCTTCGCCTCGTCCGCCTCCCCCTCCTCCCTCCGGCCGCCCAGCATGTTGAGACTATCCGGCCGGGCCGCCCCTCCCGCTCCGAGGAAAGGAAACCCGGCTTTGTGGTGGCTCCGTCTCGGCTCCGACCGATCCCTGGCCCCGAGGCCCGCCACCTCCTCCTCGTCCGAGTCCGAGTAATCCGCAGCGGGCTTGCTCGTGTTCAAGTGAGCCGCTCCGCAGCCATTTAAAGAGCGAGAGTTCTTCTCCACTTCGCCCTCGCGGTCCTCCTCGTCCCCCGATTCGTCGTAATCTCTCCCCTCCGCCTCGGACCTGGCACGAACTCCCCAGCCCAAGGAGACGCTCCTCGGACCCGGGGAAGAAGCGTTAATATTCGGCGTGGTCTCGCTCGCCGCCCTCGGCGTCGCGGCGGGCCTCATCTTCGGTTGCTGCGGGAAACCGGAGCTTCGGTCCGCCTTGCCGCTATAGCTGAGGCTTTTTCTTTTCAATGGAGCTTCGGCGTCGGATTCGTCGGAGCTGAAGCCGAGGACGGAGGACTTCCGGCCCGGTCTCCTGCTCGCGCTCAGGTGCGTGACGTCATGGCTGGCCGGCCTGGATCCCGCCGTGTTGCCTCCGCCAGCCGCGGTGCTGTTGACGGCGCCGCCGCTCCGGGTTTTTCCCGGCCTGGAGCTCCGCTGCTGTTGCTCTTCGCGAAGCTTCTTCAGTTTCTTCAAATATACGGGCCGAGTGTTTTCGGTTACCGGGCCCGGAGTGAAACCGAATCGCTTTAATTCGGAGAAAAGCTCCTCATCCGATAACTGCGTTGACGCCATCTTGGACAAAACTCTCGGAGATGGTAGTGTAACGGAAGTGACGTAGGGTGAAGCGGAAGTAGACTAACTGTGCTGCGTTCAAGATCAACAGCAAACTGTCGGTAAATGAGTTTCTCAGATATACAACCTTTCCCAGGACGCATACAAGACGTTAAACTAAAAAAGTATAACAAATATATATAAATAAGAGAAACACACTCTACATAATTGTATAAAACGATATATCCAGCGAGAAGATACAATATATTATTTATTTTATAAGTATTCATATACTACAGTGTTCTAGAGAAAGCTTAAGGATTGTTTTTCAAACTATACAATTTGTTGGAAGCTATAGATATTTTGTAATATGAAACGAAGATCTAGTAAATACAATACATTATTACATTTACTAATCTTAACATGTCGTATTCATAAAGCCAACCTTTCTGAATGTAGACTATCTATTGAGTTATTCATTATTGGATTTGTAAAATTAGAATTGTTTAGCATATTAAAAATAAATACAGACGCTATTACAATTAATCTGCTTCAGGAGTTTTCTGCGCACTATTTTCTCTATATTTTGTCTTACTTACATCTTTTTATTTATGCATACATGTTGTGTTAGTATTAGTAACGTGTTTTCTATCCATGTGTTTCTATCTGTACTAGCGGATATGTTACCATCTTATTTGTTTGTACATTTCCTGTATTGATTCAACTCAATGTGTAACTGGCGTACATTTTAGTCGGTTTCTTTAACTTTTCTCTCTCGGGGCGCCACCCAGATACATTTCTTTGATTTCCTTCTATGACAATACATGTTGCAACTAATCTTGTAATTGGATTTGTCATCTTAATAAAGTAATGCTCGCAGCTTAACCACTTTGTTCAACCATTAAAGCAACGTGTGTACTCACAGTCCTTATTGAACGTTTCCCCGTTCACAGACGATAAGAGATCAACAGAAAGAATTCCACCCTTTCAGTCAATATTCATAATTTCTAAAGTGTGTTACTTCATCTGCTTGCTTCTTTTTGAGAATAGGATCATATTAATCCACACAAAGAAATAAACCCACACATCAAAAAAAAGCTCTCGTGACATTTCTTCCCTTTCAGAAAATATTGCAATATTTATTTTCACATAAAGTTTAACGACAGATTTTTACAGCAGTTAAAATGGACAATCAGTCCGAAACCATACCCAACACGACACAGTGACTCGTTAAGACATGCAGACTGTCGTCTGAAACACATTCAGGGTCAGTTTATGGAATCATTCAATAGGAACCGATGACGCGAGTATCTTCAGACTGCGGTACCAAACTGTACACGGATACATTGACGCCATCGATATGTGTACAATCACGCACATCAATAAGCCCAGGCATGCGCTTCTTTAAACTGAACAGTGCAGTGAGGCTGGAATACAAAATCGCTCCTGCTCGACAACATTGAGGACATTCAACAATAAATTTAGTTGGATGATAAATTAGTGGAATGATAGATGTGTGAAATCCCAAAAAAGATATTGTTGAAAAAATATACTTAAAAAAAAATGCATTCGCTAATGCCTCACAGGTCAAATATATTTATTTAGTACAGCGAGTGAAAAAGGGCTGCAATAAATCCCTCTTTGTTGTAATAATGTTGGGTTTCTGTTCAGAAGGATGTAGTGAGTGATTCTGTTAAAGTTTTAGTGTCTTTATCTTCTGCACTGTGACTATTCCTCAGTGAAACGGCATATTTGAGCCACAAGAGGGATTTAAATCAAATCCGTCTCATTTGATTAGAACACGGGCCTAGAATGTATCCACGAAGCTAAAAGGGGCCGGTGGCTCCGCCCACATCCCCTCGCCGCCAACAGCTACGGGTGGCTGATCTCAGTGCTTCTTCATGGACTCCAGGAGACGCAGGATGTGCAGGAAGAGGTTGACGATGTCCAGGTACAGGTTGATGGAGGCCAGGATGTGCTCCTCGGGCGACAGCTGCTTCATCAGCAGGTGTGTGTCGTAGATGATGAAGCCGCAGAAGACCAGGGCGCCGGCGCCGGACATGATCAGCTCAGTAGTGTCGCTCTGGAAGAAGAACTGCGGGGAGGAGAAGCGTCAGTGTGACAGGAGGCGGGACTAAAGCCAGCTTCAGACACATATTAAGTACCTATATTGAATACCTTAAAAAGCGCTATATATATATTAAAAGGATTATTATTCTATGCGTCACTATTTAATGGTACTGACTAAGCATCCTAACTGTCCTGCTCCTTGGCAGGTGGGTATATGAGGAGGATAATCCTCTCTGAAGATTAAAGATAAAAAAATGGTTCTCTCCTCTTTTCTCTTTATTTGCTAATTTTGTTCATTTTTATTATATTTTTTTTCATTACATTTTTTCATTCATTTCCATGAGGCCCTTTTCGTTGCTGCTCCTGGAAGTAACAATAAAAAAAGGTGGAGCCGTAGGAAAAGAAAAAAGAAAGAAAAGTTTCCCCAGGAACATAAAAAAAGGGCCTTGTGATTAATTTCAAAATTATTTTTTAACCTTTCTTGTGGTGCCTGATAAGCCATCAGGCTCACAGGTCTGTTCCCCTCACAATGCAGAAGACACTTTAAGTCACTCACCCTCATGAAGCCGGCGATGAGGAGGATCCACAGGCAGGCGAACAGCCTGCAAGCACGGAACAGAGCAGTGAGCGGGACGGTGGCTCCCCCTGGAGGAGGGAACGAGAACAGCAGCGCTGAGCCGCCACGACACTCACCCTGCTCCCAGTTTACTGAAGTCTCTCTTGGACTGGAAGGTGTAGACGGTCAGTCCAGCGAACACGGCACAGGTCAGGAACAGGGCCTGCAGTACCGTGGAGTACTCGTAGAAGCTCACTGCGGGGAGAAGGAACTCTTTGAGTCTGCAAACGGGCTCAAAGGACGGACACTGACTCCACCTGGAATGAGAATACTTACCAGCTGTGGCCACAGAGATCGCTTCTAGCAGAGTCTGAAAAACAAAAAACAATAAGTGACGCGTTCCAACCAGCTCACCTGAAGGGTCCGCTCTCTAACACTTTGTTAAACTTACAAATACGAGCAGCAGGTAGAGGTTGACCGGATGCTGGTGTCTGTACACGGCCAGGGCCACCAGAACCACCAGAGAGCCCAGAGCCGAAGCCAACACCACCGCAGGACTGGGGAGGGAACCGGGTCACAGTCGTGTAAACAAGAATCATTCTCCTGAAAAGGTGTGGTGATAAATCCATTCTCACGGCAGTGAGAACAGATGACTGTAGATACAGGAGGATATCAATAAGAGTCAACAGAGGACATCTATTCATAAGGGTCCAACTGTTGAGACATCCGTTATACATCTAGCCCAAATGTTATTTAACTTTGAAGGAATACTTCACCCCCAAAGTGACCCTTTGTGTATCAGTTACTCAGCTCGTTACCTCGAAAGTCTTGAAGATATTTCAGCCTCTCAGTCGTGGACAAAGAACCCCAAAACTAAGTAAATCCTCAATGAACTGAAGTCAACGGAGCTCCAAAGCTACGTCTAAACCACCGTTTACCAAGGTTTTCTTAATTCGAAGACGATTGCAAAAGAGTAACTTATACAGGGTTCTTACACATTGAAACAAAACTAAATGAAATCTCGGTATAAACATGAATAATTTTGAAAATGTTGCGCATTGAGAGCGTCTCTGTTTAAAAAATATATTAATTCTTTCAAACTCGGTGTAAATGATGTGATTATAACAAATTTTCATGACTTTTCCAGACCTGGAAATTACCATTTTAAAATGCTATGACTTTTCCATGTTTTCCATGAGTGTAAGAACCCTGCTTATAAGCAAAAGGTCATTTTGGGTGATGTATTTACTTCATGGCTCGAGATTCACAGAGGAAAAGGGAAACTGCCACGGCCATCCTCACCTGGCGTGGACAAACTCCTTGATGGGTTGAGAGAACATGAAGAGGGCGGAGGTGGCGGTGGTCAGGATGATCTGCACGCTCAGCAGGCTGTACACCTTCCTCAGGAAGTCTGGCACACAGAGATGAACGATAGATGCCATGTGACCAGATGAACAATAGATGTCATGTGACCAGATGAACAATAGATGTCATGTGACCAGATGAACAATAGATGTCATGTGACCAGATGAACAATAGATGTCATGTGACCAGAAGAACAATAGATGTCATGTGACCAAATGAACAATAGATGTCATGTAACCAGATGAACAATAGATGTCATGTGACCAGATGAACAATAGATGTCATGTGACCAGATGAACAATAGATGTCATGTGACCAGATGAACAATAGATGTCATGTGACCAGATGAACAATAGATGTCATGTGACCAGATGAAAAGCTACAACACATTCATTGAATATCACAGAACGACATCAGGGAAAAGAGCGTCAGTTATGTTTAACCCCAGGTGACGTCATCACAAACCGAGAGCGCGCGACCCATTGAAGTTGATGAACGGTAGTTAGTTATAGCTAGCTAGAACAGCGCATTAACGAGCTGCCGTTAACCGCCGCTAGCTGACGTGGCTAGCGGCTGTCAACACCACGACGTTACGTCACTCACCCATCCGTATCTGGATACTGGCTGTGGCGACATTCGTGCCATAGTTGAAGTCGTCTTCTATGGACGACCGGGGATATTTGTCGGTACTCATCGTGTTCTCTCGTCCTGGGCTCGGTGGAGGAAGGGGACGCTTTTGGTTACTGCGGCTTCACGACACTACGGTACACGGAAACACTGCGACCACCGGAAATGACGTCGGCGAGAGGGTAAACAAACAACCCTGATGGTTTTCTTCTTCTACGTCTTTTTCTCTCGTCTTTACTGGGAGTGACAACCCGCGCTAAGGTGCATTAGCGCCACATGTTACGTTGGAGTGTGGGCCGGAGATATCGATTATGTACAATAATCATAAATATGCGGAGTAAATCATGCTGTCAGGAAGCTGAACTTCTCTTCTTTAAGACTCATATCTCGAAATGATGCTATAATACAGACTTATATTTTGTTATAGTTTGTTTGAGTTCTTAATGTATATGTTGTCTCATGTTTCTTTCTTCTTGTTGTGGTTGTATTTTCTTGGGAGTTTTTCATGATCCGATGTGAGGTCAAAGGTCAGGGATGTCTATGTGTACAGATTGTAAAGCCCTCAGGCTAATTTGTAATTTGTGAGAATGGGCTATACAAAATAAACAGAATATTATTAAATTATTATTATTATTATTATTATTATTATTATTATTATACGTACTTTCAGATATTCTGTATTTTTGCACAAATGGAAGAAGTGACACTACCCTTTGACTATCTACACACTTTTCATCCTGTAGATTATATAGGATGAAAAGTGTCTGAGAACATGCAGAAAAGAAGAAGAGAAACTTCTGTCTAAAATAAACAAGCTAAAAAGCAGAATCTACCACTTGCAGAGTAAAGCTGAATTTCATTTTCTCTTTACTTATTGAGGACAAGTGAAGGATTCGGACTCACTCCTTGTTAGCAGGGGGAATCCCAACTCATAAAAAACACATCGAGGAAGCCAGCAAGAACACGTTTGACAAGTTCAGAGCATGAGCCGTCACATGACTTTCACCCTTTCATCACAAGTCGGGGAGTTGGGCTGAGGATCTGAGGCAGATCACTCGCGCTGCATTCAGGAGGCAGACCAGAGAATTAGGTTGCTGTTATCAAAAGTTGTTTTATGTTTAGAAAATAAACAAACATAAAGAACAGAAGTTAAACAAACTCAAATATATAAACAGAATACATACAAACAATATTACATGTACAAAATAAACATGAAAATAAGTTAACATGTTAAAAGCTTATCTTACTACTGAACTTTACAACATATGTAAACACGTCAGAAACATTGGAGGCAAGTTTTTGCCTGTGACCACAAAACAACAGAGTCGATATAGATCACAGGAAGAAAGGGTGAGGCAAGACAGTTAGGAAGTGAAGATATTGAGGACAATTTAGGATGGAAGAAAAGGAAAAAGTAAGTTAGCGGAAAGAAGAAATAGCGGAAGAAAGAGCAGAAGGCAGGAAGGAGAAACAAAAAGAGCACTGGAATTGTGAACACCATGGATCCTTCTCGAAATGGATGGATTATTAAAAGAGACTACACAAAATAACTACAAAGAGAGAGACATAAAAAACAGAGACTGGTAATAACCTCTATAGGAAACAACTACAAAGAGAAATAGAATGACCACAAAGAGACAAAAAACACAGAGCCTTGTAACGACCACAAAGAGAGACACAACTACACAAAAAGGCTATAAAGTTGGTTAATTTGTGTTTTTTAGGGAGTGTGAATTAACTATTGGCTGGCGCCACGCAGTGGGCGGTCCCAGAGTCCTCCACTGCGCTCGAGCCTTTCGCTTTTAGTTCAGCTCTTCTGAGGACGGGGACCACATTCTCCGGAGGGACTCCAGGATCAACCGAACCCGCACGATGCTGCTGCTGTGTCTGGCGGCGCTGCTCGCCGTCGGCTTCGCCCAGGAGACCCATCACAGTGAGTCCTGTCGAGCTGCTGCTGCTGTCATTATAAACCGGAGCTTTTTGAACGGAAGGATGCCAGTAGAAGTTTATCTCAAGTAAAAACAAGACGCGAACAACAACAAAAAACTCAAAATATGAATCGGTCTGTATGTTTTTTACAGAATACCAGCAGGCGGAGAAAGATAAACCCCATCGTTTTTTTATTAATTGGAACTGAATTTACTTTCGATTTAGGTGTGTTGTGGTGACGCAGTTGCCTTCCCTTGGTTGAACTAGCTTAGTTCTTTCATATGAAAGCTAATTTGCCATTCTTAAAATTACACTGAGTATGGATATATGGAGTCTTATTTTCATTTGTGACACCTGAAAAAGAACAAAACAGATGGTTTTATAGATCCAATGTGAAGATGTTTCTCTTTTTCTCTCGTAAGAATCCTATAGCGCAGACCCAGATTGTCTAAACAAAATATTGTGGATATCTAAAATTGAAAGCCCACACGTAAATCGAAAAAAGGGAAATCATTTCGGCAAATCATAAGAAAATAAGTCAGAAAATAAGTCTGTGTTGTTGTACCACCAGCAACCTCAGCTGTTTCTTTATTTATATATATATATATATATATATATATATATATATATATATATATATATATATATATATATATATATATACTTTATTAATTATAATGCACAAAATTGTGTACAGGGATTAAAGGATAAGTATTTTACTTTTTTGTGTTTGTGTTAGTTTAAAAAAATAGGAAAGTAAAACATAAAAAACAAAAGTAAAGAAATAAATAAAAGATACAAATAAAATAATAACAAAGGCAAAACAAAAGGACAAAATAATTCCAAATAATAATGAATGGTAAAGCTTCACATCCGTAAGCCAGGCAGACTGGGATGGTGAACTTGGAGACTTCCATGCAAGAAGTGATCTACGACGGGTCAGAAGAAGAGTGGTAAAAGCAATTATATCCACGTCTTTGGTACAGTACAGGATTGGTTTTGCTGGGATTGCAAAGATTGCGAGACACGGTTGTAGCTTGATCCCTAAAACTGTTGTTAAAATATTGAAAACAGGACCAACTGCTTCAACATTCAGTCCTTTCATTTCCAACGCAGTCGAATCAGTCGCTTGTAAAAAGGTTGTTTTATCTGATCTCCTCCACGTCGCCTTCAGCTCCTCCCAAGGTCCAGGTGTACAGCCGGCAGGCGGGAGAGTTCGGCAAGCAGAACAACCTGATCTGCCACGTGAGCGGCTTCCACCCCCCCGACATCTCCATCAAGCTGATGAAGGACGGCGAGGAGCTCCCCGAAGCCCAGCAGACTGCCCTGGCCTTCGACCGGGACTGGCGCTTCCACCTCACCAAGAACGTGGTCTTCACGCCGAGGAAGGAGGACAAGTACAGCTGCCAGGTCACGCACGGGGCCGCGGCCAAGGACTACGCCTGGGGTGAGCCTGTGTGTGTGTGTGTGTGTGTGTGTGTATGTGTGTGTCAGTAATTACAAATGTTTCTTCAGCAGATTTTTGCAACATCGATGAAAACAATCTCCTGTTTGCTTTATTCCCCTTTTTCGACAGACCCAAACATGTAAAGCACACGTCAGCGACCTCTATTCTACATCTCCAATCAACAGGATCACCGCTTCTCTTTTAATCCACGAATCATCCATCTATTACTTCGGTATCAGTTCGGTATATATATATATATATATATATATATATATATATATATATATATATATATATATATATATTATTATAATATATTATATGTTATACTTAACACATTACAGGCTCACCACATACTTTACATGGCACAACTCTTTCCTTCTTGCACTGGTTTCCCAGTCATACACATATAATTATATATATATATATATATATATATATATATATATATATTGTGTAAACAATAAAAACATATATAGATACAGATATAATTATATATGTATTTATATGTATATATGTATTGTGTTTATAAATATATATATATATATATATATATATATATATATATATATATATATATTTGTGTATTTTTTTAATATGATATCTGAGTGAGATGCTTTTTGTTTTTAGTCAATAAGTTGGTCTTAGAATACTTATTTTCCATCTTCTGGTAGTGAAATGTGGGTGAATAAAAATGAAATGTTTCTTGGTTTCTGTTCTCGAAGTGATTTAATAACTCCAATGTCTTTTTTCTCCCTAGATGAGCCGAAGAAAGGCAAATTGATCACGTTATCTACAATCTGGTACCGAGCATCAAATGGGGACATTTGTGTTTTAACTGTACATGGTCCCTTTTAAATAAAGATAATTATAATAATACATTAAAAATACACAATTTTGATTTAATATTTTTTTTTTTGTCATTTCCCCCTGATTAAATAAATGCCTCTGTAAATCTCCCTGGTGTCTTCTTTTAAAACAAACTTGTATCATCAGTCAAATTCAACATTAAAATCAGTCAGTTAGCAACAAAATATGGTCTACACAATATAACAAGGAGTAAAAAAGTACAATATTTTCTTCTAAAATGGAATAGAATAGAAGTATAAAGTAGCATATAACTATATTTTCTTTCTATCTAAATATATATTAAGTTTAAGACGAATTCATTGTGCAAAATGTTGTAAATAATGATCCACAAGAAAACAAACTGGTCTCGAATACACGTATTTAATCAAACTGCGCCAGAGAGGAGCTTGTTGTTGTAAATTATACCTACCGACACGTCCTTCTAATTATTCTAATTATTGGTGGAGTAAAGTGGACATCCGGATGCACTTTTGTTTTCCAACCAATACACGCCCAGAATCGTTTTGTGGGCGGGGCTTAGTCCCAACGATCACAAAGCCGGAAACGAAGACATTCTTACTTTCGATTTGTGAGTTTGTACTAAGAAACAGTAACTTCATGTCCACAAAGACGAACTGAAGTCGAAGCCATGAAGCTGTTTATCTGCGCAGTTCTGCTCCTCCTCCCAGCGGCAAGAGCCAAATTATGTAAGTACTTACAGACTTATATGTTTATGTGTTTATGTGTTATTACGCGCGAGGCAGGAACGACTAGAGGGCTCGGCATTCACATTATATATGGCCTTTAAATGTGAATAGTTGGCCGAAACTTTATCAGGAAAGTTGAGTGTATATTTTTTATTGTAGGCCTATATTGTATATTTCTACTTACACTGACGTCGTACGTATTAAAATGGCAATGCAGTGACGAGGGCAAGGTCCACGACAGCCATTGGAACCCGCTGTGTATTGTTATGGTTGTGGCAATACGGATCATTTAATTTTCCAATGTATTTGTATTCTAAGGAGATGGTATATTAACTATACACAAAGCCAAGAACATGAATGTGAAACCTAGTTAGTGTATTTCACAAGAAGTATATTGTTTACTTTTACCAGAAGTTATCATATCTGGAATGTGGAGGCGTGGCTTAGTGATGTTGTATCTGGCAGCAGTTGTCAATCCGCCCTGAATCATCCCCTGCTTTATGTTCTGTTTGACTCTAAATGATCATAATTTATGAAATGAACATTATGCTGTATTGAAGAATACTTAAAACTAGAGGGTGAGACCACAAACTCATGTTTACAATGTTTAATGAGGGAATACATCAAGAGAAGTAGAGCCATTTCATATAGACATGTTCATATTGGCTTCACTTGCCTGGAAGTCCATCGAAGAAGTAAATGATCCAGTTTGTGCTATATTTCCAGAAAAAAAGCTTATCTTGACCGTTGCGAAGCGGTACCTGATGTGCCTACATGTACCAGCATGCATTGCACATTTGTTTGCAAAATTGGATAAATATTCTATACTATATACATGTGAAAGAAAGGAGATATTCCTAAACCCATTGTGCACTATCTGAATTGGAGTTTCTCTTTTACGCCCTACTCAAAGAGCTCAAAGTAAAAAAATGTTCTGTACACGTTTGAATGTTTTTTCCCTCTTTCTGTTTCTCGGTAGCTCCACCAACCGTTCAGGTGTACAGTCGGTTACCGGGAGACGTCGTGAAGGACAACGTTTTGATCTGTCACGTAGCCGGCTTCTACCCGCCAGAAATCCGCATCGAGCTGACCCAGAACAAGCAGGAGATGCCCGGAGCCCATCAAACAGACCTGGCCTTCGATGAGGCCTGGCACTACCACCTCACCAAGCACGTGTCCTTCGCCCCGCACAAAGACCACGCGTACGCCTGCAACGTGACGCACATGAGGCGCTCCACGATATATACCTGGGGTACGTGTCCGCCTCTGCCTGCCACCATTTATGCCCGTTTTAGGTGTCTTAGTGTAAGTATACTCGTTTTAGAATAAGACCACCAGAGGTTCTTACGGTAAAGGAAACCCTGGAAAAGTCATGACATTTTAAAATAGTTATTTCCACTCCTGGAGAAGTAATTGGGGAAAGAAATAAAATCCTAAAAGTTTTGGAAAAGTCATGGAAATTTGTTTGATTCATATGTTAATCGTCACGTTATACTGTATGCTTTGGAATTCTCATGGTTAGTTTAAATGCAATATTTTCTCACTTTTTCATGTTTACACTCAAGATTTCACAAAATGTTTGGTCATGGAAATTTGGTTTAAATTCCTGGAAATCCATTGGTCAACATGTGTATGAACCCTGCCGGAGATTTACATATGAATACACTATAACGTGATATCAATATATCAATATATATAGCTTCCATAAGATATGACATGAATAATAATATATGAATATCTAATTTCCATATATGTATTTTTCATAATAGAAAAAATAGGCACGATTACTAATATTTTCTTTTTTTTTAATATTATTTATTTTTCTTGTTTGGTCTCACCCAGTCATCCCATGTTATTTTAAACTTATTTTCAAATTCAAATGATTAAAGCAATAACACACAACATGTACGTCAATTCCCCCATAATATTAATCATAATTAAGCACTTGTCCAGCACTTTTCTCTCAGACGATTATTTCAATTGTTGTGTGAAAAGGTTTTTAAATGTTGAGCTTATTTTAGTATCTTTTATTTGTATATGTAAAAAGATTTACATGGTCCCAAGAGAACCGGTTCTCAACACGTTTCTCTTTCTCTCCACAGAACCGAACATGTGAGCGCTGTGCTCCGCCACGCTCCAGCAGGGTTTTATAATGTCTTTGTTTCTGTTCTTCGTGTGAGGGGCACTGATTTGTCTCTGGTCGTGAGGTTTTATTGTGAAGGCACTCGAGGCACTTTTGATCAGGAATACCAATTGACAAAAAAGCTTTTTTAAAGATGAACCAAACCCCCCCAAACCACTTCTTTGTGTATCATAGCTGATGCGTTCAGGTCCAAACGTGACATTTTAGTGCAAATGATCAGGATTCTACATATTGTGTCAAGCCCAGCAGTTCATGTGCTGTTATCGTATGTAACTGTAATGTGAAAACATGGTGGAATTAGTAGTAAATAATTATATTAGAAAATAAGCACGTCTTGATTTTTCACCATCTAGAGGAAATTATTTGTGTATTATTTTCAGGGTAGAGGCAAAACGTTCTGGGGTTTAGTTACTCTTTAAATAATTGTCCTGACACCTTCTCTAAGGTATAGGGGAAATAATCATGCTAAATAAAATATGCTTAATTCTCCATAATAATGGGCATGGATGAACTATGTCATCCGATTTCTTTTCACATTGAATGATTTTTATAATTTTAACATCTGCTGAGGTGAGCTCACAGAACATATTGCTCCGTGGATCTTTAAGTAAACTCTATACATTGACTAAAGTTAAGGTGTTCCAATCCTGTGGGTGTGTGTCTGTGTGTGTGTGTGTGTGATGCCTGATCTGTAAAGAATAAACAAGTCATCTGAACTCGACTCCTTCATTTGAATCTCAATCAAAGTGTTCTTTTATTACCGTGTACACATTTGTCCTTATGAAATAAAGGATTACTCTGTAAATGTGTTTTACACAATGTTGCCGGGTAATAAATGTGGACATAACACGTCTATGTAGTTTATTGAGTTCATACAAAATGCATTTCACAAATCATCAGCATGTGAGAAGGAAAGAGGAAGCGCCATACTTCATAGATCACAGCTAATTATTGAGAACATCTGAGAAGTATAAGATAAGAGAGATAGTTTATGACATGGTTTCAGAGCTTAGGAAGGTGACTTTTTAGACTTTATATTCACATATAAAGTCTAAAAAGTCACCTTCTATATGGCATATAGAACGCTGCTGGGCTCTAAACGCGGTCTCTTTGATCTGTTGTTGCCGCTTCAGGTGAACGCGTCGCGTGTGTTTCTCTCACGGAGCGGTCTCGTGCTCGTTTCCACGTTGCGGGACAAAGTCGTGAGGTGAACGTCGGTCTCTTGCCTCTCCACATGAGTTCACGGTCGTGGTTGTGGGCGGAGGGGATTTCCGTGTTCGCGTCACTCGCCTCTCGCGCTCCGCGGCCCAGTGGAGCTCCGCGGCTCCGACGGACCCGACGGACCCGACGGACCCGACGGACCCGACGGACCCGACGGACCCGACGGACCCGACGGACCCGATGGCTCCGGTGGACCCGGTGGACCCGGTAGACCCGGACACCTTCCTGTACGACGTGCCGCCCGCGGTGGTCGAGACGCTGAGCAGAATCCTGGACAGCGGAGACGACCGGCTCGGCTGGAGAGGCGTCGGTGAGCGGGAGACCGGAGACCGGGGGTTGATTGAGATAAGAGTCTATATATGTGCCTGTCTGTCTGTATATCTGTTTGTATATCTGTCTCTCTCTCTCTCTCTCTCTCTCTCTCTCTCTCTCTCTCTCTCTCTCTCTCTCTCTCTCTCTCGCTGTCTGTCTGTCTCTATCTGTCTGTCTGTCTCTCTCACTGTCTATATATCTATTTATCTATCTATCTATCTATCTATCTATCTATATATATATATCTGTCTTTGTCTGTCTTTCTGTCTGTTGATCTGTCTGTCTCTCTCTCTCTCTGTCTGTCTGACATATTTTGACAAAATAAAGAGGAACATAACAATAACAGATCTTTAAATATTATAATATGACTTGTTAGGAGTAATTTTTAACACACAGGTCATTCCAGTAATCAAGAGTTTGGATGTATCAAATAAAGTGAAACTATTATCCCAAAAGCCACTTTAGGCTTCAGAAAGGTTCACCTTTGGTGGCTTTTGTATGTTCAACACAATTAAATTCAGTTTATTCTGTACAGCCCAACATCACAAATGATAAATTTGCCTCAGAGGGCTTTAACACCTGTACACACACAACACCCTGACCTTTGACCTCACATCGGATCAGGAAAAACTCCCAAAAAAGAAATATACCATCCGTAGACTTGATCAACCTCAAGTCATCCCCGTGAGGACGTCGATGGGGGTTGTGTAAAGGAAAGGCGTGGACGACCGCGTGTCCTTCGTTGTCGTGCGCTCACTGACGCTGTCCGTGTGCGTCTCCTCCCGGCCTCCAGCGGTCCGGGTGCTCCCCAGCTTGTTGGAGGTCCGGATGTTGGAGCGCGTGGAGGCGGCCGGCCGGAGTCCCACCCGGGAGCTGCTCTGGTCCTGGGCTCAGGAGAACCCACGGGTGCAGGACCTGCTCGCGGTGCTGCAGGACATGGGCCACCACAGGGCCCTGCAGCTCCTCCAAGGTCCAGCTCAGCCGGGTCCGTTACCAACACATCCAACATTACATTACATGACATGTCATTTAGCAGACGCTTTTATCCAGAGAGACTTACAATAAGTGCATTTCAACCTAGAGTACAAACTAAGAACAACAAGAATACAGAAAGTAACATTTCCTCAACATAGTCAAACTACTAAAGTACCATAATAAGAGCCATTCAAGTGCTACTAAAGTGCAAATCTGTGTTTTAATCCAGATATAGTCGTCCTCTCCTCATGTATCTGAAAACTACACTCCAAATGTTAGCTACTTATCCAGGAAACTGAATTGATTGCACAACTTCAGAGACGCTGTGGACGCTCTTCAAAGCTCCAGGTGGAGTGGAATTGCATCAGAACTGTCTATTTGGTGTGATAATACATAACTTCACAGCTGATACTGACAACATTAAGATTCAGTCCAGGAACCACGTCTTCTGGCCTCAAACAAACTAATTTAATCAGTAAAGTTTAAAGTCGACCATGTACAAACTGTACAGCATACGACCCGCTGAATATCTGCGGCAAATATTGTGGTTTAATACGCTTGATCAGGAAACGGGAGCAGAGTTGTAGTTTAACACCCTTCTCTGCTCTTCTTGTCAAGCAGTTACCCATCCATTACTCTAGAATAGAGACTGTGAAGACTGTGTCTGTCCCACGGCCACTTAAATTAAATAAATCTAAAGTAAACACAAGAGGAGTCGTACACAATAACCTTATACAAGTTAACACCATTATTTCAGCAGTGCAACAAAACAGGACTATTAAATGTGGTCTCCTAAATATTAGATCTCTGTCATCTAAAGCTGTGTTACTAAATGATTTAATAACAGATAATCACATTGATTTATGTTGTCTAACTGAAACCTGGCTGCGCCATGAAGAATATGTCTGCCTAAATGAGTCGACTCCTCCAAGTCATGTTAATACTCACATTCCTCGAGACACCGGTCGAGGAGGTGGAGTAGCAGCCATCTTTGACTCGAGCCTTTTAATAAATCCTAAACCTAAATTAAATTACGACTCATTTGAAAGCCTTGTTCTTAGTCTTTCACATCCAACCTGGAAAACATTACAGCCGATTCTATTTGTGATTCTGTACCGGCCACCCGGTCCATATTCAGAGTTTATATCAGAATTTTCAGAATTTATATCAAGTTTGGTTCTTAAAACTGATAAAGTTATTATTGTAGGAGATGTTATATTCATGTGGATGTTGATAATGATTGCCTAGGTACTGCATTCATCTCATTGTTGGACTCGATCGGCTTTCGTCAGAGAGTACAGAAACCCACTCACAGCTTTGGCCACATGCTTGATCTTGTTCTTACATATGGCGTTGACCTTGAGCATGTGAAGGTCTTCCCACAGAATCCTCTTCTGTCAGACCACAGCCTTATAACTTTTGAGTTTATACTACCGGAGTGTACACCGCTAGTCAAAAGTTTCTACACCAGATGTCTAACTGACAGTGCTGTAGCTAAATTTAAAGAAGCGATTCATTCTGCACTTGATTCAATACCATGTCTCAATATAAGAGAGGACTCCTGGTCTAACTTTAGTCCGTCCCAGATTGATTATCTTGTTGATAATGCCACAGGCTCACTGAGAATGACACTGGACTCGATAGCCCCTCTGAAGAAGAAGACAGTGAGGAAGAGAAGGTTTGCTCCCTGGTATAACCCTCAGACCCGCACATTAAAGCAAACGTCACGAAAGCTTGAAAGCATTTGGCGTTCAACTAATCGGGAAGAATCCCGCTTAGTTTGGCGAGATAGTCTTAAAACTTATAAGAAGGCCCTCCGCAATGCCAGAGCAGAATATTACTCATCAGTAATAGAGAAGAATAAGAACAACCCTAGGTTTCTCTTTAGCACTGTAGCCAGGCTGACAGAGAGTCACAGCTCTGTGGAGCCCAGTATTCCTATAGACCTCAGTAGTAATGACTTTATGAACTTCTTCAATGAGAAGATTTTAACTATTAGGGACAAGATTAATAATCTCTTGCCCTTAACCAGTGCCAATCTGTCCTCAAGTGGAATGGCTTTGGAAACCCTGTATGTCCTGGTGTATATTTAGATGGCTTTTCTCCCATCAACCGTGACCAATTATCTTTAATGGTTTCTACTTCTAACACGTCTACCTGTCTCTTGGACCCTATCCCGACTAGGCTGCTTAAAGACGTTTTGCCTTTAATTGGCAGCTCTCTTTTGGATATTATCAATGTGTCTTTGTTAACAGGCCACGTACCACATTCCTTCAAAGTAGCTGTAATTAAACCTCTCCTGAAGAAGCCCACTCTGGATCCAGAGGTTTTGGCTAACTACAGACCGATCTCTAACCTCCCCTTCCTCTCTAAGATCCTTTAGAAAGTGGTCGCAAAGGGGAAACGTAAACACCTTCCTCGGTTCCTCTTTGTGGCTCATGTCTGATGTCACTAACCATGGCGATGCAGCTATCAAGAGGAATACAATTTTGATTACATATTAGGTCAATCTGTCTTATTTACAGAGTCGCCCAGCAGTCCACACGCAGAGTCCATAGGGAGGATGTCAGCGGATGAAGAGAAGGTAGACGTATTTGTGCGTCCTGCAGGACCTGTGTGCATCAACAAGAATAAATGACCCTCCTGTCCTGTCAGGGTTCGTACGCTCATGGAAAACCTGGAAAAGTCATGGCATTTTAAAATGGTCATTTCCAGGCCTGGAAAAGTCATGGAAAAAACTTAAATCATAAACGTTCTGGAAAAGACATGGAAATGTGTTATAATCACATCATTTACGGCGAGTTTTTTAAAATAATTAATATATATTTTTAAAGAAAGACGCTCAAAATATAAGCCACCTTACGCTCTCAATACGCTACATTTTCTACAGTTTTCATGTTTATACTCAGATTTCAGTTTGGTCGTGGACATTTGGTTTAAAGTTATGGAAAAGTTATGGAAATCCACTGGTCAACATGTGTGAAAATGTGAGAACCCTGCCTGTGTTTGCTCCGATTAGGGATCCTTCCAGCCAGAGGAGATTCCTGCGAGTAACTCGTCCTTCCCCGGTGAGTAAAGTGACCACGAGAAGAGTTTGATCTAAACTCCACGGAGTAGAAACAGGGTTCGTACGGTCATGGAAAACCTGGAAAAGTCATGGAATTTTAAAATGGTCATTTCCAGGCCTGGAAAAGTCATGTAAAAAACTTAAATCATAAAAGTTCTGGAAAAGTCATGAAAATTTGTTAAAATCACATGTTCATTTATGCCGAGTTTGAAATAATTAATATGATTTTTAAAGAAAGACGCTCAAAATATAAGCCAGCGATATCTCTCAATACGCAACATTTTCTACAGTTTTCATGTTTATACCGAGATTTCCGTTTGGTCATGGACATTTGGTTTAAAGTCCTGGAAAAGTCCTGGAGATCTACTGGTCAACATGTGTAAGAACCCTGTAGAAAGTGAAATGTGTCTTTTGGGATTATAAAGCACCTTTAGCTCCCTGCACACTGCCCGTATGCAGACACCGTGCTTTTTCAAACGTGAGGTTGTGATGTCACCGCTAAAGAGTCGCTGGTAGAAGTGCGCCTAAAATCTATGTTGACGCACATCGGGATGGGTATCGTCTTTTTCCTTTTTCGATATCGGTACTAAACCGGTACTTTTAAAACGACACCGGGGCCTAAACTGATACTTTAAAATAGAAGAAGCCCAAAACGACCATTGACAATGACGGCGGACCAATCAGAGCGTTGCATGCTTAAAGAGACAGTCGCTCGGCACTCACGCGTCTCTGTGTTCCAGAGAGCTCCGCCGGAGAGCATCAGCCTCCCGAAATCACGTTTCAAGACATCGTCGATGGAACCAGGGATTTTCATCACGAGATGAGAATCGCCGAGGGACACTTCTCTGACGTGTTCAGAGCGCAGGCCGGAGGTGAAGAGGTGGCGGTGAAGCTTTTCAAACAGGTGATCCTTGATTCTGACACTCTGATATAAAAGCTTCTGACTCGAGGGATGGGTTGGATGTGTTTATCGGAGGTGTCTTGTGATTTTGAGGAAAGCGGCTTCAGGTAAAAAAATATTCGGTGAACACTTAATCTGATATTTACCTTTTTTTCGGTGTCCAAAATTAATTGAGCTCACTATTACATTAAAACACATGTCATTTAGCAGACGCTTTTATCCAAAGCGACTTACAATAAGTGCATTTCAACCTAGAGTATAAACTAAGAACAACAAGAATACAGAAAGTAACATTTCCTCAACATAGTCAAACTACAAAGTTTGAATAAGTAACTCATACAGCCCCACTTTAAAACATCCAACACATCCCTTTAATTTTTATTTAATTTTACAGTGCTTTATTTATATTTATATTTACATTTACATATATGTTGTGTATATGCTGTGTATATATATATATATATATATATTTTTATTTTTATTTTGTATTTTATATTTCACTTTGCACACTTTACTTTATACTTTATGCACTGACACTTTCTTTCTTTCTTTCTTTCTTATACTTATATTTTATTGTGTTTAGTTTTATCCGGCTGCTTCTGTTGTCACCAAATTTCCCCTTGGGGATTAATAAAGTCTATTTCATTCATTTCATTCATTCATTCATTCATTCATCTTATCCATCGCTCTCCAGACAGACACGGTGTCGTGGAAGAATCTCTGGGACGTCTTCAGGGAAGAAATGGAAAACCTTCATGTGTAGGTGTCGACCCTCGCTCTGCAGAACATCCTCCCTCTGCTCGTGTGCGGTGGATCTGACGCGATGCGTTGCAGGTACCGACATCCCAACGTCCTGGAGCCGCTGGGCTGCTTCTCTGGCGAGGGGCGCTACTGCCTGGTGGCCCCGTACCTCCCCAACGGGTCGCTGTTCCACCGCCTCCACCGGCGCCGGGTAGGTCTGGAGACGGGTAGGTCTGGAGACGGGTAGGTCTGGTGACGGGTGGGTCTGGAGACGGGTGGTTCTGGAGACGGGTGGGTCTGGAGACGGGTAGGTCTGGAGACGGGTGGGTCTGGAGACGGGTGGTTCTGGAGACGGGTGGGTCTGGAGACGGGTGGTTCTGGAGACGGGTGGGTCTGGAGACGGGTAGGTCTGGAGACGGGTGGGTCTGGAGACGGGTAGGTCTGGTGACGGGTGGTTCTGGAGACGGGTGGTTCTGGTGCGGAGGGCGTCGCGTGTTCACCGGGCCATTTTAAAAAGTAGCAACGGGGACTTTTAACGTCCTGTAACACAAGAGTTACTAAGATATAAAATATAGGAAAACTGTATATATATATATATATATATATATATATATATATATATAGATGTATAAAGATATATCTATATATACATACATATATATAATATGTGTCTTGTATGCAAGATTATTTAGGTAAATTAAGAATATAATATACAGTAGATGTATATACACATATATAAATATATATATATATATTTTTTTAATATATATATTTTTATATATACATATATATATACTTTACTGGGGGTTCAGTGTCCTGTGGTTACGGGATGACCACAGCTGACCCAAATATATATTTTTAAATATGTATGTATAAGATGTGTCTTCTTTGCAAGATTCTTTAGATAAATTAAGAATATAATATACAGTACATTTATACATATACATATACATATATATATATATATATATATATATATATATATATATATATATATAGATACATATGTACCTTACTATAAAGCTCTGCGAGGTTACTGTAAAAGTCTTTTTTGTGTCATGTCTGAGATGATGTCATTGTACAGGACGGAGAGCCGCCTCTCTCCTGGCAACAGCGCCTCTCCATCATCAAGGGAGCAGCGAGGGCTTTGCACCACCTGCACACAGCACCGCCTTGCCCCGTGGTCTGTGGCAACATCTCCAGGTACCAGATGAGACCGACGCCCTCCCTCTTTGTCTCACTTTACAGAACCAACACCTGCATTGAGACTCGAAACATCACAAACATAGTCAAATGTAGCCCAAGTTAGAAGATGGGTGCGGTCTTAGTCAGGGCGCAGGATGTAAGGCGGAAGGAAGTGGGGGAAGGAGACATTGCCCCCCCACACACACACACATGCACACACACACGCTTCACACCTTTTTGCCATCATGGCTGGTGTGATCTCATCATAGTTTGAAATTATGCAAAATGTTAGTAGTTAATTACTAGTTAATTCTGGAAAATAAATCTCACCTCATTCCAAAGAATGACGTTATAAACGATGCTAATGTGATACGGTAGGAATAATACGATTCTTAGTACCAGAGGAGTCGCCCCCTTGTGGTTAGAAGTAAGAATGCAGCTTTAATACATGAAAGCATAGACTTCGAGTAAACCAGGGGAGTCGCCCCCTCAATAAGAAAAATAAGATAAAATGTGTCCTTAAAATTACTATTCTGATTATATTTGACCATTTCTCTCATAAAATTAATTTGTGTACTATTCAGAAGTTGATGCTATGTATATGAAACTTAAAGCTGCCTTTAACCCGTCTCTGCACAGTGCTAACATACTGCTGGACGAAGGCCTGCAGCCCAAGCTGTCCGACTTCGGGTTGGCTCGTCTCCGTCCTCATTCAGCCGATCACGACTGCACGGTCACTCTGGAAACGAGGTTGCCCAGCAACCTGGGATACCTCTCCGAGGAGCACATCCGAGACGGCAAGCTGTCCTGCAGCCTGGACGTCTACAGCTTCGGAATGGTGGTTATAACAAGAACTGTCCTCGTGTTCATCGAGTCGAGTACAAGTTCAACATTTTACAACATGCTCTCTACTGACGACTTTCTACTAACTCCTCTGGTTGTATAGAAGTATATGCTTCACGCTTTAAGCTGCATTTTCTCTCCTGACCACCAGGGGGCGACTCCTCTGGTTGTATAGAAGGCTATGCTTCACATATTAAAGCTGCATTTTCTCTCTTGACCACCAGGGGGCGACTCCTCTGGTTGTATAGAACTCATTGTGTCACATCTTAAAAGTGCATTCTCTCCTGACCACCAGGGGGCGACTCCTCTGATTGCATAGAAGTCTATGTAAATTACTCTATTTCTCTCTTGATTTACTCCCTCGGTAAATATTGTAAACACGAGTTCATGTCACAATTTCTCGTTTCATGTCTTCTTCAATTAGGGGCGGGGCTACAAGGTGATTGACAGCTCTCTCTATCAGACACGTATATGGCGTCTCTACCTCACTTATGAGTGACATCACGTCTTCTTATCTCCGGTCTATAGACATTTACGTACTAGCAATATTATTCATGAGGAGAAGTGCAAAGTGAATGTTACCGTCGTGAAGGTCGGTGGTTTCTAATGGAAACGTGATTGATTCCCGTTGATGACCGTTTGCTCGCTCCCAGGTTATAATGGAAACGGTAACCGGGCGGAAGGTCACCGAGGACGCGCCCAAACAAACGGCCCTGGTGAGCTCTGGTTCCCATGAAGCCTTTGAACTGGAGGCTACGTCCTCCACTGTGAGGTCACGTGATCACATGTCCGCTCCGCCAGAGAGACCTGCTCGTGGCCGAGGTGGAGGACGGCGGCGGCGTGGACGCCTGCGTGCGGTTCCTGGACGAGACGGCGGGCCGGTGGCCGCCGGCCGTGGCCCTCGACCTCCTGCGCCTGGCGTTGGACTGTGCGGCTCGCCGCCGCCGCAGCAGGCCGAGCATGGAAAATGTGAGCGAGACCATTTCGTTCCTATTTAATTTAAATATCAAAAATTTAGCTAAAGTTTAAATATTTAAACTTTGGCCAAAAATGTGCCCAACGCTGAGTTGCGAAAGCCAATCAGAGTTAAGATGCTCCTCTACTCTAGTAGCCGTAGTCATTCAGACGTAGTCGGGGAAAGTCACCGAGCTGCGTGAGCCTCCGGGTGATGTCATGTATAAATATAAATATATATATATATATATATATGATATTAATGTTATGAACCCGAACACGAGGGCGGTAGACGTTCAGACGTGTGTGGGATGTCCTCAACGAGTATAAAGCAGAACTCGTGGTTATTTCTTCCGTGGTAGGAGGAGGAAATGATAACTGTTACCATGGAGATAAGCCCCTCCCCCTCTGAGGCGCGAATGACCACAAATAGTGAAGCGAGTAAACTCGAGTGAAGCTTTTGGTCTGAACGCAGCATTAGGCACCGCTAAATAGTCATTTTTGTTCACGGGATGGGGGCCTCTTAGGTTTATTTGAGGCTTCTCATAAATGTTACCACATGCATCTCTTTTAACCCTAACCCTAACCCTTCTCCTAATCTCAAATTCAATTCAATTCAATTTATTTTATATCGCCTAATAGCTTCTTTCTACAACTCTGAATGTTTAGTAGTCTATGCTTCGCGTGTTAACGCTGCATTCTCTCTACTCACCACCAGGGGGCGACTCCTCTGGTTTTATAGAAGTATATGCTCACAAATCACATCGGATCAGGAACAACTCCCGAGGGTTCGGGTGTCCCTCTCTTACCCCACAAAGACTCTGATTTAGGATGAGATTAATATCTCTAATCTCGACTGTCTTCAGGTCCTTCCAGCTCTGAGCCGGCTGCTGCCTCCGCCCAGCCGCCCCCCCGCCGACCGCCCCCGCCGCCCAGACGGCGGAGACCCTCCCGCCGCCCGCCGCCCTCCATCCCCGTGGAGCACGACGAGCAGCACGGCGCCCCCACCGCCTCCCCGCCGCCCGCCGCCGGAGGCCCCCGCGAGTGCAGCCAATCGGAGGTGACCTACCTGAGCGACGTGGGGGGGGCGGTGGACCTGTACTGCAGCTGGCCCGTGCAGTGCAGCTGCCCGGCGGAGGCCGAAGGGGGCGTGGCCTGCGAGGACTGCCGAGCCAACGGCTTCACCAGCGACGCCACCGACGGCCCTCAGGGTGAGCGCTCCGGGTGATCAGCGCAATCGCCTCGCTCAACCTATCACAGGCTAAATATACTGTGTGTGTGCGTGTGTGTATGTGTGTGTGTGTGTGTGTGTTACAGATGAAGACCTGGTGGTGGAGAATGCAGCCAAGCAGAGGCTGGGAACCAAGCTGAGTCTCTACGAGAGAGGCCTGATCCACACGCAGGAGCTGCTCTCTGAGGTCAGCCTGCAGTAGAGCGCCTTCAGGATTATATTGTTTCATAAAGCTACGCGGATCAAAGCTCATATTCATTAAAGAAATGTTTTTAGCGGATACTAATATTTCAGAATAAAAGAGAAACAGAACTTTTTTTAGCGAAAGATGACGAATATCGCTTTTTCTTCCTGAAAGAAAAAGAAAGATCATCATTGTGAAACTATTTTTTTATTTTTATTTAGTTTGTTTTTCGCCACGTGTTAGCGACTATGAGAGGGCTATTTAATTAATTATTACATATTGTAGATCATATCGTAGAGATCTCTTCAGCTTGTGTGAACCACAGGCTTTATTTCAGGCGTCTATTTAAAAAAACTAGATGCGATGACCTCAGATTATGAATCTGAAGCACAAATTAAATCTAAATCCATCTCTGATGTCGCCTCCATGTCCAATATCCGACTCTCCATCCACTTCACGATGAAATATTCCGGTTGTGCGACTCGTTCTAATTGACCATTTATAAACCGTTCTCTCTCTTATTGACGCCGTTAGCTTTGGGTTGTTTATGTTTAGACGACATGAAATGAGAAGAAGAGGTCACAGGCAGAGACGGTCAGTATTTATATTACTTGTATTTCAAATACGTCTTTGAATTACTTTGGAGTATTTTTGTAATTTGTATTTTATAAGGTCGATAATATATGTAATGAAATGTGTAATTAAAAACTCAAGAGTGGAGTCATTTCTCAACTATCTTGATGTGTCATTTATTTCTGCAAAGCCTCTTGTATTTACAAGGTGACACTAGATGTCCATTTGTTACAAAAAAACACCAAAAAACCACGAATTATCCAATTTATTTGTATTTAAAAGGCATCTTATGAAAGTATTCTTCGTGTGTTATTCCTCACGTCTACACTCGTGCACCGCTCACATTCACAGTTCGTGGAGCGGCGCTTTCTCCTGGATGAGGCTCACAAACTCGTGTTTCTCCACACAGCCTCGACACTCTTCTCCCCACGAGGCTAGAATGTTCCTCAGCTCCGAGACCCTCGTCTTCCTCAGCCCGTCGCCGCTCAGGTCCGTCAGCCTCGGCTCTGAGGACGACCGACAAACAGGCTTCTTATATCGTGTCCACGCACAAATGAATGTGGAGTCAGATCAGGCTCAATAAAGGCAAACGCACAAAGAGAGACTCACAAATGCAAACGCAAAGATACACAAGTGCAAACACGAAGATTTAGGGTTATTTGTGAATCGTTTGTGACACTTTGTGTTTGTATTTGTGAATATTTGTGTTTGCGTTTGTGAATTTTTGCATTTGTGACACTTTGTGTTTGCATTTGTGAATATTTGAGTTTGCGTTTGTGAATCTTGTGTTTTCATTTGTGAATATTTGTGTTTGCATTTGTGAATCTAATGTATTTGTAAATCCTTCCGTGTGCATTTGTAAATCGAATATATGTGTGAATTGTTCTGCGTGCGTTTGTGAGTCTTTGTGAGTCTTGTGTTTTCATTTGTGAGTCTTGTGTTTGCATTTGTGAGTCTCTCCGTCTGTATTTGCATTGTGAGACTGGTCTGACCCGTCCATGAGCGGTTCCCCTTGGTCTGTCCTGGGTCTCCCGTTACCGTGTCTGAGCTGACAGATCTGCGTGTCTCTGCTGCCGAGGCGGTGGCAGATCTTCTGGACGGGGACGTGGGAGGCCAGAGGCCGCGACACCGACCCCGTGACCCGGGTGGCTGCATCGCTACTGGCTCCCAGGTAGTAACACTAGGACGGCACATACACACAGCTCTGAAGTCATTTTATATTCTATGAAATACTTATATACTTCTCTGTATATATACTGTGAAATACTTAGTACTACCTAACCAGCACAAAGCAAATATGTAATCCACCGCATTGTGTCATCAAGTGTGTAATTTGATATGGAATATATACAATTCAATTCATGAATTTACACTTATATATTATTGAGTATTTATTAAATAACTATTTTAAAGATTTTTTTTAATGGAGGCTCATTTACATATATTTCAAAAATATTTTATGTAACCCAAAATCACGAATTACAAACTTGCCTCAAAGGGCTTTACAATCTGTACACATACTATATATATAGATGTATGTATATATACATTATATATATACATACAATTATATATTTATAGATGTATGTATATATAAATATATATATATATATATATACAATTATATATTTATAGATGTATATTTATAAATATATATATGGATGTATATATAAATAAATATATATATAGATGGATATATAAATATATATATAGATGGATACATATATTTAATATATATATATATATTTAATATATATATATATATGTGTGTATATATATATATATATATGTGTATATATATATATATATATATGTGTATGTATATATATATATATATATATATATATATATATATATATATATATATTCGATCAGCTCTTTTGGGTGGTCAAAGATTGATGATAATTAAATTAGATTTTACTTAATTCGTCCACTAGAGCGAAATTACGATGGACGAGTCGGTGTCCATGTTGTCGTCATGCACGCCTCTACGTGGTGGGAATGATCTCCGGCGTGTTCTCACCAGCCGCGCCTCCTTCCCCTGGGCGGCGGCGCAGGCCTGGATCAGCTCCTCCTCCACCAGGGACGGAGTGAGTTCTGTGTGGGCGGAGGTCAAGCCGCCATACAGCCTGTGGAGAAAGTCCACACACACTGCAGACCGGCGCTCCGTCAGTAAGCGAGCTGCTCATCAGGTCGGATTCTTTGTGGACAACAATATATTCAACAGTGTGTTCGACAGGCGATATTTTAATGGAGGAGATATTGTTTTGCTTGTGAGTTTTACAATCTTACAAATAACATATGTGTTATAGGAAACTGGAAACCTGACCTCTATTGTATTATAAGTACTACATTTCTTGTTTTTAATATAGTGCTTACATAGGCCTTAATGAGAAGTATATGTGCAAAAAATAAATATGAAGAACTAAATGTATCCATTTATGTACATTTCATTTTATTTTGACAATGTCTGAACCTTTTGTCCTCCAACATGGTCTGTCTGGAATGTTTAGATTAGATTGTCCACAATATATGAATATATGTGTGGCTATATTCAATTAAATTCAGTTTATTTTATATAACTCAATATCACAAATTAGCCTCAGATGGCTTTACAATCTGTACACATATGACATCCCTGACCTTTGACCTCTCCTCGGATCAGGAAAAACTCTCAAGAAATAGAAAAAAAAAACGTTAACAGGGAAAAAAGGTAAGAACCCTTCAGGAGAGAACCGAGGAGGATCCCTCTCCAGGATGGACAGAAGATGTCATGTGACCAGAAGGAATATTCTGACAGATTATGGCCGGAGAGCTGGTGGCCACAGGAATGCACAGCTGATTCTGAGGCTTCCAATAAGAAGCTGTAGCTGACATCAGATCAGCTTAGTGTCTAACTTCTGCTCACCCCATGCAGCCTGACCTTCACGCCATGCGGCCTGACCTTCACCCCATGCGGCCTGACCTTCACGCCATGCGGCCTGACCTTCACGCCATGCGGCCTGACCTTCACCCCATGCGGCCTGACCTTCACCCCATGCGGTCTGACCTTCACAGTTGGCTGCAGCAGAAAGAGTAAACCCTCTGAAAAGCAGCAGCAGGGTGAGGGACGACACCAACATGGCAGCGGTGGTTATTTTTAGCTCCACGGTGTCCAGGGCAGCACTCGGGGACTGACGTCACCACGTGGTTATGGCTCCGACGGATTTCAAACTCTCACTTCAACACTCACTGATATAAAATATTAATACATTCAGATTAAGCTTCCACAAACTACAGCATTAAGACATTTCGTGAAAACAGGATGAAGAAATTGCAACCCTCCCAGGATTAATTTACAATATTTCTGATAGTTTAGAGTCTTTCTTCTTCTTTTTCTTTACTTAAGTCTCAATATTTTTTCCATTGGTAGATTTCGGCCAGTAAAAAGGATTTAGACATTGATTAAGAAAAACATAAGCTGAATTGACACGCGATGATATATAGATATTTTCTAGTAAATAACACATGTTAACTGTGTTTAACATTATCATTCTTCTTAATAATAATGATATACAACAACAACAATAATACTTGACTAGTATTATTATTTGTATTATTATCACGCTATATACAAGTTTGTATTAAGGGCTAAATACATTATCGACTAAAAAGGTAGTCAAATAATAAAGAAATACATGTAGAAATAAAACCCGCAAGTATTAAATACTTGTGCAGGCTAGCATTTAAATATATAAATATGCACACAAAGAAATCGAAACATATTTATTACATTGTCCCTTTTATGACACCCATATAAAATGTTCAGAGTTCCGTCGGCTCATAAAAGTTATACGCTTTTACTCTGAAGGAGTTCTACCGGAAGTTGTTCCTGGAAGCCGGACACGGGCCGCATGCGCGCGCTGCCCAGCCTTGTGAGTTCTTTCCAGCATGGCTGCCATAGGAGTTCATTTCGGGTATACCTGCGCGTGTGCTGCTATATTTAAGGTGAGTTGGGCTCAGTCGGGTTCCACCTTTCTTCCCCACGCGCTCCTTCTACCTCTGCTGCGCGTGGTCGTCACGTGGTTGGCCTCGCGCTCACAAACCCTGAGGAAATAGCGCTAGTTGTGAAGATGCTAACACTGAGGTTAGCTGCGAGGGCGATGAATGGATTTTAAAAGTCAGCCTAAATACATTTATATAGATATCTGTCGGGACGTGTCAGAGTTATTTACGAATTAACCTTCAATTATGAAATAATAGACGAAAATAAACGGAATAATGTGCAATTTAAACACTCCCAGGAGCCATTTACAATTTGTTTGGTTGTTTGGAGTCTTTCTTTTTTCCCTCAAAGGTCCCAAAAAAAATTCCACCATTGGATTTCCGCCAGTATAAAATATAATAAGAATTAGGATTTAAACAGTGATTAAGGAAAACATCTGCTGAAATGACAAGCTAGGATTTATAGATATATTCAACAAATGTGTACAATGTTTAAAATGATTCTCCTTCTTTATAATAATGATCACAACAACATAAATAATAAGTTATTATTATTATTATTATTATTATTATTATTATTATTATTATCATGCTATATAAAAGAGTTTCTCACAATTTCCTATTATATTATTATGGAGGGCTAATAAATACATAAATGACTAAGTAATTCAATAAAATAATTGTAGAAATATAACCCTCAAGTATTAGGGTTACATGTGCAGACTAATATGCAAATACATAAATATGAGCTAATATTATAAATGAAACGTGTCGAACATTTTCTAAAATAGTTTTCTAAAATTAGACCCGACGGCAAAGCTTTCCTTCGAACGCCTCCTCCCACCTTGGTGTTTCCTACCTCCTCACTGAGGCTCCGCCCCCTCACTGTTTGTCTTTTTAGGACGGGCGTGCTGATGTGGTGGCGAACGACGCCGGGGACCGAGTGACTCCGGCCGTGGTGAGCTACAGAGCCACCGAGCAGGTAACGCACCCCTTCTCTCCGTGTCGGTCATCTCATCCCTCCGTGTCTTTATTGTTGTGTTCTGCCACAGTGGATGACATCATCCCTCAGCCTCACTTATCAGCTGTAGCTCTCACATTGAGTGGCTATCCACTACATAATTAAATTAAATTCAGTTTATTTTATATAGCCCAATATCACACATTTCAAACTCCCCGCATATGGCTTCATAATCTACACATACGACATCCGTGACCTTTGACCTCACATCAGATCAGGGAAAAACTCACCAAGAAATAGAAAAAAGTGAAGAACCCTTCAGGAGAGCAACAGAGGACAGAAGCAACAGAAGTCATGTGACCAGATGAACAGCATCCAGAGTTACATAAACGCATTAAATGAACATGACAACGTCTGAATAATGAGTCGTAGGCACAGACCTCCACAATAAAACGCACAGCTGTTTCTGGACCAGTCTGCTCACGACTATTTCTGCTGCTCCGCAGGTCGTCGGCATCGCAGCAAAGCAGGGACGCGTCCGCAACGCCGCCAACACGGTCGTCAAAGTGAAGCAAGTGCTGGGGAGGAGGTGACTTGCTTGTTTTGGACTTCTCTGAGCGACCGGGGACACGGGGAGCAGCTGAGCTCCGTATCCAAATCTAAATCATGGACGGAAAGGGGAGGCTCCGAGGGTTAGACGTGTGTTTTGTTCAAGGTTCTCTTGTTTTAGTCAACAATCTAACAGCAGGGTTCGTACGGTCATGGAAAACCTGGAAAAGTCATGGAATTTCAAAATAGTAATTTCCAGGCCTGGAAAAGTCATGAAAAAAACTTAAACCATAAAAGTTTTGGAAAAGTCATGGAAATCTGTTATAATCACATGTTCATTTACGCAGAGTTTGAAATAATTCATATGTTTTTTAAAGAAAGATGCTCAAAATATAAGCTGGCACACACTCTCAATAAGCAACATTTTCTAAAATGTTCATGTTTATACCAAGATTTTCAGTTTGGTCATGGAAATTTGGTGAAAAGTCCTGGAAATCCGTTGGTCAACATGTGTAAGGACCCTGTAACAGTAGCATGTTCGACGTGTTCAGTCACCGCTGAATGTAACCGGTCATTTCTGAGAGCTCTTCCACATCATATTTGTCGGTTGAATACTGAGGAGTTTTTCTTTCCTGTCTTCCTCGTCCTCAGCTTTGACGATCCGGAGACACAAGCCCACAAAACAGAGACCAAGTGTCCGGTGAGTCCGGTTTTGCTCTCATCACGCGGATGTTGTTCCCCGCGCCGAGCGCTCGCTTCTCCGACGCCGCCCTCGTCCCCTCCGGTCGGAAGCGGCTCGCTGGTAAACGCTTTGCTTCCTGTGATCAGGTGGTGAACCGGCGGGAGAAGCCGTACTACGAGATCACGGCGGGGGATCACCCGGAGTACGTCTCTCCGGAGGATGTCGCCAAACTCATCTTCCACAAAATGAAAGGTAGCTTGTGCGACACACACACACACACACACACACATAAGGATGGGTATTTATTTTTTCTATTTTTTTCGATACCGGTGCCTGAACTGATACTTTTACATTACATCACATGTCATTTAGCAGACGCTTTTATCCAAAGCGACTTACAATAAGAGCATTTCAACCTAGAGTACAAACTAAGAACAACACGAATACAGAAAGTAACATTTCCTCAACATAGTCAAACTACAAAAGTACCACAATAAGATATTTAAGAGCGACTGAAGTGAAAATCTGTGTTTTAATCCAGATATAGTCGGAAAAGGTGCTTAAAAAAAAGAAGCACAAAACGACGATTGACAATGACGACATTAAAAACCTCTTCGGCCGTCTTCCCTGTAAAAGCCGACAAACAAACGGATATCAGACTGTCAAGAAAGAAATGTACCGTTAGACCTCATCTGAAAAGCAAGAGTCTGCATTTTTGATGTCGAGTTTTAAACTGCCAAGCTCGTCAAACATGTTTATAACGGCTAATTTATTATCTGTTTGCCTACTTTTATGAATGCAAGACTTGCAGTCAAGGTCACGGTACTAGTCTGAGTTACGGCTGCTCTTGTCGTCGTCGGTCTCCACGTTTTCAGGACTATATTGGCACCGGTTTTCTGTAGCCAACCCTACACACACACACACACACACACACTTTGCAGAAATAAACATCCCGCTGATGGTTTTCCGCCCCCACAGAAACGGCTCAGTCGGCTCTCGGCTCCGACGTCACGGAGGCGGTCATCACCGTCCCCTTCGAGTTTGCCAACGCTCAGAAGCGTGCGTTGAGGTAAGCCCCGTCGCAGCGTACCGATCCCTCCTCTGCCAGAGAGTTCCATCAGGGTTCGTACGGTCATGGAAAACCTGGAAAAGTCATGGAATTTTAAAATGTTTATTTCCAGGCCTGGAAAAGTCATGGAAAAAAACTTAAATCACAAACGTTTTGAAAAAGTCATGAAAATGTGTTATAATCACATCATTTACGTCGAGTTTAAAATAATTAAAATGTTTTTGAAAGGAAGACTCAAATTATAAGCCGGCGTACGCCAAGTCCAAACAGATTTGCACATAAAGGATAATAGTTTGATTAAAAGAATAAACATTTATATAGGTGTTTCTAGGAATAAAAATGTCTAGTAATCAGGGTTCGTACGGTCATGGAAAACCTGGAAAAGTCATGGAATTTCAAAATGGTCTTTTCCAGGCCTGGAAAAGTCATGGAAAAAACTTAAATCATAAAAGTTTTGGAAAAGTCATGGAATTTTTTATTTATGCCAATTTTAAAATAATTTTATGTTTTTTTAAAGAAAGACGCTCGAAGTATAAGCCGGCACACGCTTTCAATACGCAACATTTTCTAAAATGTTCATGTCTATACCGAGATTTTCAGTTTGGTCATGGAAATGTGGTGAAAAGTCATGGAAAAGTCCTGGAAATCCACTGGTCAAAATGTGTAAGAACCCTGAGTAATGTTTATTCTTTTAATCAAACTATTGTCTCTCATTCATTTGTTTTCATTTGTAATTCTCATTGTTTGAATTTTATGTACATACCGAGATTTCAGTTTGGTCATGGAAATTTGGTTTTAAAGTCATGGAAAAGTCCTGGAATTCCACCGGTCAACATGTGTCCACCCTGTCCATCGTCTTCTTTTTTAACAAAGTCCATTTTCCGCATTTTCTGTGCAGGGAGGCGGCGGAAGCTGCCGGCTTCCACGTGCTGAGGCTGATCCACGAGCCGGCCGCGGCCATGTTGGCCTACAACATCGGGCAGGACTGCTCTTCTGGGAAGAGGTACCGTGTCGTTCCCCCTCCGCGTTCCTTTACGATACCCGAGCGTCTCCGCGCTCACCGCTCTGCGTCCACAGCCACGTCCTCGTGTACAAGCTGGGCGGGACGTCCCTCAGCGTGACGGTGCTGCAGGTCAACGGCGGCGTGTTCCGGGTCCTCAGCACGCACACCGACCACAGCATCGGAGGGGAGAGCTTCACCGAGGCCCTGGCCCAGCACCTCGCCACCGAATTCAAACGGTAGACGGCTTGTTTGGTTTTTTTTTTTTCAAACGGGGTTCTTACGGTCATGGAAAACCTGGAGAAGTCATGGAATTTTAAAATGGTCATTTCCAGGTCTGGAAAAGTCCTGGAAAAAACTTAAATCACAAAAGTTTTGGAAAAGTCATGGAAATGTTGTTATAATCACATGTTCATTTACGCCGAGTTTGAAATAATTAATGTTTTAGAAAGAAAGATAAAAAAAATAAGACGCCGGACGCTCTCATACTGGCGGCGCAATTTTCTTTTTTCCTCGCGTTGCAAGTGAACGCACCATAACTGGAAAGTTTGATGGCCATAGCTCGGGAAGCAAAAGTTTATTCTTCAAATAAAATAGTGTCTCTTATTCATTTGTTTCATTAAATGTATACTGTATGCTTTGGAATTCACAGTTTAAATATTAAATGTTCTCACTTTTTCATGTATAAATCGAGATTTCAGTTTGGTCATGGACATTTGGTTTAAAGTCCTGGAAATCCACTGGTCAATACGTGTAAGAACCCTGTTTAAATGTATTTCACTCATTTTTAAGTGCACGCCACATTTAGAAGATTTTCTCTGTGTTAAAACAATGGCGTCTGGTGCCCGTTGAAGAGAGCAGACACAATACCAGGAAGAGCCGCCTGACGGCTGTGAACATCATCATGTAGCGTGGGAAATAAAACGCTTCACCGTGTGTGTGTGTGTGTGTGTGTGTGTGTGTGTGTGTGTGTGTGTGTGTGTGTGTGTGTGTGTGTGTGTGTGTGTGTGTGTGTGTGTGTGTGTGTGTGTGTGTGTGTGTGTGTGTGTGTGTGTGTGTGTTCTGCTGTCCAGCATCTTCAAGCATGACGTGAGCACCAACGCCAGGGCGATGATGAAGCTGATGACCGGCGCCGACATGGCCAAACACACCCTGTCCACGCTGGAGTCGGCCAACTGCTTCGTGGACTCGCTGCACGACGGCATCGACTTCGAGTGCAAAGTGTCCCGGTGGGTCTCACGCCTCTACGGAGAGGAAGATATGCTACTGCTGCGGCTTC
Organism: Liparis tanakae; assembly: GCA_036178185.1. Classification (NCBI taxonomy): domain Eukaryota; kingdom Metazoa; phylum Chordata; class Actinopteri; order Perciformes; family Liparidae; genus Liparis; species Liparis tanakae. The sequence goes on along the minus strand of CM070089.1, from coordinate 13,824,458 downwards.
CAGAGAGAGAGAGGGGGAGAGAGAGGGAGGGAGAGAGAACGAACTAGGGAGAGAGAGAGAGAACAAACTAGGGAGAGAGAGAGCGCTAGAGAGGGAGAACTAGAGAGAGAGCGCTAGAGAGAGAGAGAGACTAGAGAGAGAACTAGGAAGAGAGCTAGAGAGAGAGAGAGAGAGAACTAGAGAGAGAGCGCTAGAGAGAGAACTAGGAAGAGAGCGAGACTAGAGAGAGAGCTAGAGAGAGAACTAGGAAGAGAGCTAGAGAGAGAGAGCGCTAGAGAGAGCTAGAGATAGAGAGAGCTAGGGTGAGAACTAGAGAGAGAGGGAGCTAGAGAGAATCACAAACATAGCAATCTGCTTCAAACATTGAATGTTTCCGGTAAAATAATCTTAGAAACACGTGTGAATACCAGAGTGGCCTAACTGATGTGTCTCCTCTATATAAAATGTGCATAAAGTTTCCCGGTGTTGACGTCGTGCTGTCGGTTTGTTCCCTCAGAGCTCGCTTTGAGCTGCTCTGCTTCTCCCTCTTCAACAAGAGCATCCAGCCCATCAGGCCCCTGCTGGAGGAGGCGGGACTCTCCACCAAAGACATTAACCAGGTATGCTTTGATGTTTGTGCTTTAATTGCTCAGACGCTTATTTGTCCAGTTTTATTTACGTTCTTCTGCATCACGTTCGAATAAAACTACATCAAGACCTGACGGCTCACCTGTAGACGGTTTGCTATCCAATTTGTAACACCTGGCCTCATTAAATAGGGACAAACGACAAGTTAAAGCACTCTTGCGCCACCTAGTGGTGGGAGGTCCAAAGTCACAAAACACAGGAGCAAATGGCTTCAACGCCCTACATAGTTTAATTATAGATGTGGACGAGAGCGAGCTTTTATTTTGATAGTCACTACAGAATAAAAGCCCCGGCTCTCTGTGTTCTGCAGGTGGTTCTCTGCGGCGGCTCAGGCCGGATCCCCCGCCTCCAGCAGTTGATCCGCGAGGCGGTTCCGGACGTGGAGCTCCTGAGCTCGGCGCCTCCCGACGAGGTCATCGCCATGGGCGCGGCCCTGGAGGCGGGGCTACTGGTGGGCAGGGACAACCTGGCCCCCGAGGAGGACTCCGTCACCGTGGACGTCTCCGCCGCCGACATCCTGGTCAAGGTACGCCGCGCCCCCGCCGGACGGTTCTGCGGTTCTGTTCTTTGGAGCCGGTCCGGTTCTGATCCGCCCCGTTCCCCACAGGAGGCGGACGAGTCCGGAGCCGAGGTGTTCACCGTGCTGCTGCCGTCCGGCCGCCGCCGCTGGCCCGGCGCAGCACGTCCTGAGCGGGGGGGGGGGGCTGTCCTCGCTCTGCCTGGAGATCTACCAGAGGAGCGCCGCGGAGCAGCCGGAGAAGCTCGCCACGGTACGACCCGACCCGACCGCGACGCGCACGCTCGTCTTTTTAACGCTTCAATCACTTTGGCCGTGTGAATCATTTTATTTTGCCACGTACAAGTATTTTTTTTTTATAACATTTTAAAAGTCTTACGAGTCAAACACAGGGTTCGTCATGGAAAACCTGAAAAAGTCCTGGAATTTTTAAATGGTCATTTCCAGGCCTGGAAAAGTCATGGAAAAAACTTAAATCATAAAAGTTTTGGAAAAGTCATGAAAGTTTATGCCGAGTTTGAAATAATTAATGTTTTTTAAAGAAAGATGCTCAAAATATAAGCTGGCACACACTCTCAATAAGCAACATTTTCAAAAATATAAGCTGGCGTACTTATTCACGACAACTTTGTCATGTTTAGAAATCCAATTAAGAGCGGATGGGGAGACCGCCGTGTTTTAGGGTTGCACTGCTTCCGTTGTCATGGTGACGTGTGCAGACGGGTCAAGGAGAATATTGAGTGGAGACGTGACCATCTTCATGTCCTTTGTCCTTCGTGTGTCCGATGCACAGCTCGTCCTGAGGGACCTGCAGCCCAAAGAGGAGAAGCGCGACATTGACACTGTGGTGACCATGAAAAGGTAACCCCCCCCATCTCCTCCTCCTCCTCCTCCTCCTCCTCTTCCTCCTCCTCTCTTCCAGGGGTCAGCGCTTGGGTCCCTTTCAATTCAGTTTATTTTGTAAAGCCCAGAATTAGAAATGACAAACTCCCCTCAGAGGGCTTTACAGTCCGTACACGCACGACATCCCTGACCTTTGACCTCACATCGGTCCCGTGGACAGAAGCAATAGATGTCATGTGACCAGATCAACACGTTCAACGCATACGGCAGGCTGTATGTCTGCTGAGTGGTGGGCTCGGACGCCTCTCCGCCCGTACCTCATGGTTTCTTGTGTTTCAGGGACGGCTCGGTTCACGTGTCGTGTGTCGACCAGGGCAGCGGGAGGCCGGAGGTCGTCGCCATAGCAGCCGCGTCGTGAGGCCGGTCCGCCTGCAGCACACACCGCACGCCGCCTCTGCAAATGTTGAGCTTTTTACCCACTCAATAAACATAAGTGAACTCAAACCATCCGACATGTGAAGACGTCCTCTCCGTCGTGGAATGATGCAGAAAGCTGCGCACGTCAAATGAAGAAGAAGAGTCTTAGATTCAGCTGATTACTACTTAAAGGGAACACGTCCTCATTTCAGGTTCATAGGAGGTTCTGATGTTCTGAGGACGGATGTGTTCTCCGTCTGTCTCTTTAAATCTCCTCTGCTCAGCGTTCTCCAGGCTTCCACATCTGCGGGGCCAACTTTTGATTCTGATTGAAATTGAATGTATTTTCTTTTAGGGGGGGGGGGGCATATTTCCTCCACACGATGTTTGCAGATTTTTATCTCGAACATTTGGTTCTCCGTGATGACGTGGTTGTAATCGGCATATTTAAAAACCAACTGGTTATTGAAATTTGGCTTAAAGATAAATAAATAAATTTGCTAGTTTCTCGAACCTGAAAATGTAATTTTTCTGTAGGATTTTTCAGAAATTGTGTCACGGATTTAATTATTCTTTTATTTATCGTTATCATTCACAAATACTTTGCATCCAGCAACTCTTTTCATAAGAGTCATCTTACCTTATCTTTTTTTTTATATTCATCATATTTAAACATGATATTCATGAGTCCATCATAACATGCATTACACTCATTCCATCCTTATCCGCATTCACGTGCATCTACATGAGATCAGGCGTGAGGGGGCGGGGCTTAGTCTTTGGGGTCCAGCTGATCGCCTCGTGAACATGCGGGTCGGTGGACTTCCCGTCCAGCTGACTCTGCAGTCCGGAGCGTTTCCCGTGATTCTTAATGCTCCGCCTTCAGCAGCCGTGCTCCGGGACGATGCGACACTTGAGGATCTTCAGGTAGCTCTGGACCTTGTTGGAGTCTCGGCGGAAGCAGTACAGGAGGTCGTGGTCTCTCATGGCGTCGGCCGGCAGCGGCGCCTCGGGGGCCGCCAGGCGGCTGACGGTGTTGCTCGTGATGCCCAGCAGCTGCATCTGGAGGAGCCGAGAGAGGGAAGCTAAAGAAGAGATCTGAGACGACATCTGGATCCATCGCTTATTTTGAGGTACGATTCTGAAAACGTCTCACACTAAATGTACATTCAGAACAGAAGATATAATACAATATAGCCGTGAGACGGGGAGGAAATGTTACATGTTTTTTAGGGGGCAATATTTTTCCTTGTCTGACACTTTTTGAAACTTGTGAAATGACATTTAACCTTTGTTCAAAAATAATTAATATACTATTAAGGCTTCTAGGAAATGAGCAACTGTCATAACAATGGTAATAATAAGACTTAGGCAATAATAAGACTATAAGGCAATAATAAGACTGAGACAGTAATAAGACTATTAGGCAAAAATAAGACTATTGGGCAATAATAAGACTATTAGGCAATAATAAGACTGAGACAGTAATAAGACTATTAGGCTAAAATAAGACTATTAGGCAATAATAAGACGGAGACAGTAATACGACTATTAGGCAATAATAAGACTATTAGGCAATAATAAGACTTACGCAATAAGATTATTAGGCAGTAGTCTACAGATTTTTTTTTAAAACAAAAATCAGGCGATCATATTCAATGTTGTTCTTATTTCTTTGTGGTTATTTATTGTTATTACATTTAGTAAACAACATTGTGAAAAATGGTCTTTGCGAGGCTTTAACATATGAAGCATAGACTTCTATACATCCAGAGGAGCCCCCTGGTGGTCAGGAGAGAGAATGCAGCTTTAACACATGAAGCATAGACTTCAATACAAGAGTCGCCCCCTGGTGGTCAGCAGAGGTAGTCGTGTTTTAAGACCCGTCTGCATCGGGTGGTGCCCTCGGCCGTGGTCGGGCAGCGCGTGCCTCCGGGGTCATCGGTGGCCGTCGTTGCCAGGACTTTGGCGTTCCTGCGTCGTTAGTACTGTACGTGTTTGTGTAAACTAGCGCCACGTGTTTTCACCCTTCGTAGACGATGCACGGGGACGGTACCATCTCGGCCACTTTCTCCACCCCTTTGCGTAGCTCGTGCACCATGTCGCTCATCTCCAGGGCTCTATTGGAGCTGAAGTTGTTGAAGTCGTGGTGGTGGGCCATGCTCTGATGGAACCGCCACAGAGGGTCCCTCCACGCCACCAGCAGCTTCAGGATCACCTCCGTCAGCTCCTCCCTCTACGGCGACCAAAAGAGGCATGAAGTGATGACTTTGCATGATGCACACATTAAAAGTAGAGCGACATGACATGTTGACATGTGCCTGAAGGAGCTTCTGTAAAGGTTCATTCACCGCCATCCTCTGAGCGTTCTCCTTGCCGTTTGGGGTGAGGATGCTGGAGGTGTGACAGGTGCGACTGACCCGGCCGATGTGATTCCTACTGGGCAGGAAGTACTGCTCCTGATGGAGTACACGCGAACACAAGAGGGAAAGGTCAGAGGTCGGGGTTGTGAAATAGTAGAATGACCGTCAGTTACAAACTATTACAAATGGCTATTGATATATATATATATATATATATTTATTTATAAATACATTTAAATATATATATTTATAAATACATTTAAATATATGTATATATATATACATATATATATATATATATATTTATAAATACATTTAAATATATATATTTATAAATACATTTAAATATATATATATATCAATATTCATATACATATTAATATATATATATATAAATCTATATATATATATATAAATATCTATATTTATACATATACAAATATATATATATATATATAATATATATCAAAATATATAAATATTTATAAATATATTTATATATATTTATATATATATTAATAAATATATTTATACATATATATACATATATATAGATGTTTATAAAAATGAAAAATATATATGTATATGTATATATATATATATATATATATATATATATATATATATATATATTAATATGTATATGAAACAAATTGTGGAGACTTACGAAGTCGGAGTGGAGGTCGTTTGAAAAGCTGTGCGTCCGGGCCGAGTGTTGGATGACCCGGTCGAACAGGTCCGCCAGGGAGAGGACGCGGCACCCGGCCTGGGAGTGGGCACAGACGGGTGCCCCCCCCACGCTGGCCAGCCTGCTGCAGAACAACAGACAGACCAACGGCATCCAGGCACAGGACACTGGGGAGGAAGAGTAGAAGAAGAAACACGATAATCTCATGAAGAAGAAAACACCGCTGGACGGCAAAAAAAGAGATCCGAAAGAATGACATCATGTCACGACCCTCAGGATGGAAAGAATCGAAGAGTAACGGGTTGAAGGAAAACGAAGAAGACGAGGACAGGAAGAGACGGAGACGGTGAATTTGTTCTTTTCTAATCCCGACACATACCTGATCGGATGTTTCCAGGCATCATGTGAGGAGATGGTCCGGATGGTATTCTGTCAAGACCCCTGCAGCTTCATGTGAGGGACCCTCGCCGACCACTTCCCTTTTACACTTTCATATCAGAGAGAGAGAGAGAGAGAGATGACATCATCAACCGAAGACGTCATCCCAACGCTGGATTCTCTGCCTCCTCGTCAGGCGTCTCTCCTGTACCTTTTCATCAATCCGGCTGCTCAGCCAAAAGGTCATCGAGGGGCGCTCCGGGCCGCTAATCCGAAGAGTCAGAATCAGCTGATGAGCCGGACTCCTTCGCTCCGCCACAGGGCAGAGCGGGGGGGAATGTCACGTTGTGAGGATGACGTCAAGCGGTTGTAGCTCGGATCAGGTTCTCTCCGCTGACTCATCTTCCTCTGCGTCGGCCCGACGTAGCGTAGGAAACTTTGACACCATCAACCACTCCATCCTCCTCTTCCTCAGCATCCTACTGGACCTCAGTGTAACCTTTGACACCATCAACCACTCCATCCTCCTCTTCCTCAGCATCCTACTGGACCTCAGTGTAAACTTTGACACCATCAACCACTCCATCCTCCTCTTCCTCAGCATCCTACTGGACCTCAGTGTAACCTTTGACACCATCAACCACTCCATCCTCCTCTTCCTCAGCATCCTACTGGACCTCAGTTCAACCTTTGACACCATCAACCACTCCACCCTCCTCTTCCTCAGCATCCTCATCCTACTGGACCTCAGTGCAACCTTTGACACCATCAACCACTCCATCCTCCTCTTCCTCAGCATCCTCATCCTACTGGACCTCAGTGCAACCTTTGACACCATCAACCACTCCACCCTCCTCTTCCTCAGCATCCTACTGGACCTCAGTGCAACCTTTGACACCATCAACCACTCCATCCTCCTCTTCCTCAGCATCCTCATCCTACTGGACCTCAGTGCAACCTTTGACACCATCAACCACTCCACCCTCCTCTTCCTCAGCATCCTACTGGACCTCAGTGCAACCTTTGACACCATCAACCACTCCATCCTCCTCTTCCTCAGCATCCTACTGGACCTCAGTTCAACCTTTGACACCATCAACCACTCCATCCTCCTCTTCCTCAGCATCCTACTGGACCTCAGTGTAACCTTTGACACCATCAACCACTCCATCCTCCTCTTCCTCAGCATCCTCATCCTACTGGACCTCAGTGCAACCTTTGACACCATCAACCACTCCACCCTCCTCTTCCTCAGCATCCTACTGGACCTCAGTGCAACCTTTGACACCATCAACCACTCCATCCTCCTCTTCCTCAGCATCCTCATCCTACTGGATCTGTTAGTAAATTAGGAAAGAAAAACACAAACTTGCACTATTTGCACGACTTAACTGAACTATGTTGTTGTTATCTAAATATATGCATGTGTTAGTTGACAATCATGAGAATACATGCTTTATTGTACATCTTGTTATAATAATACTAATAATCTTAATGATAATGTAGAAAAAAAAGGAGATCTGTAGGAACCAGAACCAGAGAAACTGAGCAGGTTTGTTCGGTGTGACGGCGACACACGTGCAGGTTTCACTCAATGGAAGTTACAGTGATGACTAGAGGCCGGGCCACGTGACACACACACACACACACACACACACGCACACACAGAGCGTAGTGTTGTTGGGCAGACGTTCTCGTGTTGTCATCTTCGGGCTGACCTGCGTGAGGACAGGGTGACTGTAACTTGCCCTCAGGCAGCACATTCAGGTTTTGGCCTTTCGCTCTGTTTTGACGGAACCAGAACTTTCCCGTGACGTTTGAACCACGCCGGAATATACTTTTTATTCATTCATGTCCGGTTTCTCTTCCAGGTAAACTATATGTATCAAATTGCAGAGGGAATTTAATGCTGTTATGGAAGAAGAAGAAAAATGCATCGAACAATCTTACAAGTCCTGATTTTGCAATCACTTTTGGGAAGAAATACTAATATATATTTATATGTATTTTTGAAGAATCTTTACAGATGGGGGTCATGCAAGGACCGCCAGCTGAGACCAGTAGAGACAAGACACCGTCTCCCAGTGGAGGCAGAACGAGGTACTCTAGATATGAGGTCATGAGTATAAAGACAATGCATTATGAGGACAGCTGCCAAGGGTGGAGATATTGAAGCATCTTTATCTGAACTTCATCCAGTTGTCAGGCAGCCAGCGGGGAGATCTGTAAATATTCCAGAGAAATATGAATCTCTAAAAGGACGAGATTGCTTTTGTGAAATTATCTTCAAGGTGCCACTAAAACGAACATATGCTCGCTCTTGGATCTGATATATATATATATATATATATATATATATATATATATATATATATATATATATATATATATATATATATATATTATTACTAGTTGATAGTAGTAGATCATAGCATTTTTATTATTATTTTTAAAACACCCCTGAAGCACTAATTCATTTGATTAAAGGTTATTGGAATAGCAATTCTCAGATTCCTGAGCCTAGAATCGGAGGATTAAATTGTGTTGACTAAACATGTGATAATATTATATATATAAATTATTTATATATATATATATATATATATATATATATATATATATATATATATATATATATATATATATATATATATATATATATATATATATATATATATATATATGAGTCTTGTGATGCTCAATAACGTGTGATTGTTTCATTCAGTCACACTTTGGAGGATTTCACTTATTAGTGAATGTAGGAAGCGTTAAACTCTATTTTGAGAAACAGTGACAATGAAAATATTAAATATTATTAAATATTCAAAAGTATATTATATATTAAATTATAATTATACTTATAATATTAAATATTCAAAAGTAGCCGGACCCTGCAGGGAATCGAACCCCATCCCAGTAAACCAGGAGTACCATTACCAGTGCCTTGGTTCTTTTGAAAGGTTGTGGGTTATATTAATTTCTAGTTAACTAGGATGAAAATAAATAAGTAAAATAAATAAATGAATATAATAAATGAAATGAATAAATAACTCAAATAAGCAAAATAAACTAAAACAAATAATTTATTAAATAGATCTTCTCGGTTTTCTGTTGATAAAACATGAGTCTCCTCGTCGATGGTCTTCTTCAAGGCGGATCTCAGTTTCTCGTTCTCAACAGAGAGCCGGTTACCGACACTGCAGGGTATCGAACCCCATCCCAGTAAACCAGGAGTAACCTTACCAGTGCCATTGTGTGATGTGCCGAAAATACTCAATAATTCTCTAAGAAACGGAAATTGTTGTCTCCTATATATTGGCATATTGGCATTAGTGACAACACTGTCAAAAGCCCCCCTTCATATAAAATAAAAAAAATGAATAAAACAAAACCAAACAAAATAAAAGTTTGAAACCTCTGAGCGCCATAAGCTGCGTCTACTCCTGAGAGTTTTAGCGACTTATCTCCATGGCTATACCGGCGTCTGACTTAAACTTTAAACACCTTAAAGTCTATTTCTTTGACACCGGTACTAAATTCTCAAAGGTTCCAAACGACTGAATGTTCTGCTTACCACAACTTCTTGAAAGTGGCATCATGCTTCATTCTTGTGTTTGCAAAATCAATACAAAATCATAAAAGAAAATAAAACAAAACAAAACGGAATAGAAGTTTGAATCCTCTCAGCCATAAGCTGCGTTCACTCCTGAGTTTACGCGGCTTATCTCCGAGGCTATACCGGCGTCTGACTTTGAACACCTAAAGTCTGACATTGGTACTGGATTCTCCCCCCATCCCTCCTTCATGATCTTGTATCTGAATTCTTCCAAACGACTGAATGTTCTGCATACCACAACTTCTTGGAAGTGGTATCATTCTTCATTCCTGTGTTTGAAAAAATCAATACAAAATCATAAAAGAAAATAAAAGAAAATAAAAGAAATAAAACAAAACAAAAAAACCCAAAACAAATAAAAGTTTGATCCTCTCAGCGCCATAAGCTGCGTTCACTCCTGAGAGTTTACGCGTCTCTGTAGCTGCTGGAGGATCTCTGTCCCTGAGGGAGGGGCTGTCCTGCTCCAACTGGAGCTTGTTGTCTTTCTTTAGTCACACACGGTTATTCTCCAACCGCTCGAGATTCAAAGTCTTCTCAAACTTGATCTTGTTAGCCACCATCTCGGTCGTAGCTCCGACCGAGGGTTTTCCCCAGTGGCTCAGTTCATGGTTGTAACGTTCCCATGACGGATGATGCAGGGCTTTCTGCCTCTGGCAGCTGCATATCTATATATTTTTTTCACTCAGACGAGATAAACTTGTTAGCTACAGAAGACTTGAATCAACAAACAAGTCATCGGACAAATGCAGTTTTTCGCGGAGAAAAACTTCCTCGTCCATCATCGGAACGTTACCCCCAGTGATAACGCTCAGAAGACTCGCGCCTAGATGTTCAGAGTCCCTGGAGAAAGCTCTTCGCAGGGCTAGAAGTCTCGGTCGTAGCTTTCGACGGAGATTATGGAATTTTTGATCGCCGGAAAGAAACCTCCTTTATAAAACTATTCTTGGTGGCTCCCACCTTCTCCTGCGGATCGACCTCGGGTTTCATCAAATTTGATCTTGTTGTTATCCTTATCTCAGTCAGTTTTTCGACTGAGGCTGAGGGCAACAGCCTCAGTTGACTGAGGCTGTCGCAGGGCAACGGGCTCGGTCACATCGCTGACCGAGCCCGTTGCCCAACAAGGGGCAAACAGTTGAGTGGCTGAGCTGTCCACGCGTGGATCAACTCACTTTTTAATGGTAACAACCTTCTGGTTGATTATGCAGGGTTTTTCCCAAATTTTTTGGGCAGCTGCATACCTCCAGTATACGTTTTTCGATCTTGATGTTTCTCCCTCAATCATCAGGGTTCTATAAATATTGATCTCATCCATAATCTCGGTCGTAGCTTTGATCGAGACCTCTAGCCTCGCAAAGGTCTTCCTCCAGCGGCTAGGTTTTCCGGGCTTGGGTCTTCTGAGCGTCTTCACTGGTGGTAACTTTCACTTGATGGACGATGCAGGTTTTCTACGCAAAAAAGCTGCAGTTCCTCAATGACTTGTTAGTTGAGTAAAAGTCTCCTGTAGATAACAAATTAATCTCGTCTGTGTGAGCTTTGGTTCTCTCTGTGCGGTTTGGTTCTCCGGTGTGTTCTGCGGAAATACTCAATAATACTCTAAGAAACTGACATTTTCGTCTCCTATATATTGGCATCCGTGACAACACTAATTAAGGCCCCTCCCTCTCCTCCTCTCTCCTCTTCCCCCATCCCGTCTTCATGATTTTGTATCTGTATTTTTCCAAACGATTGAATGTCCTGTATACATCTTCTCGGAAGTTGTACTATTCTTCATTCGCGTGTTTGCAAAAATCAATACAAAACCATGAAGAAAAAAAAAAAAAAAAAAAAGTGTGATCCTCTCAGCGCCATAAGCGTTCACTCCTGAGAGTTTTAGCGGCTTATCTCCATGGCTTTACCCGCGTATGACTTTAAACAACTTAAAGTCTTTTCCTCGACATCGGTACCAAATTCTCAACGATCCCATCTCACTTCAACTCTGAAGCCTTCAGCCTCGTGCGCTTATTTGCCGAAGTTTACCCGCTTGAGCTTTTATGGCTTTCCGCGGTTTCACGTGACTCGCTACACGCCCACGCAAAGACGCCTCCTGGCTTCACGACACCGTTAGCTAGACACCTCGTACGTCTGAAGACACATACCTGTTGTTTTAAAGAGATCCTAAATCCTAACTTTTAAAGATCCGATTTGGACTCAGAGATTCCAGTGAATCCTTTTGAAGAGACCTGGAAGCCTCTGTTGGTAACTATTTGAACGCTGCTGCAATGCAACAGGAACTAGTTAACTAAAAGACCCCGCCCCGAGGACGCCACACTAACCTTCTGAACATCGAACCCTCGTGTTCGGTTCATCCCATCGCCTGTAGGCTCACGCAGCTCGGTGACTTTCATCCACTCTCAGAATGACCGTGCAGCGCTTACTTTTTCATAACGCTAATCGCTTTCCCGACCACGGCTTCTTCACCTGCAGCTGATTCTGTCGCTCTGTCTCCCATTACTGAGAGAGAGAGACGCCATGAGCCGAACAGGAAATGTAACCATGCACACGACCTGCCAGCCGATCGATCTCTTCTCTCCTTCTTCGCTGCTCTACCTCTGATTTCGCCCAAAGATCATTCTACGAAAACAAACTAAATTCAATCTTCGTTCCTAACCCATTAAACTCGCCCATCTTTCAACTCCTTGACCTCCCTGTCCTTAAACTCCTCCTATCTCTTCACATCCACATTCCTCCTTCCTCCTGACCTCTCACTCTGATTCTCAGCCAGGACACCAACACTTGATCCTGAGGCGCAGGTAACAGAACCCAAAGACTCCTGAGACAGAAAGGAGCGGAGCGAAGATGAGCGAGCGAGATGAGCCTCATCGCCAGCTTCCTCCGCTCATCCGCCTCGCATGCTCACACGCACGCATACTCGCTCCCTTCCTTTCTGTCTAGGAAGTCTTTAGGTTCTGTTACCTGCGCCTCAGGGGATCAAGTGTTGGTACCACTTGCTCCTGGAGGCCTGATGGAGATCTGGCTCTGGAGCTTCTTCCAGCTGGACTGAAGAAGCTCTCGCTGGTCTGCTGCTCCTTTCCTGGTCCTGTGGATCCTGCTGGAGTCTCTCTGTGGAGAGAGGAGGACACTTGGGTGAAGACAGCTCGCTCTGGAGTCCTGGAGAGAAAGGGCAGAAGAGAGAGGTCTGTAGTGGCTGACTTCAGACGGGTTGAGGGTGGTTCCCTTCGGGAGACGGTTCACTCTGGCCTCCTCCAGAGGGTCAGGGGGACGGACGCTTGAGAAGCAGCTGCTGATGAGATGGGTGAGAACGGCTAGAAGGTCAGAAGCAACAGCCTGGAGGACGTGAGATGGGATGGGGTCAGGAGGTCAGGGGGTCGGGGGTCAGGAGGTTACCAAGGTAAGAACCAGATCAGGAGACAGGGAGCTGAAAGAGAGGAGGATGAAGAAGAAGTTAATGGACCTGTAGGGAGAGAAGATGGATTAGTGAAGGAGGAGCATATGTCGTCTGTCTGGTTTGTAAAGGAGACAACAAAGTGGCTCGGCAGAAGTGTGGAAGGAGAACCCGTGAAGGAGGACTTCTCCTCCCTCCACCCTTGAAGGAGGACTTCTCCTCCTTCCCCACCCCACAGTGGTGATCTACGAGGCTGGAATGGATAAAGAGTTGTTTGTGGTTAGAAAGATTGCATTTTGATTCTGTTAAATGATCTTGTGGCTGCAGAGACTGTACTGTGTCTCCTGTGTCTCCTGTGTCTCTTGCGGCTCCTGTTGTCTCTAGGCTTTGATCTTTCGTTGAAGTTTGCGGAATGGGTTCTTCTGGTACCATTTCTTCCCCTGCGGGCGGTTGGAGATCTCTGGCTGCTGGAGGATCTCTGTGGCCTGAAGGAGGGAGGTGTCCTCCTGCTCCGACGGGAGCTGGTGGTTTTCCTCAGCCTCCTTCTCTCGCCTGATGTCTTCCAACGTGCTTCTGTTCCTCGATGGTAGCGGCCTTCTGGTCCAGGTCCTGGCGTGTTCCTCTAGCTCCAGCAGCTTCTGATTCACCGTCTGAGTCAGAGCTGCGATGGCCTCCAGCTGCTCGTTGCTGTTGGCCTCGGCTGTCTGGAGATCTTTCTGGAGGGAGTTCCTGATGCTCTCCAGGTCCTGGGCTGCTACCTGTGTCTCAAGGATCAAAACACGGTGTTCGTCGGTCATATCAGAGATGGTCCTTTCATAGTTGTGGTTAAGGACCTCGGCTCTTTTCAGCTCTCCTTGGAGGGACTTCTTCTCCTCCTCCAACACCAGCTGGTGTTGTATCTGGTGTTGGGCCGTGTTGAGCTTCCTTTGGAGGGCGGTCTTCTCCTCCTCCAACATCAGCTGGTGTTTAAACTGATGTTGGGCCATGCGGAGCTTCCCCTGGAGGTCGGTCTTCCCCTCCTCCAACGCCAGCTGGTGTTTAACCTGCCGTTGGCCGTGTGGAGCTCCACCTGGAGGGACTTCTTCTCCTCCTCCAATGCCAGCTGGTGTTTAACCTGGCGTTGGGCCGTGTGGAGATCCCTTTGCAGGGAAGTCTTCTCTTGAGTCAGAGCGGTGACTCTCTGCTTCCACCTGCAAAGGGATTGAGTAAGTGCGTTGCCCTCCTCCAGCTGGTCTTTGGCCTTGAGCTGCGCCGTGTGGAGCTCACTCTGGAGGAAGGTGTTCTTCTCATCCATAACCAGCATATCTGTGACCATGAGTTGGGCTACATAGAGCTCATTTCTGAGGACGGAGTTCTGCACCTCCCACACCTCCTGGGTGTTCTCCGGTGACTTTGGATCGAGAGCCATCCAGTTAATTGTCACGTTGAGCTCAGTGATGGTGTCCAGCAGGTCTCTGATCTTGAGTTGGGCAACGTGGAGCTCAGTGTTGAGGAAGGTGTTCTGCTCCTCCAACACCACCTGGGTGTTGTCCGGTGCCTCTAGACTGAGAGGCATCGGGTTCACTGGCTCCTTGAGAGAAACGGTTTGCACCAGGCCTTCGATGGTAACCTTGGCTGCACGGAGATCCCTCCGGAGAGTGATGCACTCGCTCTGCAGGTCCTTGGTTGCATCTGTAACCTCCAGGTTGAAATCAATGGCCTGCTGAGTCATGTCAGCGATGGCCCTTGCATACCTCCTGTGCTGGAGCTTGGCTTCTGTTAACTCGGCTCTAAGGAAGGTGTTCTCCTCCTCCAACGCCGCCTGGGTGTTGGCCGGTGCCTTTCGAGCGAGAGGCACGCGGTTCGCCGCCGCGTTGAAAGAAGCGATGGTCTCCAGCTGGTCTTGGATGTCGTCGTCGGCTGGGTGGAGCTCAGTTTTGAGGATGGTGTTACTCTCCTCCAACACCACCTGGGTGTTGCCGGGTGCCTCTAGACGAAGAGGCATCCGGTCCACTGTCTCCTTGAGAGAAGTAATGGTGTCCTGCAGGTCTCTGATGGTATCCTGGGCTGCGTGGAGATCTTGGTGGAGATGGTTTTTCTCCTCCTCCACTTCCTGCGCCGCAGCCTGGGCCTCGCGAAGCTGTACAGCCTGGTCCTCCGTCATATATGCGATGGTCCTCGAATATTTACGGTGTTGTACCTGGCTTCTTTTCAGCTTTGCTTTGAGATCGGTGACCTCGTCCAACACCACCTGGGTGTTGTCCCGGTTTACCGTCTCATTCAGAGCTGCGATGGTCTCCTCCAGGTCTCTGATGGTATCCTGGGCCGTGTGGAGCTCAGTTGTGAGGAAGGTGTTCTTTTCCCTCCAACACCACCTGGGTGTTGTCCGGTGCCTCTAGACCGAGAGGCATGGGCTTCACTGGCTCCTTGAGAGAAGCAATGGTCTCCTCCAGGTCTTTGATGGTAACCTGGGCTCCCTGGAGCTCACTCTGAGTGGAAGCGGTTTTCTGCTTCCACTTCCAAAGGTCCTTTTTCAGCTTATCTGATTTCTGAATATAAATCTTGAGAGTCTCCTCGTCGCTGGTGTTCTTGACGGCTGGTGTTCCTCTCAATTTCATATTCTCATCAGTTAGCTGTTGGACTAACCGCTCGAGGTTCAGGATGTTATCGGTCTTAGGTCTCCAGGCCTGGATCCCCATAGCCATCTCTTCTTTGGCGACAACTGTCCCGATGTTTCCTACCCTCTCCCCCTGCCCGATCTTCAGGCCTTGATCCAACGTGGTCTTATCCATCAACTCGGTCAGATAACTGACCGAGGCCTTTGCCCTGCAAAGGTCTTTACGGAGTGGCTCAGTCCTCCTGGCCTTGATCTTCTGAGCGGACTCACTGATGGTAACCTGATCACGGATGATGCACTGCTCCGAGCCCTCCGGCAGCTGCATTTCTCCAGTGAACGTTGTTTGATGATACATGTCCTCCAATGCTATCAAAATGATCTTACTCTGCGTTTTCTCTCTCTTTGTGACTTGCTTCTCTGTATGCGGCTTACTTTCTGGTGCGCGTGCTACTCGTTCAAAACTCTCAAAGAAACTGAAACGGTTCTTTCCTACTTATACAATTCAGTGACGACAAAGATCAAAGAGCAGGCAGCATGACGTCAACAACGACGTCATGCTGTGACGCGTGCGCGCCAACAACGCCCCCCCCACACACACACACACACGGGGGGGGGGTGGTCCGGGGGGCGCGAGGGTTTTGATAAAGTTAGCGGAAGGATGGCCACGTAAGATGTCGACAAATCATACACTAACAAATAAAAGTAAACAATGAAATGATGTTTTATCTTTATAAATCGTTTCTGAGATTTATCTTAAATTATCAGGCATGACAATCGCCACGCTTTCGCGAAATTCGAGCGGGACACGGAGAAAATGGAGTGGCGCTCTTCTTCGCAATAAAACATCTTTGATGGCACGTGTCGCGTCTCGGCCAATCAGCGTCAAGATGTCTTCAGCGTTTGGTGCTTAAGGTTAGCTTGAATGTTAGCCCGCTACATCTGCTGCTGTCACGCTGCGCGGTGCAGCGATACTAACGAAGGACCCGCACGTTAAGAGCGATGTGATTCTCCATCATTTTAGTATCGATAATTCATTAAAAGAGAGATCAGAGCGCACGCGCTGCTCCGTGTCGAGCTGTTTGCACGCGCTGCGCAGCGCTCACAGCGAGGGGCGTGGCGGATTTTTTGGCTTTAAAAATAAAAAAATAAAAATAAGTGAAATCTTTAAGTTCAGTCTGTAAAGTTGTGTAACTCTACAGCTGCTTATCCTCATGATCTCTGTATCATCCGGTCAGATACAGACTAAAGGCCTCATAGCGTATAATCAATGCTATGATGGCTCCATGTAGTTTCATTAATATATTGTAGGCTATTACTAATATTACTGACATTTGTTAAGTGTTGAAAAAGTTGGTAAAAAGTGAACCATACAGATATTGTATTTAGATAAGATAGGATAAGATAAGATAGTCCTTTTATTAGTCCCTCAGTGGGGAAATTACAGGATTACAGTACCGTACCATTGCTCACAAGTTTTATTGTTTTAATGTATTAATATTATAGATAAATATACCACTTCCGTATTTATGGTATACTATTTTTATTGTATTGTATCAGTATCATGATATTTATGGCAGGTATGGTATAGATGGAAGATCACGACAACCAGGTAGAGGCAGAACAGACTCGAGGAACAGACTCAGAAGAGCACCCAAGACTTGTTCATGCCAACAACAAAAATCCTTCTCACCTTTTTCACCCCTGACCCGTTTTCATGCCTGATATATGAATTGTTTGAATACATCTTAATTTAATGCACTTAACACCAACATACAAGAGCAATTTATTTGAACTGTAATTCTATACTCAATGATTCACACACACTTTTTCCTATATGTTTGGGTTATTATTGTATTAATCATAATCATAATAATAATAATAAATTGTTGTGATTACTACTACTACTAATAATCATTATTGTTTGTATTACTTATTTGATATATGTCAAGGTTCAATTTTGGAATCACACATTATTTTAAATGAAATTCTCCGCAAAAGTCCGTACAACCAGAAAGTCCCGAATTTAGATAAAAAAGAAATTGTTTAAATAATAAATAAATGAAAATATGTTGTCGCGTAGTCTGTGACGTGGCAACAGGCTCTCCGGTGTCAACGGTCGCGATGTGAGCTTGTTTTCACCTCAGTGAGCCCCGTTTATCACGTGATGGTGGAACAAGCCTACGTGGCGGTACGTAACCCCCGCCCACAACAGCGTGGTGGCGCACTGTTAAACGAGCGCTCCCTGCCGTGTCATCCGCGGTCCGTTCTGTTGACGACGCGAGGAAATTAAAGATGGCGGCGCCTGCTGCCGCAGCAGAAGAGCGAGCGATGAAGAACCCGTCCGTTGGCCTGTTAGACCCCGCCGAGCCGCCGGGCCGGGGCGGCGGGGGGTTCCCGGAGGACCCGGAGACGCAGCGGGACGACGTGCTGGACTTCCTGAAGAAAGAGGTCGGCAGCGACCTCAAGTCCCTGAAGAATGTCGGCGACCTGCTGGAAAAGCTGAAGGAGGAAAATATCTACCTGGAGGAACAGGTGAGCGACCAGAGGCTGTCTGTCTGTCTGTCTGTCTGTCTGCCTGCCTGTCTGCCTGACTGTCAGTCTGTATGTCTCCCTGTCTGCTTGTCTGTCTTCTGGTCACCACCCCTCCAGCCTACTCGTCCTCACTGATTCTGTTGATAACATAAAATACTTCTGATGTGTTTGTTAATGTCTCATTCGTGACCTCCAGCGGCACCGTGGCAACGCAACATCATCGTAGCCTGAAACCGTGTCTCCTGAGCCTCTCCGCTGCCTCGCTCTGCATCCCGCGTGACGCCGATGTTCTTTGTGTCTTCAGGTTCTGACCGGGTCCAGCTCTCTGCCTCCCAAAGTGTCTGCGGCTCTGTCGGCTGCCGAGGACGCCGTGAGCTCCGTGGAGGACCTCCTGCAGAGGGAGGGCCTTGTCTCCAACAAGCTGGAGCAGGTAGCTACAGATTCAAGAGGAGAGGGAGCTCAGTGTATCCTAAACGTCCATAAGGAGAGAGGAGAGGAGAGAGGAGCTCAGTGTATCCTAAACGTCCATAAGGAGAGAGGAGAGGAGAGAGGAGAGAGGTGCTCAGTGTATCCTAAAACATCCATAAGGAGAGAGGAGAGGAGAGAGGTGCTCAGTGTATCCTAAAACATCCATAAGGAGAGAGGAGAGGAGAGAGGAGCTCAGTGTATCCTAAAACATCCATAAGGAGAGAGGAGAGGAGAGGATATAGGAGCTCAGTGTATCCTAAACATCCATAAGGAGAGAGGAGAGGATATAGGAGCTCAGTGTATCCTAAAACATCCATAAGGAGAGAGGAGAGAGGAGAGGAGATAGGAGCTCAGTGTATCCTATAACATCCATAAGGAGAGAGGAGAGGAGAGAGGAGCTCAGTGTATCCTAAAACATTCATAAGGAGAGAGGAGAGGAGAGGAGATAGGCGCTCAGTGTATCCTATAACCGTGTCGTCCCCTCCGTTGTTCCACCTCCAGCACCTGGAGGACGCCCGGCCGTGGATGGACAACCTCGGCCAGACGCTCAGCCAAGTGGACACGATAGAGCGACACGTGAAGTACCTGCGCTGCCTCCAGCACATCGAGGAGCTCAGGTACTGTAGATGAAGAGCGATGAAGACGAGTGCAGAACGTGGCTCAAACACCGGCTGAATGTTAAATATCCAAATGTGAAATGTACAGGGACTAAATGTTTTTTTTGTGAGAATTCTTTTGCAATTTATTTAATTTTCTTGATATACATATGCGAATAACGCATAGATGCACAGGCATATAATTATTAAAAATTAAAGTGAAAATAAAATGTATTGATATAAATAAGGGTAAACATGCCAATACCTACACACACGGATATATATATATATATATATATATATATATATATATATATATATATTTATACAAATATACATTTTTTACTTATTTATAATATATATATTACACATATTATATACACATAAATAAAATATATTAATATATATATATATATAAAATAAATAAGGTTTGTTTATTTATATATATATATATATATATATATATATATATATATATATATATATATATATATATATATATATATATATATATACACATATATACACACACACACACGCATACAATCTACAAGTGACTAAATGCTGACGTCCTGCTGTGATGATCTCCTGTGCGGCAGTGCTGTGGTCCAGCAGTGTCTGATGACCAGCAGCGTGTGGGAGGCCATAAGGGCCGTGGACAAGATGGCCGCGCTGGACGCCGGACTGAGCCAGTCCAGGTGTTCTCACCTGCAGGACTTCCTCCGAGAGACGCTTCACTTCTGGCACAAGATCATCAAAGACCGACTGGCCGGGTAGGCGGAGCACAGATGTCTCCGTGTTGAACTTCCCTGTGTTTCTTAGGCGTCTTCTGACGATGCGTTCTTCCCGTTCTTCCCGTTCTTCCTCAGCGACTTTGAGAAGGTGTTGATCCAACTTCACTGGCCGGTCATCTCGCCGCCCACGCAGTCGCTGACGCCCACGGCCAACGGGCAGGAGGTGGGCAGCCAGCTGGAGCTGCTGGTCACGCAGCTCCTCGCCCTGCAGACGTCGTATCCTTCGCTCGGCCTCTGCGCCCCAGAGCCGTCTGCTGATTGGTCCTCCCTCTTTTGGGACCGCACGGCCGGTGAATACAGGGAAACTTTGAGATGTCTTCTGAAACGTTGAGGTTGTCTTATCTGCTAATTTTCAAACATTTTTGGAACATAATCTGAACATTAGGTAAAGCCAGGTTCAACGTTCATCGTGAATGTTGGTTATCTTTGTATCTTATTAAATATTTATTTCTCCATGTTTCTATTCATGAAATGTGGTATACATGAGGCTGTGAATGATGAACTAACCCCTCTGTGGAATAATAATATATTTATGAATGAAAGTGTAAAGTCTGGTGGATGTGAGAGCTGACGAAGAGGAAAAAGATAAATACGACTATGAAAAGTCATGTTTAAAAAAAAAACTTCAAATGGGGCATTTTCTAATGTCACTTTTAGGAGAAATCTACAAATGAAAATGGAGAAAGTAGTAAAATAAACACCTAGTTGTGTATTTTTTTTTTTATTTCTTGCCACCAGTCTGAAAGAAGACATCAGATTACACACACACACACACACACAGACAGATGTGTGGGTGAATGAGAAGCAAATATTCAGTTTGGAAAATTGTTATTGAGCTCAAATTGTGGTAAATGTTGATAATACTTCATAGAAGAAAAATCACAAGGCATTTAAAATCCAGAATAAATAGAAACGGACCAAAATAATCATATAGAAACAGATGTGCAACAGGCACCAAGAAGGCTCCAAATCGAGAAGTGCAGATACCGATGTGGTCCATTGATCATGTGACTAGAGGTCCGTTTCCTTTAACCCCCCCGGCAGCGACGACCTGGTGTCCCACAGGGCTCTGGCCTCCGGTCAGGTCGCCCCCCCCACCCAGCCCTCCTCTTCAGCCACGCCCCTCTGCCTGCCCATCCAGATCATGCTGCAGCCGCTCGTCAAGAGGTTCAGATACCACTTCTACGGGAACCGGCAGACCAACTCCCTCGGCAAGGTCGGTCCCAAACGGGGGAAAAAACACACACAGACACATACACTTACACACATGCACCTGAGGCTATTGCTCACTTGTCTGGAGTCTGTCAAAGCTTTATAACAACTCTTACTCCTCATCTGTGCCTCTTTCAGCCCGAGTGGTACCTCACACAGGTCCTCATGTGGATGGGGAACAGCTCCACCTTCATGGAGGAAAAGATCCAGCCGATCCTGGACCGGGCCGGGGCCCCCATCAGTGCCATGGTAAGTCAACCCGACTGCTCTGAGCTCTTCTGTACGGGAGCCCTGAGGGGTCAGAGAGGTCAAACGGCCTTTCATGCACAGGGTCAGTGTAGCCCACACAGGTGTCCATGTGCTTGTGCGTGCAGGTGGAGCTGTGTCGAGGCCTGCTGTCCCTGCTCAAGGAGAAGGTGGCGAGCGACGCCTCCCGGCTGCTCTACGACGACGGGCTCTTCTGCCACCTGGTGGAGGAGCTGCTGCAGTTCGAGAAGGAGCTGCGGAGCAAGCAGTCGTACCCGGCCGCGCTGCCCGGCCTGCTGCACCTGCTGCTCGAAGACGCAACCCTGCAGAAGTGGCTCACCATGGAAAAGAAGAGTGAGTGTTATACAGAGAGGCTGACCAGTGGCTGACCATTATAAGACAAGCTGATATAAATGAAGATCAGCAGAGGCACAGGAGTGTGTTTTAATGATAGATGGATGGATACTTTATTAATCCCGAGGGAAATTCAGGTCATCCAGTAGCTTATACATTTAACATCAAACTTAACTCAAAAACAACAATACACATAGGGGGAACATGTACACAGGGAGTAGGGAGAATACAGCATTTACAGATAAAGTGTGCATTGATTAAGTGTTTATATCCACGAGGATAGTGCAAAAAGCTATAAATAAACGCTACACGTACAGGCTGGCCCGCAGGCTGCTCGTTAGGGCTTGAATAGCCACAAGTAATTGTAGCCAAAAAGAGTATAAACAAACAAAAAACATTAAATGAGTAAACAAGAGTAAAGAATATGGGCAGTGGGATGGAAAAATTGAAGTAAAAATGAAATGACAATATACTATATACAGTTCAATAGAAACCGTCTACTACACATGATTAGACATGCTGTGTGTAATCATGTGTGTGTGTGTGTGTGTGTGTGTGTGTGTGTGTGTGTGTGTCCCAGTGGCAGTGGAGAAGATGGACGCCATGCTGTCGGCCGAGGGGGCGTGGAGCTCTCAGTACAAAGACATCAGCGACATGGACGAGCTGAAGGCTCCGGACTGTGCCGAGACCTTCATGACTCTCCTCCAGGTCATCACCGGTAAGAGGCTCGGCCGTGGAGTCACAGATAGTATATTATATACTATAGTTATCAGCCGTGGAGTCACAGATAGTATATTATATACTATAGTTATCAGCCGTGGAGTCACAGTACGCACATCGTTTACTGCGATAACCACACGTCTTCAGTTTACAGTTTTTTCGATTTTACACAATTTGTTAAATTCACCTTTTTGCATATGATACATAAACATGTATATACTTTTTTGTTTTAAGCTGAACATTCTCATCTCTCTATATAAAATGAAGCGTCCGAAGGCACAAGTGTAAAGAGATAATTTGGCCTTAAAGCTGAAAACTTAAGTTTGATTTTAACAACTCTTCATATCTCTTGTGAAAACATTCCTTTACTCATGTGGACAAACTCTTTTTATGTTTGAAATTGATTTACCAAAAGGTCTTGAGTTCACAGAAGCAGTGAAATATGTTAATAAAATGGTAGATGCATGTAAATAAATGTCTAAAACCACATTATTTATTATCTTTTTATGAGTCACACCGTTCACCAAAATAATAAAAATGTGACTGAGACATGACAAAAAATGACCATTGCAACATTTTTGTTTTCAGATAAAAATATGTATTATGCATAATAATAAAACCACAAATTGTACTTGTATGTGACCACACAGCAGCGAGTTGACCTCTGGACTATGAGGCCTCAGTATGTCCAGCTGCAGCATCTCTCAAAGCCCACGGGCTGGTTCTGGTGTGACGTCTGTTCTGTGCTCCCTGCAGAGCGGTACCGGGCCCTGCCCTGTCCTTCTGCTCAGCTCAAGTTCCTGGCGCTCCAGAGAGAACTGGTGGACGACTTCCGCATACGACTCACCCAGGTAACGAGACTCTCCTCCTCCTCCTCGACTCCTTCCTTTCACGACTTTAAACTCCTGTTTCTCACCTGCAATCCACCTCGCGATGAAACATCAGAGCGATGACGAGCGTGTTATTTAAATTGGCAGCGGGATGGAAATCTGTTTCCAGCCTGTTTCTGTTTCACGGCAGGAGGCATCAGAACCAGCCAGGTCCGATGGGCCCTATGAGACGTGGAGAGTTAATAATGTGTGATGGAGAGATGAAAAGTCCTCTATAAGGAGAGAGAGGAGAGGAGAGAGGTGCTCAGTGTATCCTAAACGTCCCTCAGCAGCTATCAGCCTATAGCAGCATCTCTAGGTCTGGACCTGGTGAACCTGACTCAGCCTTAACTAGAAGACCATCAAGAGGAAAGTCTTCAGTCTCCATGAGGGGGCGGAGTCTGCCTCTGGACTGAAGGTGGAGCTGGTTCCATAAAAGAGGAGGAGCTTGATAACTGAAGGCTCTGGCTCCTCCTACTTTTTAAGACTCGATGGTCCACAAGTATCCCCGCTTAGAGAGGCAGCTGTTAGTGGATAGAAAGCGATAGAAATGACCGAAGTTGATGTTGTTTTTCTTTTCTTTTTGGTCCAGGTGATGAAGGAGGAGTCTCGCTGCCCACTCGGGGCTCGTTACTGCGCCATCCTCAACTCCGTAAACTACATCTCCACCATCCTGGCAGACTGGGGAGACAATGTGGTGAGGTCACAAAAGCAGAAAAAAAAGATGAGCACGCCGCCGCCTCGCCACGTTCACTCACCCCGCCGCTCCGTCCTCAGTTCTTCCTGCAGCTGCAGCAGGCGGCGGTCTCCCTGGGCGACGAGGGCGTGCTGGGGGGCCTCGGGGTGACGGAGGTGGGCCGCCTGGCCTCTCTGGAGGACTCGCTGTTCGCCGGCCTGCTGGCGCTGCTGGACCGGCTGAAGGGAGACATGATGGGCCGGCTGCTGGAGTGGACCATGAGGGACATCACGGAGACGGTCAAGCCCTACGGCCAGGACCGGTGAGGCCCCGCCCACATCGGTCTCCACATTAACCGTTTCATGCAACAACACGTTTCATTAGTACAGGGTTCGTACGGTCATGGAAAACCTGGAAAAGTCATGGAACTTTGAAATGGTAGTCATGGAAAAAACTTAAATCATTAAAGTTTTGGGAAAGTCATGGAAATTTGTTATAATCACATGTTCATTTAGGCCGAGTTTGAAATAATGAATGTGATTTTTTTTTTTAAAGAAAGACGCTCAAAATATAAGCCGACGTACGCAATCAACACGCAAAATTCTCAAAAAGTTCATGTTTATACCGAGATTTCAGTTTGGTCATGGAAATTTGGTGAAAAGTCATGGAAAAGTCCTGGAAATCCACTGGTCAACATGTAAGAACCCTGTTAGTAACGTCCCTCGAGGAACTCCGCCCCCTCGTTTTAGAAAATATTTCCGTGCTATTGATGATTGATGACTAGTCCACTAGTCCACTAGTACCCTAGCGGACTTGTCCACTAGTCCACTAGTCCACAAAGGTTTCCTGAGTGGGGGACTGATTGTTTCCGCCTCCCCTCTGTTCTCTTCTCTTCAGGTGGTTGTCTCTGCCGCCCCAGCAGGACCAGTCCACCATGACCCTGTCCAGCTCGGCGTGTCCCATGATGCTTTGCGTGAGAGACAGGCTGCTGACCCTCCAGCAGGTCCTGACCTTTGACCTGTTCCAGCTGGCCTGGCAGGGCCTGGCGGAGAGACTCAACAGCCTCCTCTACCAAGACGTGAGAGACGCACGATTTAGAGAACGTCTAGTCTGGGTTGAGGGCGGTTCTCTTCCGTCTGGGATATGAAGTCCAGCGTCCTGACTCCACGACCGACGGGCGCCTCGCCCTGGAGGAGTCCGAGTGGAACGCGAGCTCGCGTCTCCGTCGGGTGACGTGTGTGTGTCTCCGTCGGGTGACGTGTGTGTGTCTCCGTCGGGTGACGTGTGTGTGTCTCCGTCAGGTGACGTGTGTGTGTCTCCGTCAGGTGATCCTGTCCAATCACTTCAGTGAAGGAGGAGCGGCTCAGCTTCAGTTTGACATGACCAGAAATCTGTTTCCTCTGTTCGGTCACTACTGCCAACGGCCGGAGAACTTCTTGAAGCAGTAAGTGTGTGTGTGTGTGTGTGTGTGTGTGTGTTTCTGTTTCTGTCTGTGTGCGTGTGTGTGTGTCTCTGTATGTCTATATGCGTGTGTCTATACATGTGTCTGTGTGTATTTCTGTCTGTGTGTTTGTTTCTGTCTGTGTGTGTGTCTATACGTGTGTGTCTGTGTGTCTGTGGGTGTTTGTGTCTATACTTGTGTGTCTATACGTGTGTGTACGTGTTTCTGACTGTGTGTGTCTGTACGTACATGTGTGTGTGTCTACGTGTGTGTACCCTTCCTGAACTTCCTTTTGAAAAGAAAAAGTATTAAAATGTATTTATTTTGAGTGTTACTTTAAATGCCAGTTTGTTTACATACTGTTTGTGAAAGGAAGAAAATTAGTTCTACAGCATTCTAATGAGTCGCCCCCCCCCTCCCCCTCCCCCCCCCCTCCTCCCCCCAGCGTGAAGGAGGCGTGCATCATCCTGTGTCTGAACGTGGGCTCTGCCATCCTGCTGAGGGATCTCCTCAGGGAGTCCAACGAGGACGGGCCCGACTGGGCCGGCGCCGAGGCTCCGACCCCGGAGTCTGCGCTGAACGAGCTGGGGGTCTACTGCCTGGCCGCCTGCGACGTGCTGATCCTCCTGAACCTCCGAGCCCCCCGGCCCGGACAGTAACCCCCCCCCCCCCCCCCCGCTGCTTGTCATCTCGTTTTGTAAATACAAGTCAGAACGCTTCAGCTCTCTTCACTCAGCTCTACGTCGTCGTATGAACTTATTATTGTGTTGCACTAAGCTTCAACTCAGTTGCCCGAAAGTCTGACTAAAAAAAAAAAAAAGATAGAACTGACAATTTGTTAAATTTGTTAAGTTTAATAAAGGGCAGATGTTTCTGCCGAGCAGACATGGCTTGTCTTGCATCTGTGATCACGCTCGGGCTTCAAGCTGCATTCTCTCCGCTGACCACCGGGGCACGACTCCCTGCTGTCCTGTGCGTCTATGAGAAAAGGACTCTACTTCTCTCTTTATTTATTCATTCATTTAAGGTTGTAAATATTGACCTTATTTAATAACCTGATGGAGGAAAAGAGCATCCATTGAATATAAGGTACCAGTTGGTGCTTATTTACCTGGTGTGGATTGACACTGGGTCTGAAATACACAGAAAGACTCACTTGCTTCCTCACTATTATGTCAGTAAACATTACATGAATTGTTTTGTCCTTAAGAGTTTACTTGTCTGTATACTGGCAACACAGTGTATTATAGACTTATTATAGGTGGTTCAAATTTGGTGGTCATGTCCATTGTTCATGTTTTCAGATTATGTTTTGTTATATTTATAGTTCAATAAATATTATTTAATTAAAACAAATCTAGAATAGGCTGGTTTGGAGATTATATACCAACCTAAGGAATCTATAACTCATTGAATCATCACAATACATGTCGAATATAATTCCAATAAATGTATATTGTGTAATTATTTCTCATACGACTATATAGGTTTTAAATTGGCTTCATTAAATTATATTATTATTATATTTTGAATATTCTCTATCTAAACATCATCATCCGAGGCCCTCAACTCGACCGAGCAGTGCTCTATATTCCTAAGTAACGTGAAGGCAGCATGTGATACTTTACTGGAAACAGAGCAGGTACTTTACGCGGAAGCAGGAAGTTTTCGGTCGGCCGCGCGCTCCCCTCTCGCGGTGTGAAACTCTCCCTGGTTTATATTCTTCAATGGCTGACACGGTTCTCCCTCCGCTATGATTCTTCTTCACGCGGTTCTGGTGGCGGTGTGTGTGTCGCTGGCGTCCGCGGTGACGGTTCTGCCGTGGCCTCCTCTCAACTGCTCCCGACAGGTAACGTGAACGCACGCGCCGCGCTGGTGCTCCCGGGGTTACGGTCTAAAAAGCGACCGTGTTAACTGGAGACTTCGAGCCAACGGGCCGTTTTTGTCGTAGTTACAGACAACCTTTTGAAGATAGGAAGATAACACGTAGCTGCACAATGTGTATAGTTTATATTAGTAAGTATATGAGATGGGTTTAAAACTATTAAACCAAACTCCATTCACGAGAACAGCTATAAGTTACGCGAAGTCGCCAGTTAACACGGTCGCCTGTTAAACCGTAACACCGGCATTGGCCTCGGCGTTAATATGTCTACTTTTCAGTCACAGAAAACGTTCCAACACAACAAATAACTTGTTTGACCTTTCAGGTTAAAGCTGTGATGTGAAGTTAATTTATTGGGCCAATATTCACGAACCGGTGTTACAGTTTAACGGGCGACCGTGTTAGAACCGTCCGAAGGCACAACCACAGTTCTGGTGTTTCACCTATAAGCTTTCCCCCACCAGATCAAAAACATTATAATTGTAATGATTATCCTTGTAAATAATAGTTTTCATTTGTTTTGAATCCATAAACACAGGAGAGTAAACTATTGAGATACAAATGGGAAATGGATCATATAATTTCTTTCTCACTTACTTATTTTTGCCATTCAGATATAAAACATGTACTTTGCTCTACACATATCAATGTTTATATTTCATATATCTGAAACAATGGTATTAATAATAAAATAGCTATTATTTATTTCTTAATATATGGTATCTGATAAATACTTGATAGTATTTCATACATCGTGTGCAGCTCAAAGTGCTTTTTCATCGACTTGTACTGAAAACCTTTTGAACTAATAGTATTCCATTCATTTAATAATTAAACATGTGTCTAGACTGATCTGTTTCTGTCCTCACCGCATGTGAAAGCTTCTTGTTCAAACTATTTTACATTTCATAACTCCAAAAATGGCTGTTTGTCAAAGTCATTTAGTTTTTTAGTTACATTCACCTACGACACATACAGGTGTGGACATTAATTAATCCAATAAGTGCAAAACAAACATAAATCAAAGGGCCGCTGACGCAGCGTGGGTTTATGATTCACGCAGCAAAATAGTCTCATGATTTGTTTAAGGAAACAAAAAACGGGACTAACCAGGTGCATGCTGGTCCTTTACCTGTCTACACCTGTCTATGACTGCAGCTGCCCACAGCGGATTCACAAAACAAAACTAAAGTATACTCACACAAACAACAACAAATTATTATACAAAAAAATAACCATCAAAAGAAAAAGCATATTAATGCATCAACAATTCTAACCTAAATTTCAAAAAGGATAATGAAACAATGCAATAAATTAATACTAACATCAAATAAAAAGCTTCTCTTATTGAAGATTCGAAAGACAGACCATCCAGTTATTTGGTTTTATGTTTAATTATATTATTTTTTCAATGTTTTTTTTGTGTTTTAGGGAAAACTTGGCAAATAAGTCAAGTTTATATTTATAGTACTATGATTTAAATGTGTAATCTCTTGTATCTGGTTTGTTTCCTTCAACAGGGTTTGAGATGTAAAGTCACTACAAGTGAGTGAATTCTTCTTTATTCCTACTATTGTCATTTCCTTTTCCCCTCATGTGTTGAGCGTACCGTGCTTTACCTTCAAGATAAATGAGCAGATAAAGATGTGAAGGACCTGACGTGCGTTGCGTTGTGTGTGCAGGTAACTGCATGGACAGCAGCTGGCTGGAGAGGAACCGCTACACGCCCAGCAGCCCAGAGGGGCTGCAGGTGAGCGTGGGCACCAGGCGCGACGAGGCGGGGCGCCTGGTGCCGGTGCTCGCTGCCAACTGGAGCATCAAGGATGACGGTGAGCTGTGGCTTCAACAGACGTAGAAGAGAAGGAAGTACTTTAGTTTAGCTTCATGTGCTGGAGGGAAGACGAGCAGTGACCTCTACTGTGACCTCCCCTCTGACCTCCCCTGTGACCTCTCCTCAGGCAGCATAAGTTACCTCACAGCCACCGAGCTTCACGTTCTGGTGACGGCCTCCAACCAGAACCTGTGCGTCAGATACTCCTTCAAAGAGAAACTCTCCATGAGAAGTCCGACGGGGGAGAAGGTGGGTCGGCTCACAGCAACAACACACATGTGACAACGTTAAGGTGTAAACACGTAAGACAATAACAAAGAGGGATAGTGATAACACACTTCAATTACTTAAGCCTCATCTTGTATTTTGGTCTTTGCCAACAACCGATGAACAAAGCTATATCAGGACGGCTGAGCAGTGACATATATGACCTGTCAATCACCTCGTAGCCCCGCCCCCTAACGCACACCCCGCTTTATGGTCTGTTTACCTCTATATGGACCATCATTTACTAAACGAACATCGTGCTGTATTGAAGAAGACGTTCAACTAGAGATGGACTCCATGAACTCGTGTACAATATTTAGTTTCAGTTTGCTTCAATATCAGATGCATAAGGTGGAAAAAACACTTCCTCTTAGCTTCATGTCAAGCTTGTTGTAATTGGTCAAATCGATGTTGCATAATATTGCTCCGCTGTTCCAGTGGTCGTTCTCGGCCAACATGCTGGTGCTGGACCCGGGTCAGATGTACCGGGTCTGCGTCTTCAACATCCCCAAACCGCAGCTGGACCACAGCAGCTACGACGTCTGCACCGACCTCACCGTTCCCGGTGAGTGGGAGTCCAGGCCGAGTGGTTGTTTGTTAAACAAAGAGTTTTTATTTATTTGTGGTCTTTTTATTCTTGTACTTTTTTTAATTAAATGGATTTACACACCTGTGTTTAGTCTAATCTATCTCACTCCAGTTTTATTAA
The DNA here is from genome assembly GCA_036178185.1 of Liparis tanakae. Lineage (NCBI taxonomy): Eukaryota > Metazoa > Chordata > Actinopteri > Perciformes > Liparidae > Liparis > Liparis tanakae. Next base: position 13,794,431 of record CM070089.1, on the reverse strand, counting down.
CTGTTTGTTTTTAACTAGCGTTATAAATATGTGTGTCAGTTTGGAGCCTAAGTAAAATTGTTAACTGGAATATACAAGATTATGTATAGTATATGTATGTATATATATATGTACGGTGTGTGTGTGTATATATATTTATTTATATATATTTATATACAGTATATATATTATATATATATTAAATATATAATATATGTATTATATATATATAATATATATATATTATAAATATATACATATATATATATATTATATAAAATATATATTATATATATATTAAATATATAATATATGTATTATATATATATATAATATATATATATTATAAATATATACATATATATATATTATATAAAATATATATTATATATATATTATGTATAAATATATATATATATATATATATATATATATATATATATATATATATACACACACACACACACAGAGATATGAAGTAGCTGAAAAGGTCATAGCCATAGAGTCGTAGGCGTGGACACAGATCTGCACACATCTGATATACTGTGCGAGATGACTTGAACAACTCTTTCACAATTTCCTAAACTCAAAGCCACAGTTTTAGGCGAAGAAAAGCCAACGCGGTGCATCCGGTGCCACTGTGCAGAGCTCTGACGCAATCCTCTGGTTTCCACAGACTGTCCCCATCCCAACATGCAGACGACTGCGTTCTGCGTGGAGAGAGGTGAGTGCCTGACGTCCCGAAGCCCACCGAGCGAGTCCCACGACCGCGAGTCCCACGACCGCGAGTCCCACGACCGCGAGTCCCACGACCGCGAGTCCCACGACCGCGAGTCCCACGACCGCGAGTCCCACGACCACGAGTCACACGACCGCCTCTAACACGCCGCCGTGTCGCTGTGCCGCAGGAAGTCTGTGGCAGCCCAACATCAGTCTGACTCAGAGCGGGAGGTCGTCTCTGTCCGTCAGCTTCTCCCCCGACGCGCTGTGTGAGGAGTACATGGTCATCGTGAGCTGCTCCAACACCCAGCATGTGGAGCGCACATACAGGGTGAGGGCTGAGGGCACGGGGGGGAAAAGATCATTCCAAAAGGTTTTGGAAAAGTCATGGAAAAAGAATAAACATTTATATCAATATTCATTCTTTTAATCAAACTATTATCCCATTCATTTGTCTTATTTAAGGTAATTACTTGACATTTCACGAAATGTTTGGCCATGGAAATTTGATTTTAACGTCCTGGAACTCCAGTGGTCAGCATGTGTGTGACCCCTGGTTATGACTCTCACACAGATCAATGCCTTTTCATTGTTTGGTGATTTGACTCGCATGTGCTCATTACACCGTCCTGGGTGTTGTACCTCGGCCTAGTTCTCCAGCCCAGTTCTTTGTTGTCATGACAGGAAGTGGTGGGCCGCCTCGCTGATGGTAGAAAGGCGTGTGGCGTGCATATTACGTATAATGCATGATGCATTATGCATATTGCGTGATGCATTATGCCGCCAAAACCTCGCCACACTAAAGCCACAGACTCCTTCAGAGCGGAAAGCTGTTCCTGTCCCGACGCTCCAGAATGACCAGCTGTGTTCTCCTGGTGGCTCCTCCTCTTGACGTTGTTCTGTGCGTCTCTAGGCCAATCAGACGACCCTGAATGTCACGTTCGGCCTCGACCGATGGCCACGCTTCTGCTGCCAGTTTGACGTGCAGGTAACACCTGTGCTGGGTGATTGTGTGCTCTACGGTGTTGTTGTTTTTTATTATACTTTTAGTTATTTCTATAATGTTTGAATTATGTGATGTTGAAAAGTGCTATATACAAATTTTATGCAATATTATTTTAATTAGTATTTATTATTAGTTATACCAGGGTAGCTCATTTACATATTTTCTAGGGGGCAATCCCCCCCCCCCTGTTTAAAAATTAATTAAGGGCACTTTTTGAAACTTGTAAAATAACATTTAACCTTTGTTCAAAAATAATATATATTTATTTAGGCCTACTGTATATGAGGAATTGTCATACAAATGGCAATAATAAGATTATTAGGCAATAATAAGATTATTAGGCAATAATAAGATTATTAGGCAGTAGTCTATAAATTCAAAGAAAATAGAAAATATACCAAAAATTATAATTCAACATATTTATTGATTGTTTTTGTGTACAAAGGCAATACAGATAGGACAAAGAACAAAAACAAAACGCTATTAAATTATCATAATTATTAGAGGAGCCTCTCCTCGTGACTTCAGGGGCAACATTATATTTCTTCGGGGCAGTTTTGCCCTTTGATCTTTGCCCTGCTGCATCTTCGATGCTGAGTAATCGTGTATTTTGCAATGGCAACCATAACTTTGTGTTCTCTGTTCTCTCATTTGCTCACATGACTTCATCCTCGGCTGCAGATCAAACCCTTCTTCCCCCCGTGCGGTCAGGATTGTCCCCGCCGACGCCGAGCTCTGGATCTTTGTCTCGGTGTGTTGACCCCGAGCCGAGAGATTCATATTTATTTATATATTTAGGCACCGGCCACTCTCCCATGAAGCCACGCTCTGACGTGTGTTCCCCCATGTGATGATGATGATGATGATGATGATGATGACGACTGACCTCTGGTTCCACAGCGAGGCGGATCGGCGCCCCCGACGTCCCCGACGTCCCCGCGTACACGTTCGTGTTCCTGGGCGCGGCGTGCGCGTGCGCGGCGTGCGCCGCGACGGCCGGCGTGGCCTACGCCCTCTGCCGAACACGAGGTGGGTCGCACTGCAATTAAAAACAATGTTTTTGTACCTATGACGTCCTAACTTCAAAGTTAATCACAGGGTTCGTACGGTCATGGAAAACCTTGAAAAGTCATGGAATTTTGAAATGTTCATTTCCAGGCCTGGAAAAGTCATGGAAAAAACTAAAGTTATAAAAGTTTTGGAAAATTCATGGAAATGTGTTATAATCACATGTTCATTTACGCCGAGTTTGAAATAATGAATGTGATTTTTAAAGAAAGACGCTCGAAATATAAGCCGGCGTACACAAAATGTTCTAAATATTTCATGTTTATACCGAGATTTCAGTTTGGTCATGGAAAATTGATTTAAAGTCTTGGAAAAGTCATGGAAATCCATTGATCAAAATGTGTAAGAACCCTGTAATCAGATTTCAATGAGAGGCGTTTATTATGTTGTGGATCTGTGAGAAAATATCACGAGTTCTGGGAAGAGATTTTAAGCATGAAGGTAAGTCAGGATATGATATGAACTGCTGCTGCTGAGGTTACTCTACCATATCATTACAAAGCAAATGGTTGCAGGGTTCCTGGAAAACCTGGAAAATACATGTAATTTTCTAATGGTTATTCCCAGGTCTGGAAAAAATGCTTGAGATTATTTTTGTTTATCCCAAATGTTTTTGGAAAAGTCCTGGAAAATGTATAAAAGAATAAACATTTATATATTCTTTTAATACGCAGGGTTCGTACCGTTATGGAAAACCTGGAAAAGTCATGTAATTTTAAAATGGTAATTTCCTGGCCTGGAAAAGTCATGGGAAAAACTTAAATCACAAAAGTTTTGGAAAAGTCATAGAAATGTGTTATAATCACATCATTTGCACCGAGTTTAAAATAACTAATATGTTTTTTTAAAGAAAGACGCTCAAAGTATAAGCCGGCGTACGCTCTCAATACACAAAATGTTTCATGTTTATACCGAAATTTCAGTTTCTTCATGGAAATTTGGTTTCAAGTCGTGGAAATCCATCGGTCAACATGTGTAAGAACCCTGAATACAACTATTGTCTCTCCTCTAAGGCGAACACTCATGTAGACACGGAGATTTCCCGAAACGCGTGGTCATGAATATTTGAGTATTCGTGTAAATCTATTGGTCAACCATCACATGTTTTGCGTATAGCACTTTATTTCCCATCTTTTTTTGGTAATAACTCGTCGGCCCTTCCAGGTAAACCCGGCGTCCCCGCGGCGCCCTCGTCGGCGGCGGGGGGGGGGACGGCGTGGCGCCGCCCGCTCCAGCCGCCCCCCAAGGTGCTGGTCATCTACTCCCACGACCACCGGCTCTACCGCGACGTGGTGCTCAAGCTCTGCGCCTTCCTGCAGGCCAAGTGCCGCACCGAGGTGCTGGTGGACCTGCTGGACTCGGCGTCGGTCGGCGTGGTCGGCCGGCTCCGCTGGCTGGAGCGGCAGCGGCGCCGCCTCCAGAACCCGTCGGACAAAGTGCTGGTGCTGTGCTCGCCCGGCGTGCAGGCCAAGTGGCGGGCGCTGTGCGGCCAGGGCCGCGTGACGCTGAGGGAGGACGTCCTCTCGCCCACCGACGACATGCTCACGCCCTTCCTCAACCTCTTCCTCCCCGACATGCACCGGGCCGGCGCCCTGGGCCGCTACCTGGTGGCGTACTTCGAGGACCTGGGCGGCGAGCGCGACGTGCCGTCGGTGTTCGACATCGGCGTGAAGTACAAGCTGATGAAGCACTTCGAGGAGCTGTACTTCCGCATCCTGGACATGGAGAAGTACGAGCCGGGCCGCGTCAACCACGCCGAGGGCCTCGGGGCGGACGAGTACTCCCGGTGCCCGTCGGGCCGCGCCCTGAGGGACGCCATCGAGGCCTTCCGGGCCCACCAGCTGCAGAACCCCGACTGGTTCGAGAAGGAGTGCGTGAGCGGCGAGGAGGAGGAGGCGGTCCCGGCGGAGCGCCGCCCGCTGATCGCCCCGGTGCTGGAGCGCGTTCCTCTGGTCCGGGTCGGACTTCCCGTCCGCGCCCAAGAGGTGGAAATCAATCGCCGTGACGACCGTGTCCTGGTGCTGACGCCGGAACTCGACCCGCGGGGGAAACCGGCGTCCATAGCGGAGCTCACGGCGGAGGTCGGCCCGGAACATCGGACGGGCCGACCGGGGTCCGTCTACGTCCTGGAGCCCGTGGTGAACGACCCGAACACGGCGAGACGGAACCGCCTCGGGCCGACTCCCACGGAGGACGACGAGGAAGAGGAAGAGGAAGAGGAGGAGGAGGAGGGTTCCAGCTTCGCTGGTTCGGAGAAGAGGAGCTCGGCTCCACCGCGGGGGTCCGGGATCTCGGAGCCTCAGGAAGTCTCCTGCTCCGGCGTGCCGAGGGAACGCCGTGTGGAGCCGGAGGAGCTGGAGGCTCCGGGGCCCCGGGGGAAGGGACCGGGGAGTGGATCGGATCAGGGCTACGGCTCCAGAACCGCCTCGCCACACGGACGCCCCCCCGGCCCGGAGGACCCGCTGCAGGCTCTGAGGAGGCTGCAGGAAGAGCTGTTCCAGAAGAACCTGGGGTTCTCCGACCCGGGGCCTGACGGGTCCTGAAGGGAACCGAGGCTCCCGGTCCACATCAGGGTTAAACCTCACACCCAGGACATGGTCTAGTCTTAAACCAGGACAGAGTCTTAAACCTAGGACAGGGTCTAGTCTTAAACCAGGACATGGTCTAGTCTTGAACCAGGACATGGTCTAGTCTTGAACCAGGACATGGTCTAGTCTTAAACCAGGACATGGTCTAGTCTTAAACCAGGACATGGTCTAGTCTTAAACCAGGACATGGTCTAGTCTTGAACCAGGACATGGTCTAGTCTTAAACCAGGACATGGTCTAGTCTTAAACCAGGACATGGTCTAGTCTTAAACCAGGACAGAGTCTTAAACCAGGACATGGTCTAGTCTTAAACCAGGACATGGTCTAGTCTTAAACCAGGACATGGTCTAGTCTTGAACCAGGACATGGTCTAGTCTTGAACCAGGACATGGTCTAGTGTCCTCAGGCTGAATGTAACCTTTGACCTTCGTCCCGGTGTTTATGTGACAGGGCGTGCTGATGCTGAAGAGATGCTAATCTGTTGCCATGGTTCCCAACCCAAGTCCAGAGGTCACGCTGAGGGTCACGAGACGGGTCACATGGCAGCAGATAAGTCAACAGAACCAATTCATCTGGACTTTGATGGTTGTGAGACAAATCAACCAAATCTACTGCCCTCTAGTGGCAGAAAGGTAAACCTTTATTCGAGAAACAGCAGAATGAGGGAAATATAAATATGACAACAACTCTACACACTTTCGACAATTGTCATTTTATCTTGTGGGCAAAAGGTCAAATCAATCCAGTAATATACGTTGAATTGTAAATATAATTGTGATCTGTTTGTTTGATGCTTTAAATCTTTCTTTATGATACATTTAAATTCTTTAATGTCTCTTATAACTCATCTTTCTGTCACCTCAATCATTTTCACCAGTTATGAAAGAAACTCCCCAAATATAATGACACACAAATCACACGGAGCATTTAGTTTCCTCCGATTTATTTCATGTTTAAACCTCATAATACGACATGTCATACTATATATGTTTGACATCTACAGTCCACACGTTGGATTATAGCAGCACAGATACGACACCACGATACAGCGTCGCCATGGAAACCACCGCGACGCTCTGTCCCTGTAAACCGAGTTCACTAGCACCAGGAAATAATACAAAAGAGTCAAAATATAACATTTGAAATACTTTGGCAATATAAGACAAGCGACCAGCAGCTCTGTGACACCAGAGGTCATCAGGGTCAACGTCGTAACAGCGGGAATATACCTAAAATATATAATCATTCAACTTTATTCTAGTGCATTTTTTTTTTAAGTGACAATTTGTTCTGGAAATTGTGAAAACAAGTTATTTTGACAAATAATTTGGACGTCACTTTCAACCACATCCTACGTGCGCATGTCGTGGAGATCCTCTGCCACGCGTCACAGCTGTGGGGAACACGCCGTCTTTGAACGCCACACCGACAACTCACAGGGTCCACTGGGGGGAGGTCAAAGGTCACCGGGCAGAAATCAGAGGATGGTCGGAGAAAGACATCCGACATCCAGAAGGCAGATTGTCTCCCATGTCAACTCATCAGGGTAGAATTAATATTCCACACACACGCAGAAAAAGATGCCTTTGTCAGAACGTGCCGCTTTACTTTTTTGTGTGGAATTCCATTAAACTTTTAAAAATCTGATAATTTCATCCGAGACCTGGAAGTGTGTGAGCCCAGCGTATGCTGTGATTCAGTAACACACATGACAGGCGTTGTTGTTGTTGTTGTTGTTGGTGTTGTTTTATGTCATCGGCTGCTGAAGACAGTCAAAAGGTACGGCTGTGGCTCACGGGTAGAGAAGTGCCCTTGAGCAAGACACTGGACCTGAACCAGCAGCCCGCTGCCCCACATTGATAAGGATGCAGTGATCACATGACACGTATGTAATATGATGAAAGTAATTACGCTTATCGTCTTTCTAATGACCCCAAAGGTCACCGTTACAGAATATCAGATACTCTGACCTGCCACCGTAATGACGGAAAATATATTATTTTTTGATCAGACGTTTCTAAAAATCTAATATTTGCCAAAGTTACATTAAACCTACGGATGGTGACTTGGGCCTCGTGTGTGTGTGTGTGTGGGGGGGGAATCGTCTCTTCTCGTGGTTCTCCGGCCCGGCACCACGTCTATAGCACCGAATAGTAGAAACAACGATGTCGTGAGCCGGAGTATCAGGACCATGGACAGCGCTGTGTGCATGATTTAGGTCTGGAGCTCTGACTCGGAGCAGAGCGAACCATTACCACACACTTCTTTTTGTAAATATAACTTTCTGCCCTAATAGTTTCCCTCTGTTTCGGCAATCTACAGGGGAATGACGAGGAAGCCACAAACATCTGTTTCTATATTACTTTTTCCAACTTGACATTATAAATACTATATCATAGATTGTTATCCACCCAGCAGACAGAGACATGTAGTTACAGCATCACTCTCTTTAAATCTGTCTTTGGTCTCTATACCGACTGCTGAAGGAATAACATAAATAATCTGTCTCTCCAACGCTTCACTATGTTCATTAAGTCTCTCTCAGGCGTGTTTTCTTTCTGTAATCTTGGAGGTATGGGACATAAAAAAAGCGATAATTTTTTTTATATTGAGGTCTTGTCCCATGTGACGCTTAAAATCTCTTTAAATTATAGATATCATGACCAACACTTATAAAAAAGAAAACCCTATATGTATATTTATATACGAATATTTATATATATAACTATATTTATAAATATATATATATATGAATATTTATATATATATATATATTTATAAATATATATATAAATATTTGTATATATACTGTATATACATAAATAGTTATATATATATATATATGGGGGTGTAGCAGAGCCGCGGTGAATCATAAGATTCTTTAAATTGCACTTTGAGTCCCAGCTGTCGTCCGGCTGTCCCTCTGTACTTCCTTTAGTGCGTCGGTGGAGCGTCAGACTGAACACACAGCGTGCAACTCGAGGTCCAACGCTCCATTGGGCGCTCCATTGGGCGCTCCATTGGGCATTGGGCGCTCCATTGGGCGCTCCATTGGGCGCTCCATTGGGCGCTCCATGTGTTGCAGCAGGTGTCGGGTGCCTGGAAGGCCTCAGGTTCTACAGTCGCTCCTCTTCATCCACTCAGATATTTCTACAGATGGGCCGTATCTTTAAGCTCGGAGGATGCTGACAGTCCCACACTGTAAAACCCTGTGATTGTGGAATCTAACCCTGCAGATATTGGAATTGTTTTTTTTGTATTTATCTCTGAGATGTAATGATTCACCCCCCATACAACAGAAGTGGACGCTAACACGATTCTAAGAGTTCTAAAGTTAACATCTCTCTCCACAGATGATGCACCTGTTACTGTGAAACATCAACAGGACACCAGACAGTCTGTTAGGAACTATTTATGTGAGTTATAAAGCCGTTCCGATGTAAACTGCCGTGGATTCACTACGTCACGGGGACACTGTTTGTGAGAAGACAGACGTCTAGCAGTCCAACAAGCTATTTCTATTCAGCACTGTTGTACAAGGTTGGGCTACCATCCAGGGCATGACCCCATGGCCCCAATGGCCCCAATGGCCACAAGGTCCCTATGGCCCAAATGGCCCTAATGGCCTCTCTACACCTCTACTAATCGTTGCCATTTGTATATAATTTACACTTTAAGTCTGGATCTGGATAATTTGATTTGTTATTTATTCTTTCCCATGTTAATTTCATTCTAAATATAATCTCAAATATAATATATTATTTCCTAAATATGCCTTCATGAAGGTGTCTTGTGGAAGTCTTATCCAAAGCCACTGTCTGGAAGCAGGATGTGGGTTCTTATAATTCGGATGTTCCCATTCCCTGAGCGTGCCTTTGAACGGACCACTTTCCCGCCATCACCTCTGACGTGCCCCGCCCCCCGGGCTCTAGGACTGGGTCACCGCCAGGGTGTTGACGTACCCGTGCGGACACATGTCGTTCTCCGACACGCAGTGGGAGAACTCTGCCGGGTTGCCGCCGCCGGCCAGCCGCCGCGCGCCGCGCACCGCCGCGCACTGCTCCACCAGCTCCAGGAGGCGGCAGGCCAGGAAGAAGATGTTCTTGAACATGAACACCGACACCGGCATCCCGTACACGAACACCTGGAAGCACCTGACCACGAGCAGCGGCGCGTTGACCAGCAGGCCCGCGCAGAAGCGGGCCCACAGCCACCGGCAGCGCAGCTCCGACGCGGTCAGCTCGTACAGCCAGACCACCGGCACGGCCAGCACCACGAAGTACACCGACACCACGGTGTACTTCAGGTACGCGGTGGGGATCTCGCTCCGCAGCAGCATCTCCACCAGCGTGAAGCTGTCCAGCAGGTCCACGCAGGTGCTCAGGAAGCAGCCGTGGGAGCGGTGCCGCGTGGCCCCGTTCAGATCCTCGATGATGGCGCCGATGAGGCAGAAGAGGAGCGGCGCGGACAGCAGCACGACGATCTTGAAGCCGGTCACCCCGCACGGGACCTTGAGCTCGATCAGGTCCAGGATGGACGTCTCCAGGATCAGCACCACCTTCGGGGTGCACGCGATGACGTAGATGAGCCAGGCCAGGTAGGCGTACGTGAACTCCCCGAGGTTGCAGCCGAAGATGGAGCTCTTCTGGTGGAAGCCGCAGGCCCGCTCCCGCTTGCTGCGCGCGTTCTTCATGAAGAAGATGCCCCAGCCCGAGATCACCACCAGGTCCGTGGCGATCCACGAGCACCAGTACAGGTCGGTGAAGATGATGAGGTAGAAGTCCAGCACGCCGCCCTGGAAGACGAGCAGGAGGAAGCACAGCGCCTTGTACACGAGGCTGCGCGTGGACCGGTGCGCCAGCAGCGGGGCGCTCTGCATGAACTCCCCCGATGTCATGACGCAGGCGGCGGGGACCGGGGGCCGGACGCTGCGGCTCTCCTCCGGGGTGATGCTGCGGCGGCTCTCCTCCGGGGTGATGCTGCTGCTGCGCGTCTCTCCTCCGCTTCTCCTCTGCGGCTCGTGGTCTGACGGGTGCCCGCTCTCCTGCTCTGCTGGCCGGCTTCCAGAGGAGAGGGGGCGGGGGAGTCTGGGGGACAGCTCCTGGTGGCTCGGTGGTGGTCTGCCTTCAGGTTGTCGGTCCCGGTGTTTGTGATCATTGTATTGGGGCGGCCGCCTCCCTTTCTCTCCTTTTTTCCCTTCTTCTCTCTTCCTGATACTTTTAAAGGGGGCGAGAAAGAGACATGCGCAAAGGCTGGCACGGAGTCTGCTGGACTGGACTGCATCTTTTCATTTATTTATGACATCGTTTTGTAATTCATTATGTTGTCAATAAATACATGTATTAATCATACTAATTATACGAATAATAATTACGAAACAGGCTGCATTTAATAGGTGGAATATTAGTATTGCAGACAATATTATTCATTTCAAGATATAGAGAAGTAATGTCTGCTGAGAATGAAGTTTCTCCTGTGTGAGCTTCACCTTGACATAGCTGGAGCGACATGCATTCTTTTCGTGCACGTGAGTCCATGTTAGTGCGTGTGAGTGAATATGCACAACCCTGTAACTGTTCCTCTGGTCACATGACGTGTTCATCCGGAGAGGGATCCTCCTCTGTTGCTCTCCTGAAGAGTTCTTACACCTTTATCCCCTAACGAAAAAAAATCAGTTTTTTTGGGGGGAGTTTTTCCTGATCCGATGTGAGGTCAAAGGTCAGGGATGTCGTATGTGGTCAGATTGTAAAGCCCTCTCAGGGAATTCCGGAATGGAATCTGGTTATTTGTGACTAACTCCGACATCCTGGAATGGAACCTGAACATTCAGGATCTAACAGATTGTTCAGCTCTCTGAGGTGAGTTTTTAATTTTAGGCTAAACAAAATAAACAAAATTGAAAGTTTAGATTTTGCTATTGTTTATTGTTGTATTCATAAGTCCATCCACCACGACTGAAACAAGACAATAGACGCACATATTTAGACTCCACCCACTTCAGAGATTTATAATAAACTTTAATTTCAAGTTAAGATGGATGGCTGTGGAACATAGAAAACACATATTTCCGTACAAACATATGCATTCAAATATCTTTAACAGGTGGAAACCATCAGGAGTCTGGATGAGTCAGAGTGCCGAGGGTCTACCTGGTCTATGGTCTATGTGGTCTACCTGCAGGTCTATGGTCTATGTGGTCTACCTGGTCTAAGTGGTCTATGTGGTCTACCTGGGGAATGAAACGTCTCTCATCTCCGTGACTGCTCCACTTAGAGATGAATTATGGTCTGGTTCGAGGAGGGTCTTGGTACCACAGGTGTTCCTGCATGCTCAGCTCATTTTTAAATAAAATTGCTTTATTTTGTCTAACATTACCAGAGACACTAAATAAGATCAATTTGAATTCAATTGGTCTCAAAGAAACACAAAACTATACTTTTGAAAACCCGATGTATATAAATTTCATTTAAATTGCATAATAAATCATTCTAAGGGTTGAATATATCGTAGACTTGTCCGTGTGTAGAGAGAGAGACACTCAGCAGGTCTACTCTTAGACCTGATCCTGGACCTGATCCTTGTACCAGACCCCCTTCAGTAAGCATCATAAAGGAGTATCATGTAGTTCAGTAGTAATCTGTCGTGAAGCATCCAGCCACGCAGCATCTTTCCATATAACCGACATCTTCAGCAGCTCAGACACTGAAATGTCAGTTACAAAAAAAAAATAACAAACATCTGGGATCGGGGGCTCTCATTGGTCGCCTGCTTTGATGGACAGTTTCATGAATCATGACGGACTTCCTGCCCCTGAAAAAGGGGGACGTGGTACATTTCCAGTACAGTAACATGAGTATGCATCTAAAACAACAGCACAATATATCAGCAGCTTTAATAAAGGTACCAAAAAATAATGTAAAATCTTACAACACGCCCATCACGATTACAGCAAATGGTGCCGAGTAAGTGAAGAGTGCATCCTCAGGGGAGAGGATCAGAGTTAAACCCACACCCGCAAAATAAACTGGACAATGTTTATTAGCAATATCTGAAGAGAGAGAAAGTTATAATCTTATATCGAGTTCTTTGTCATTTTATACTTTGTTTTCCTTTCAAACACAAATTGCACAAGATGGACCCACGAGGAGAGAAGTCTAGAAAAGGTTGAGCACAAGCGCACTTTGTTAGACTTTTTCTTCTTTTAAAAGTTCATTTATTAATGGCCTGCTTCAAAGCACTGCCGCAATACAGGGGGGGGGGGGGGGGGGGAAGCTACTGTCCATCACTCGCACAAGACAGTCCATTCTAGTGTGTAGTATACATAAGAGGAGGGGGGGGGGCAGGGCTGCTATAGGTAGATCTCGTAGAAATCGTCCAGCTCCTCGTGAAACAAGTCCCACTCGTCCTCCGAGTCCGTGACCTCGTCGTCGGTTCCCGCCGCCAGCAGCATGAGGAGCATCTCGCTCAGCTCGAAGGTCACCATCTCCTCGTCCTCGTTGTCGAAGGAGTCCGTGCTTTCCCGCTCGTCGAAGATGTCCCACAGCTGCGTTCGCCTCGAGCTCTGGGAGGACGAGGGGAAAAGAGCGTCATTCTCAAAGAAGATAATAAATTAAATAAATATAATCTGTTAGGACCCACACTGCTGCTAAGGACAAGAGCATTTAAGATAGATATATTTATATACCTAAAAATAAATATATATACAAATAAATATACATATATTTATATATATATATATATACAAATAAATATACATATATTTATATACACATACAAATAAATATACATAATACATATATTTATATACATACAAATAAATATATATATAAATAAATATATTTCTGTATATATATGTATATTTCTGTATATATGTATATATATATATATATATATATATATATATATATATATAAATAAATAAATATATATATATATATATATATATATATATATACACAAATAAAAAAAAAAAATATATATATATATATATGGATGTATAAGAACTTTTACCCGGTTCCTGCTGCTGGATCCGGTCTGTCTTCTCTGGGGTTGAGCGTCCTCCAGCCGCCCGTCAGGAAACACGTGCTTATAGAAGCAGTTTGAGCCAAACGGACACGTTCCACGACCCTCGTCAAAGTACCGACACGCTTTAGTCCTGGAGGAGAGAAAGAGAGGAACAATAAAAAACACGTTCAAAGTCTGTCTCGAGGATCCGGAGACCAACAGCCGGCCAGAGGCCCGAGGAACCCCCATGCACTTCTGGAAGATGAGCTTTTCAAACCAGTTGAAGTCTACTCTCCCGCAGAGCTTTCCATCATCGCCACCCACACGTAAAATAACCCGTAGCGTGTACCCCATGCCGTCCTTGTATTTCTGGATGAGTTTCTGCTTGTCCTCCTTTTCCTCCACCCAGTACTCGCTCGGGATGACGAAGTTGGATGTGATCCGACACTCCGGGCAAGACCTGCGGACAAGAAGAGTCAAACGGTCCTCATGGTCACTGGCATCGGGCGATTCACGGAGAACACGACCTCCCAACGCCGCCGCGTTATTATGAAGAACAAGAGAAGAAAATAATCTAACTTGTAATAACTTAACATTCATTAACGGCGCCGTTTCCTTTTCCTCGTGACTCACTTGATGATTTTGCTCTCGAACTGCTTGGCACACCTCCACTTGCGGATGCACTTGAGGCAGTAGCAGTGGCTGCAGTTGGAGAGGATGCCGAAGCGCCGCTCGCTGGGGCTGGCCTTCTCGAACACGACCTCCATGCACACGCCGCACATCATGTCCTTGCTGCGCTGGATGGCGAAGGAGATCTCCATGTCCTTCTCGTGGGCCTCGATGCACGCCTAGGGGGAGGGGCGGGGAGGTACAGCTTTCTCTTTAGGACGGGACTAACATCGGAGGACTGGGCCCGCAAAGTCATTTACCTTCATTAAAGAACCATTTTTAATTAAAAAGTAGCACAAGCAGCTTTTCACATGGAAAAAAACGTCCATGGACGTGTATCACTCCTATAGCAGGGGAGGAAATGTACATATCTTTTAGGGGCTAACTATATATAATAATAAATATACTTAATTAGGCTTTCAGGATATGAGCTAGTTATAAAATGGCAATAATAAAACTATTAGGCAATAATAAGACTATTAGTAGTCTACAGATTCAAAGTGTTTTCTTAGATTTTTTTGAACAAAAATCTGACAATTAATGTTATTCTTATTTCTTTGTTCTTATTTATTGTTATAATTGTTTTAAACAACTATTAACAATTATAACTTATTTCTTAGTTTTTTTAAATGTAATTCCAAATAATATTTATAGATTTTTGTGTGTACCGACCTAGTATAGGCAACACAGAACGATAAAATGCTATACAATTCTCAGAATTAGACATTGTTATGTTTAAACCACACATACAGGAGGATGTGTGTGTGTGTGTGTGTGTGTGTGTGTGTGTGTGGGTTAGACTCTCCCCTCCAGGGGGTCAGTGTCACTGAGGACTGACACAATTAATAATATCACGGAAGTGAATCTGCTCCATGAAGCCGGAGAGGCTTTGAGCGGATTAGCGGCGGGATCAGAACCAGGAATAAAACTGGATCAAAGGCCGACCTGTTCCTGTGTTCTCCGGTCACCTCGGCCAGCTGCTGCTGGAGTGACTCACAGAACACACAGCGTCCTTCACTCCGACATCACCTCATTATCAAAGGATCAGAACATTTAGGGAACGGCTTCACTTCAAGCCAGTGCCGACTGTTAAATACACTAATTAACCAAAAGTGACACGACAGACGCGTCAGCTGTCCCCAACCACAGGGTGCCTACTCACGGGGACCAATGGGTGGCCAGGACTTCAAACCAAATTACCATAACGAAACATTTGGTAAAATCTCGGTGTATACACGAAAAAGTGAGAAAATGTAGTATTTAAAACTAACAATGAGGATTCCAAAGCATACAGTATATAACCGTAAATGACCCAAATGAATGAGAAAATAGTTTAATTAAAATGTCAAAAAACTTATATAAGACTCTGGAGGTGCGTTCACTTGCAGCACGGAACAAAAGTGAGTATGAGAGCGTATGCCGTCATTCTTTCAAAAACATTCATCGTTTAAAACTCAACGTAAATGAACATGATTATAACACATATGCATGAGTTTTTCCTAAACTTATTTTTTTCAAGGACTTTTCCAGGCCTGGAAATAATATTTTATTAATAAATGACTTTTCCGTGTGACCCCTGCAGCGAGCGTCACGACCCCCTCTGGTTGTTCCCGTCGCCGTACCTTGGTGTGGGCCGAGTGCTGGGCGTTGTCGGTGGGGTGGAGCACCTGCAGGCCGCACAGGTCGCACACGTTGCCGTGGAGATAGGCGCAGTTGATTCCGTAGCGGCACTCGCCGACGGCCGCGTAGGGACAGAGCTGCTTCCTCAGATCCTTCTTGTCCGGCGACGCCTCGCCGTCCGAGTCCTCGATGAGCGGGCCCGAGCCCTCGGGCGTCTCGGCTGCACGGGAGTAAAAGATCACATTTATTTTGTGTCATAAAAATAAATACATAAATAAAACTCCCATGGCTGCTTAGCAGTCGATGCCTTTTTATGCAAATGACCCTCAATTTAACCAACCGTTCAACTTAAAGGGAACCTTTTGAACGCGTATTCTGCCAGACAAAAATATGATCATATTTCTGAAAAATAATTGCTGAAGTTAGAAGCTGTATACAGAGAGTGTGTGTTTGTTTGTGTGCGTTTCTTTAAGTATACTGTACACTGTTTTTATTGGTCATAGTTTCAAGTTAAAAAGTTTTAAGCTGTAGTCTGAAGACACAGATTTTGTATTATTTGTATATTTTATTCATTACATTACATCACATGTCATTTAGCAGACGCTTTTATTCAAAGCGACTTACAATAAGTGCATTTCAACCTAGAGGACAAATATATAGTGTACCTTTAAGCAGTTAATATATTCTTCAAGTTGAACAATATTTGCCTTGGCAAAAAAATAAAAGCCTTTCTTTAATTTAATGTCGGCAATTGTCGTTTTGAATAAATAAAATAAATTGCATAGGCACCGTTTTAAAAGCATTGGGGAAAAAACAAACGGATGGGTAATTTTTAAATGATGATGTAACGTCCACTAAGACATCCACTAAGATGCCTCGTGTTTGCCATCGACCGACTCCGATCGTGTGTTTCTGACAGCTTCACGCAAAGAGCCCTGTGGAGAAATACAATGTTTCTTACATTTGTATCGTCAGTTTGTCAAAGTGTCAAAATCTCGAGGGAAAAGTCGTGTGAAATCTAAATATGCGTCAGGAAACGAGGAGACACACTTGTGCGGTGGCAGGGTCACAGGTCGGCAGGAACTCCAGCAGGCTCGTCTAACTTACCGTACAGTCAGAACTCTCTGTGCTTCGAGAACACGAGGCAGTCGATGACCCCTGAACCCACATTCCTCAGAGCACCATGAGGGTCGCTCACAGCCGGGGTTCAGTTGGGAGTTAAAGTCAAATCCTTTTCAGGCGGTCTCGTTCCGGTCTTTTGGGCCACATCAAAGTCTGAATGAAGGTGTTCAGACGAGCGTGAATGAACCACGCCAAATGGAGACGAGCCCCGGAGGGTGTTGGAATTGCAACGAATAATAAAGAACATTAACCCCAAAAGGACCAACTGTGTCTCCCAGGTTGAGGAGCGTCAGACATTTGAAGGACAAAAGGCTTTTAAATGTCCAGTGAAACTATTATTATAGATACGTAATAAGTGTATAATGAAACCCAATTGGCTGCTAATAAAGAATGTGGGCGGTTGAGTCTCAAAGTCACATTTATTACGACGGAGACCTTCCCATCAGGTGTTCAGGTGTGATGACCATCACACGGTGTAATGCCGTCTACTCACCGCGCCCGCAGTACGGCTGTCCTGGAACAAACTCGGCAGCGTTGACCCAGTCTTGAGCCCCTGAACCAGGTGTTGGCCCACTGGGTTCTGGGTCCGACGAGCCGGCCTTCGAGGCAGACGGCAGCGGCAGCGCCTGTGATGTTGGCAACTCCTCCTCGTTCTTCTCTGGTTTACAGTGATCAAACCTGGAGGCACACAGGACAAGTCACAGGTCAAAGGACTTACTGCCCAACAGCATGCATATATTAAAGAATAGAAATATATATATAAATATAAATAAAAACAATTAAAATGTAATATATATATATATATAGTAGAAAAAGTACAAAAAATAGATATATTTTCTTCTATGTATAAATACAAAATTATGTATATATAAAGAATTAAAAAAGAATATATATATAAAAAAAAAAATCATATATAGATATACATTTATATATAAAAGAATATACATATCAAAATTTTAAAATGTTTATTTATATATATATATATATATATATATATATATATATATATACACACACACACACACACAAATATATATATATTTTGTATCTATATAAAATAAATATATATAATTTTAAATATAAATATTTGTTTATCTACATATAAAACAAATATAAATAAAAAAAAAGATAATTTAAAAAAAGAAAAAAAAAAATATATATATATATATATATAACTGAAAATTAACTAATGGAAATTAATGGACTTTGTTTCTGAATTGTAGTTCAAAAGAATCATAAAAAAATCTGAATGAAATTCTGCACAGATTCAAGGCACCAGACGCAGCAAAGAACCCTCCTCCAGTCCTGCTCTGTGAACATAGAGCTGATGGCCAAACGGCTCCAGGTGTGTCTCCCTCTCCCATGAACTCTACTTTGTCTCAAACGGCGACGGCTGGTGAGATCCGACACCGACGTACCTCGACCTTGGAGTTCACCTCTAATCTCTTTGGCTACCATCCGTATTGTCCGTCTCTTGAATTTGTCATCAGTGCTCCTCTCGCGTCCCGGGAGGTTAACCGTCTGAATAATATCCTGAGCCGTCGTCAGGGGAACATGAAGCTGCCTGGCAACAGGCCAAAATGACACGATTGGCTGTTGCCTTGTTAAAACGCCAGCGTTGGTGGGATTGCCTCTGGACCGCTTCGTTTAACTTGCGGCCGCCTCAGAGTCAGCCAGCTGTGTGTGGACACTAGCAGTGAATGTGAGAGTGTGGGAACTAATACGCCATTATAAACCACAACAACCAGCTGAAATGAATAGCTGCCTTTGTGCAGGGACGTGATTCTGTTTGGAGTGGAGCAGCAGCATAAACGGGAGGATCAGGGTGGCTGATGAGAGGCATTAGGGGTCCAGGGGGGTTCTGGGAAAAAGTCTCCTCCATCCGATCCTCATGTCTACGAGCGGCTAATCTGCCTAGCACCAGGCAGTCAGAGTCCTTTACAGCCACATTGACACACGCGCCTGCACAGATAGACATCTACAGCCCCAGATGCATCGGAATTATTTATGAATCAACTATATAGAAAACATTTGTGTCGGGCAAGAAACTTGAATAGATACAGTATAAAATATATATTTTATAATACGCGATTAAAACTACCAATATTTTCAAATCGAAGCAAGTATGGTAGATATAATTTAGATCATTAATCTCCTAATAATTTTAATGAGTCGCCAACAACGACGCAGCTCATCGTGGGCCCACACACACACACGCACACACACACACACATCCATACAAAAGAGACACCTGCTCTCCCATGATGGCGAGCTCAATCATAACATTGTTAACCAGTCGATTCCCAGACAGCCACTGGGAGCGCTGGATAATTGGGGGGGGCTGCTGAGGAGGGTGCTGCAGCAGAATGGACCCGAGAGCCCCAGCGACAGCACGGGGGATGGGTGGGGGGGTGGGGGGGGATTATGCAATTGCAATGCAGTTTGTCTGGCCCTGGGGGTTGCAGATGAGAGAGAGAGAGAGAGAGAGAGAGAGAGAGAAAGAGAAAGAAAGAGAAAGAGCCAGACAGAGTGCTTCACAATAGACAGCAGCACCCTGGGAGTTCAGCCATAACAAACCCCCCACAGTGAGAGCTTTTCTCTGGACTCTTGACACAGAGACCCCCCCCTCCCCCCTCCCCAGACATATAGAGGACACCTCACTGCTGCAGCTTCATCACAAGGGTGGAGGAATGTGCCTAATCAACACAACAACAGCTCGCTGCGATGCGCCGCGGACCAAAGGCTTCCGACAGGCAACAAGCAGAGTTAAAGGGAAATGATCAAGTGTGAATATCTAAATGACTAATGCCCCCCCGCTGCCGCTGGTTTCAGACAGACACGGAACAGACGCCGCCTGCTGCCGTCTGGGTTGATCCAAAGTTAAGATGCGTTGGAAACAAAACGACACTCTGGACCACGTAACCGCCAGAAGATTAATGGGATCCAACATACCGCAATTTAAAATAAACAACCTCTTTGATAAAAAGTTGAATGCGTGTATTTAAAAGTTTATTTTCTTCTTTTTTTTTTTTTAAATGCAGAAATGATTGTGATAAATCATGAGGCTAATTTATCCTGTAGCCAACCTCATGCATATGAAATGATTTGTATTCATCCCAATGGGATAGACTAAGCCTAAGTCTTTACAACTCATGTTCATCAATTAGCCAATCAATAATAATTAATAAATGCTAATTTTGATAAATGCGTAACAAAGCAGTTATTGATTATTAGATGGACAAGTCAACGCTAAAATGTGAACAAATGGGAATATATCCTCTCGCATAGTAAACTGACCACGCCTGAGTTTTTGGACTTAATCAGGAAATTATAAATATTTTAAAATCAGTATCTTGAAAATTGTGCGTGTCGAACACAATTTCTTATACGAGACATTTCTTTCCTGCAGAGTAATTCTGAAATGCACAGCCGATTGACAGAGATACAGAGCAGAAGAAGATGTCTGCTCCACTCGAGGAGAATCCTACAACTCACTGAGGCGACCCGACAGCAAAGCCAAGGCCACTTATAGAAAGGAAGTTATGATGGAGATTAACAGACAACCGGAGGTACTCGTTTCAAGCTGTGGCAGCTGACTCTGAACATGCCAGTAGACTCCACACATGAGCCAGACCTTATTAAATTGCACCCACAAGGGAATAATGTAGTTTTAGAGTGTGAGTTTACCTGCAACGATCCCCAAACACACAGTTTCCCTTCTGAAAGAACTTGCAAGTCATAGCTGCGGGTTCGCTGTTGGTCAGATCGTGGGAATATCGACAGTGATCTCCTTCTTTGCATAGACCATGCATGAAATACCTGGAAATACAAAACAGGAAGTTGAGTAAATAAAACTTAAATTAAAAAATTAAATTGTTTTCCAAGTTTAAGTGTCAGGTACTTTATTTTAGTTTGTTGACTACCTAAATAGCCCTTTAAATAAATAAAAATGTTGATATTTCTTATATGTTTTACACAGTGAAAAACAGCCTGGGGTCAAATTGACCGATGCGTACAAGTTGTGTTCAGGACAGTGAAAACATATCATCACGTGAATTTGATGTTTTCCCAGTTGTCCCTAATAAATTAGGAAAAGTATTGAAATATGATGCAAAAAAAATTATGTTAATCATTTTCTTTAGAGACGTTAAACATTGAATGGGGTCAAATTGACCCAGTTGACCAAACCACCGTGTCGTCCATCCCTTTCATATCCGCAACGCATTCAAGCTCCACCAAACAATTGGACTCATAACGTTCTCTAATTCCTGGATGTGGCAGGTGATATTAATATGAAGGTATAAATGCATTTAAACTCACCAACCAGCTACGTCGACTTGTTTTAAAACTCAAATACTGACATAGCTGATCAACATTAATAATAGGTGGTGTATCACTCTCCTGTATGACAGTTGTTATGACATGTCCAACATTACAGGCTGGCATTGAACGCTCGCCGAGTTAACCGTTCTAAATGTGTCTCGCGAGCTGGCCGTTGAGCCATTGAGCGGCGGCTCTGCCCGGGGACCACAACAACACGGAGAGCACAACAACAACACGGAGAGCACAACAACATGGAAAACACAACAACACGGGAGCGCCGCGGCTAGCGAGCAGCAGCCTCGGATGACGCCGTTGTCAGTCGCCGTTTAACCGCTATTTTCGGATCGAACGACGGACGCTGTAGTCATCTTCGATATCGGAATAGTCCTTTTTCTTGTCTCACCTGCAGGTTACGTGTTTGGTCCAACCTACTGTTACTGGTGAAGCCGCCGTAGACGCTGCTGCTGCCTCCGCCATTGCTGTTTATGTTGAGGAGCTACAGCCGGATGTTCCGGAAAGCTCCGCTCCCGCTCGGCTTCTTTCGTATATGTACGGTTCGAGTCGGACTTTACCGAACACCGAGCGCCAGGTAGTGTCCACTAGGGGGCAGCAGTGTGCGACAACATCAGTATGTTGTTGTCTTATTACTGCAATATATTCGACTGTTGTTTGTCCCTGATTTGGAACATTTAAACACAATTTCAAAGACTTTCTCAACATAATTTGGTTAAAGTATTACTACAGTGACGATAACTGTGTCTTTATTAGTATAATATAGTGATGATAGCTGTCTGTATTAGTATTAGTAGAGTGATGATAACTATCTTTATTAGTATTAGTACAGTGATGATAACTACCTTTATTAGTATTAGTACAGTGATGATAACTATGTCTGTATTAGTATTAGTACAGTGATGATACCTATGTCTGTATTAGTACAGTGATGATAACTGTGTATGTATTAGTATTAGTACAGTGATGATTGTTGTGTCTTTATTAGTATTAATACAATTATCATCACCCTACTATTAAAGATAGTAATTATCGGCCACAGTCATCAGAAACTGACGTCACTTCACGTGACCATTTCTAGGAAAGGACGTCTCATTTCTCTTAAACATATTTCCTTGTTTCCTCTTTCCTCAACACGCAGCTGGGGTCCTTTTTAAAATGTTCTTTAAAAAAAAACCTGTGCCACTCAGAGGTTACCACTGCACTGAATGACACTGTGTCCTATGTACTTTTCATACCTTCCTAACATTTGAAAAGGGTAAACTAAATGACTACTCTACTCTGCCTGTTCCACCAGCAGAGACTGCCCTCTAGTGGCACATGTGGTTCACTACAAGCATCACAATCAACTGTTCCCTCCAGTCCCAGGCCATGTTGTTCCCTCCCCCTCTGGCCTGAGGCACAGCAACATAACCAAAACATAAATACAATATTCTTTTATTTTGTATATTTCTCAGAGCGTTAATATCGACGTATTTCCGGTCCACTGACGGCGTTTCCGGTTGGGTGAAATGCAGAGCTTTCGCTACATCCGGGTTTTTAAACGGGTTACCGAACCAACCGTCGCCGGGTGACGGTCAAGTTATATAGGTCAACGGGCTTCTGCTTTACGACAGTTTCGCGCAAAGTTCTCAAGTTACACTATGCGTGTGAGAGACAAAGATCGTCAATAGTAGACGTATCACTTAGATTTGTTTTTACTGCGGGAGATGAGGACGCCATTGAAATACTCTTTAACTACATTGAGTAGCCTACTTTTCACTTTAGTCGTTGTGATTGATGTTGTGTTTGATAAATGCATGAGGATGGAAAGCTTTTTGACTAAAATGTTCAAAGTATGGTATTTTTACATTACCATGGCACATAATACAGTTTCAAAGTTAACATGTTTGTTCTATATTGGGATTATTGTAATGTCAACATTATACATACAACTCAAAAAAGCATGTGCATCTCTGTCTGTGGGGTTAAACAGTGGAATATTTTAACTGATGAAATCAAGGATAGTAAAAATCTGTTGATATTTAAGAAAAAAAAAAAAGACGAGAAATACAAAGGCATCATCAATTAATGAAGCATCATAAGTAACAGTTAACAGTTAATGGGGACACGTTTTTTGTTGTTTTGATTATTGTTTTATGTAAATATGTATGTGTGGATTTATATGTGTGTGTGTGTGTGTGTGTGTAGATGTATATGGGTTTGTGAATGTGTATGTATGTGTATGTATATGTGTGTATATATATGTGTATGTGTATGTATGTTTGTCTGTGTGTATATACATATATATATATATGTATATATATATATATGTATATATATATATATATACTGTATATATGTATATGTACAGTATATGATTCTCTGAATTAAGTTTTCTCGTGAAATCATAGGTTAGGGCACTTATAAGCTTGATAGCTTCAGCCTTGACCCTTTCGGTTAGCCGCTTTCTTCTTTTGTTGTAATTTTTTTTTTATCTTGCTTTTTGTATATAACCGAAATAAATAAACTAAACTAAAAAAAAATAATAATAACATGACACTATGTTAAATATATGTGTATGAAAAGCAGAAAGATTGTTACTGGCTACCCTTAATGGCCCCATTATCAGACTTAATAGTACTATTGTAAACTTGACATCCTGAATGAAGGAACACTCGTAACTGCTTTGAATAGTTGTGTACTATGGAAGGACCATATTGGCCAGAGTATGTATATACTAAATAATACTATTATTCAATATTATCTCATATATTTATTGTATAAAATGTCCTCAGGAAATGTGTGTGTGATTGTGACGATCATATACTAGGAAATAATAACGGAGTGAGACCTCCTCCCTTTCGCAGCTGTGTTTGGTGTGGGGGAGAACTAGCAAAATCGGATTGGTGATGCGCGCGCAACACAGCGGCAGAATCAATCTCTCACGGTATCAATCCAGTAATTCCAGTTAAACTAACCGTTCTTAAATATGTCATTAAATTATTAATTTAATAAAACATTAGGATTTAAAATATTTCGTGATGGGAACTACAAATCAGTAGACCATTTCGTCAAAAATACAAAGCAGTCAGTGTATGTTTATGTTTTATAAAAGCCAAAACAAATATGCACGAATAATACAAATATACTGCATATTATTCTGAAACCATACATACAACATGGCATGCATAATTGTGCAAATTCCATCCAGCATCGAGGTCAACAAGGTGCATGAGGAAGTTGGGGGAGGGAGACACACATTTTACGTCATTTATTTCCGTTTTTATTTTCTAATTAAACGGCTGCTGATTCACGAGTGGGACCAGCTGAGATCAGAGCAGCTGTCTTCGCGACACCTCGTGAAGTGAACTCGGGCATGAATGAACCAGAAAGGCCACGAAGGAGGAGACAAGTTTCCCTTGCTCCCTGGACATGGGTGGTCCGTTCTCACCCGTCCCTCGCGGTTTCTGCACCCCCACCCTTTATAAACACACACAAAATACGGGAGGAGGAGGGTGAGGAGACATTTAAGTCAATTATACAAAACCCGCCCGCTCTCCGCAGCGCGCTCTCCTCCGCATGCGGCGCTCCGCAGTCGGCACCCGGGACACCGGCTCCAGTCTGTAGGCATGTCGGCCGGTGGCTCTGACGGGACGGCGGACCGGCAGCCAGGTATGAACCGAGGGGACCGCGGGCCGCGGGTGGACAACAACAAGGATTATCGCGTGCATTCCAGCGCGCGCTCGCGTTGCTCGAATTATCCGTGTTTTGTGTGTTTCGACTGGGCGAACTGAAGCGGCGGAGAACGCGTCAAGAAAGCGCCTCCGGGTTTACACTCGGCCATTCATGCAACTAATGGCGAGTTACTTTCTTTAAACCTTTAACTTTTAAATTCGCTTTAATTTTTTGACACTGAAGCCTCCAGTTAACGTCACGGTACGTCTGCAAGACGCGACTCTACCGGGCACCGCGTCGCCGCGCGGAGGAAGCGCGCAGCTTGGCCCAAAGTTACGGTGGCTCGTCTGCGACACCGCGGTGAGCGGAGCCGCCCTTTTGCAACCAGCTGGGCCGAAAATACCGCTTGGCAACCGGGGGAATGGCCGTGCCGCAACGGCCGGAGCCTTTTGGCCATTCATTATTCCGTACAACGTGCTCGTCTCCGATTGGACGCGCGACGCGGCACGGGAAACCTCTCGGGCGGCAAAACCATGGCGACAATTCCGCCCTGATATCAAGTTATATCTTTGTATTTATTGTCATCAAGCATATCCATCTCAATGTGCTTTTGCCACCTTTTATCTCATTTTATGGCCAAACTAGTTGCATTAGCCTCACCTTCCCTAAACTGTCCTTGGGGAGCTTGGCGGGTCACGTGGTTGCGCGAGGTTCCGTGTTGTCCTCCCTGCTCTCAGAAGTAGGTCAGTAGATCAGTGGAGCAGCGGAGGGGGGGAGGAGGGGGGGCTACACGGGGACTGACATCTTCTTCATTTGAATAAATACGGATTTAATACAATTCTAAAAAAGATATATATGAAGATATATTTGTGTCTTTATTACGGCAAAACATTTTTTGATGGCAAATATCTCGATCTCGAAACTAGTTTTTCGTTTTGCTGATGAAGTTAGCTTTTCATGCTGCAAATAAAACATCTTTGCCATTAAATTTAAACCGTTTTTATTTTGAGAGCAAAGCTTTTTGATTTGCAACAACACATTAATTAACAAATCAATTAATTTACTTACAAACGAGAAGTTTGCTCTCAAAACCTTTTTTGTTTGTTGGCGTAATAAAGACACAAATCTACCTTCATATGTTACTAACTGCATGTCAGGGTGCATAACCTCTGCTAATCTTGTTTATAACTGTCCCAGTCCGTGTTTATATCATCCAACACCGGCAACTCACGGCTGTCACAAACTGCATATCTGTTGGTGTCATGTACCGAGACATGAACTGCCCCAAAAAGCCTTTTGCATTGTATGTGCTGTGTATGTTTGAAAGAGATGGAGAAATATAGGTCGGGCATCCCTAAATGTCCAAGAACCCACTGTAACTTTAGGATTCAAGGCTTGTCGGGCTTTTACTGCATCCATTACAAATAATACTTCTAGTCCTGGAGGACTGAAGATTGAGCGACGACAGAGTGCAACTATATAAACATCTGAGGCAGATCACATCACACTATACTGGCTTAAATTGGAAATATATTCTACATAGTGCAGTAGTTTTGTAGTTATTTTGAGTATCTTCACAGTTATTTTGTTTGTCTAAAATATGTGTAGTCTAGTGTCTCATTGTAGTTATTTTGAGTATCTTTGTTGTAATTTTGGGATCTTTATGGATCGTTTTGCATGTTTTTGTAGTGTCTTTTGTAGTTTTAGTGTCATTTTAGCGATTTTGAGTACAGTCCATCGTCTTTGCGGTCGCTTTGCATGCATTTGTTATTTGTGTCTCTTGTAGTCATTTTATGTTTTATTGCAGTGAAGTCTAATGATAATAATATTGAGCTTCCACCTGCTGTGCCCATAATGTTTAGCTTGGTGACTGGATGTTCCTTACAAATGTACATGTTGGGAGTCATAGTCTATTACTACTGCCTAACAGTCTTATCATTGCCATGGAAAAAAGGGAAAAACATCAAAAGCTACCGTGTAGTAGCAGTCTTCGAGGTGTGTGTGTGTGTGGTTTTCCATGTTGGTCATCTGGTCTTCTGGTGTGGGCTCAGTAAATTGTGTTAATATACACATTCTTTCTTTATTTCAAAAGTAGAAGTAACAATTAATGTTCTGAATAATGTTGCTCAAGGCATTTGCGTTTGACAAAAAAAAACCTGAATTGGCCTCAGTGTGTTTTGGTTAATTATTTGTATTTTCTCTGAGCAACAAACCCAACGCGCCCCAGTGGCGGAGCGCGTTGTGTTCGCTGGTGGTGAATTATTAACGGTGTCCCCGACGCTCAGTCCCCTCACGTCTCGCCGTCGCTTGTTTCCGTGCATCAGATCTCGCAGCAGAGGAGGAGAGCCCGAGCCAAGCGGGCTCCTCGCTGCCGGCTGGAGAGTTGCCACGGAAACGGAAGGGCGATGTGGAGGAGAGGTCAGGCCCCCATGTACAGTAAGAGGAGTGATGTAATATATGAAAACACACTGTACCGTATGCATGCATTCAATAACGTGAATAAATATGATGTCCCGTCTGACAGGCACAGCGTCGACCTCCAGCTGGATGACGACTTCAGCGGGTACGCGCTTTACTTCCTGCTTTTTGTTCACACACTTGTCTTATGAGGGATTACTAGGAAATAATAATGTTTTTTTATATCCTATTCACGTGTAGATCTGATGAAGACGATCAGCATGTCAAAATAAAATGCTTCAGGTAATTCTATTTTTTTTTTTACATCTAGTTATTGTGCCGTCTGTCTTAAAGCCTTTTGCTGCGTTTGATTGGTCTCATTTACTGTGTCATGTGACGAGGTTTAAAACAAACAAACAACTATCATGACTTTCCTAATAATAAAACATTTTTTTATTCTTTAAAAAAGAATTCTTAGAAAATATGTAATAGATTTAATTCATATAGTGCTTTTTAATGTTGCATTGATGCACCGTAGACACGGCTACGGGGAGCCATTCAGGGTTAACTGCCTTGCTCAAAGACGTATCGACTAGGGCGGGGATTGAACCGGCAACCCCCTGACCACTGAGCCACAGTCACCCCAGTACCCCACCCACCCCAGAGTAAGTACAGTGGGTGTAACCGTCTGTCTGCGCCTGCAGGGAGCCTCACCGGCAGATCGAGAAGCGGCGGCGGGATAAGATGAACAACCTCATCGACGAGCTGGCCGCCATGATCCCCGCCTGCCTGCCCATGGCGCGCAAACTGGACAAACTCACCGTCCTGAGGAAGGCCGTGCAACACCTGAAAGCCATGAGAGGTAACTCTCAACCCACCCCAGTAGTAATATATACATATATACACATTTGTGCATAGGTATGCACGTACAAAAGTGTCTAAATATTACGACTGTAAGAGCCAAATGCATGATTTCATTTGTTATAATAATTAAGTTTAATAAGGTAACTGAAGATGAATCTTTCATTATGATTTGGAAAAATGTTTAGGTCAACATATATAATTTAGTATTGTATTTAAAAGCTGAATAATTTGTCAGAATGTAAGCTTCCAATCAGATGACGTCATGTCAGTAGAACAGCTGCGTGTCGGACTGTCAGCGTTGTTGGAAGCGACATCGTTTTCTGACCGTGTGAACATGCAACTCTACGTTTTTTAGTAAACATCATTTTGTATGAAGAACTACTCGTCTCACTCGCATGTCAATTAATAGCTTTTAAGACTGATCTAAAAATCGTGGTACAGAAGTCCCAGATCTATCCGCAGTGCCACGACAACGCCTCACCCCGACTGTAAAAACAAAACGTCCGTAACGTCTCTTTGGATCCATCCAACAGTTTTTTCTTTCCTCCCCTCTTGGTTCTCAGCCGGGACGAGCAGCGCCTTCACCAACGCCGCCCACAAGCCTTCGTTCCTGCCTCACGACGACCTCCGGCACCTCCTGCTCCGGGCGGCTACTCGCGTACGGCCCTCGGTCCGCTCCGTGCGCCCGTCACCTCCGCCCGTCGGTGCGTTGACGTGTTTCTCCTCCTCTCCCAGGCGGCGGACGGCTTCCTGCTGATCGTGAGCTGCGACCGGGCGAAGGTCCTCTTTATCTCCGAGTCGGTCTCCAAGATCCTCAACTTCAACCGGGTCCGTTGCACTTCTACATCACTGGTGTTCCTGTAAGAAGGCATCCTGCTGGTGCAGCTGGCTGGGATGCAAAATGTGTTCCCAAATTGGACCTTTTTTGTATTTGAATGTAAATTTGCAGGAATTTTTTACTCGTATTATTAGACTTTCGTTAAACGTAATAAACAAGGCCAAATCTTGTTTTTTGGCGGGGGGCAACAATTTCTGCGCTTTATACACTACACTCCAAAAGTTTGGGGTCAACCAGACAATTTCGAGCTTTCCATGAAAACTCAAAATTAATATAAAATATAATCAAGACATGGACACGCTGAGAAATAATGTTTTTTTTTTTTTTAATTTTAAATATTAATTTAGTTCTTCAAACTTGTGGCTCAAAGGAAGGCCAGTTTTAGAGCTTCTCTCACCAGCATAACTGTTTTTAGCTGCACTCACATAAAAAGCGTTTAAGAGCGCTTTTTCTACCCCTCTGCTAGTCTTCCAAGGCAATAACACAATGTACCACTAGAACATGGAGATGAGCCTCTACACACCTCTGTAGAGACTTCATTAACAACAGAGAATAGTCATTTACCCTGTTAACTATGAGTGTATTTATTAATAATGTAATGTTATCTTCATTGACAAATGAGTGTGCTTTTCTTTGAAAAAATATGGAAATACTAAGTTGACCCAAGCTTTTGAACGGTAGTGTTCATCCCGGCGTGGGGTAGCCAGACACGACAACCACACCTGCTCCACATTCCTAAACCACATTTTCTAGCTTTGCCTGCAGGCCAGCAGGAGGTTAAAATGCAAAGAAAGGCGCCCAGAGTAACCCGACACCGTGTGGGCGGCAGCGCGGGGATGTCGCTGGGCTTCCCAGTAGACATGGACTGGATACTGGCTGCAGCAACTCTCTAAGATCTATGCAGATGCAATGAGATTAGGCAACTGGTTGTTGGACTGTTGGCAAAGGGAAGAACTGCCCCTCCAGGAATGTAATGTTGCCCCTGGTATCACGAGAGGGGCTACAAATGCCCCAGAATTATGATAATTTAATAGCGTTTTGTTTTTGTTCTTTGTTGTGTGTGTGTCCTATCTGTATTGCCTGAACTAGTTGGGTATGCAACATAAATCAATACATATCATTTTGAATTATAAAAAAATAAGGAATAAGTTATTGTTAATAGTTGTTTAAAAAAGATAATGACGAAATAGCCACAAAAAAATAAGAATTAAATGTAATAGGATTTTTGTCCAAAAAAATCTAAAACGCATTAAATTTGTAGACTACTGCCCAATAGTCTTATTACTGCCTAATAGTCTTGCCTAATAGTCTTATTACTGCCTAATAGTCTTATTACTGCCTAATAGTCTTATTATTGCCTAAGTCTTATTGCCTAATAGTCTTATTGCCTAATAGTCTTATTGCCTAATAGTCTTTTTGCCTAATAGTCTTATTATTGTGATGACAGTTGCTCGTATTCTGTAAGCCTGAATAAGTGTATTTATTATTTTTGAACAAAAGTTTAATGTTAGTTCACGTATCAAAAGTTTCAAAAGGTGCCCACAATTTATTTTGAAATGCCCCATGCCATAATAAATATGTACCTGTGTCCCCTGGACTATTGGGGAAGATAACTAGTAGTTGTCATTGTGCGTTCACAGATCGAGCTGACTGGGCAGAGCTTGTTCGACTTCCTCCACCCCAAAGACATCAGTAAGGTGAAGGAGCAGCTGTCGTCCTCCGAGTCGCCTCGCCAGCGCCTCATCGACGCCGCCAGTAAGTCCGCCTCCAGAGGGTCGGACGTCGACTCCAGAAAGCCGCCGACGTTAACGTCCGGTTGTCGTCTCTCTGCGTGCAGCTGGGGTCCAGGTGCAGGTGGAGGCCCCCGGCCGGCCGCCCCACCTGTCCACCGGGGCCCGCCGCTCCTTCTTCTGCCGCATGAAGCACAGCCGGCTGGCGGGGAAGACGGAGGACAAACACGCGCTGCCCTGCAGCCTCAAGAAGAAAGGTGGAGACATTTAATAATAATAACTTTGTAATAATAACTCTCTTTATATAGCTTCTTTAAAAACAGAGTTTACAAAGTGCTCTACAGAGGATTGAGGCAACACAAATGGAATAAGATTAAAAAACAACAGAAAAATTAAATTAGGGGAACCGAAGAACTGCGTAAAAAGACGACATCACTTAAAAAGCTGTTCTATAAAAATGGGTTTTAAGAAGTGATTTAAAAGAAATTACTGATTAAGTGTGTGTGTGTGTGGGTCCTACAATTTCTATAGAAGGAATAAACCAAAAAGACTCTTATCCCTGCAACTGCTTATTTGTCATTAAATACTGACGCTTGTTTACCACTTCAGTCTTGATTTTATGTGACAATAGCAGTTTCTTGTTAAAATAATAAATGAACCCGTATACAGTAACTTTTACTAAAGAATGTGAATGATACATTTTGTTTGCCCCCAAACTCGCGTCCTTCACAGGGAGTCGGTCAGAGTTGCAACACAGAATAATAAAGACATGGTCCAAACGTCACCGAGCTGTGACGTGTGGCGCCACCCAGTGGCCCACATCAGCAACGGCACTCGACAAATGCAACTATTTACTCCTCCGGCGTTTATTTGAAACCACATTGCCTAATTATCCAGGAACATTCTAGTGTTAAAAAAAGAACAACTTATGAAATATGTGTGACCCATTGTTAAAGATGTCCATCTTTTGGATTATAATGAATGGGCTTGAGCTGATTGAGGCGGTAAAATAATAGTATTAACGCATTATTGACAGGATTTGTTTACCATGAAGGGAAGAAAAGTAACTACAGTCTTATTTTGTTAGAATAACACTATAATGGACCCCAAATGGCCCCAAGATAACCGATACACACTTACTTACAAAAGAGAGATTATTTTTATTTCTTGATTGCAATTTTTCTAAAATAAAATTGTATCTTTATATTTAAAAGTATCACACACTGGGTTGTTTGTGCCCCTCAGACGCCTACAGGTACTGTACCCTCCACTGCACCGGGTACATGCGGAGCTGGCCGAGCAGCCAGCTGGAGGCGGAGGTGGAGGAGGAGGAGGCGGAGGTGGAGACGGACGAGGAGAAGGAAACCTCGAGTCTGACCTGCCTGGTGACGATGTGCCGCCTCCTCGTCCACGTGCCCCACCTGCCTTCCAAAGACCTCAACGTAAAGGCGCCCGAGTTCGTCACCCGCTGTGCCATCGACGGAAAGTTCACCTTCGTAGAACAACAGTGAGTCTCTTGTCCTCTCTCCGATCTGAGACCGCCTCCCATCAGCACCGATCCATTTCTTTCTGTCCTTCCTGGAGAGGGATCCTCCTCTGTTCTCTCCTGAAGGGTTCTTCACTTTCTTTTCCAATTTATGGGAGTTTCTTTTTTAAATAGCAACGCTACTTTAAGGGAATGGGTGGATCTGATATTGGGTGTTAAGTCCCTCCTTAATATGATTGGGAAAAACCACCAAGAATGCACATATGACACACACACACTTATTAATAATGTTTGTTATTTCTTTTAATCTTTTTTATTACTTTTAATGGTAGTTATTTATTATTTTAATCGTGTGTATTACTTACTTTTAATAGTATATATTACTTAATTTTTATGATTTTTATTACTTTTAATAGTATGTATTACTTACTTTTAATAGTATGTATTACTTACTTTTAATAGTATGTATTACTTTTAATGCTATTTAATTACTTTTATTTGTTTTTATTCCTTACTTTTAATAGTATGTATTACATACTTGTAATGTTTTTTATTACTTTTAATAGTTTTTATTAATTAATTGTAATAGTGGATTACTCTTAATGGTTTTTATTTTTAATTGTTTTTATTTAATTTTAAAAGTGTGTATTTACTTTTAGTAGTTTTAATAAATTTGAATAGAATGTATTTCTTAATTCTAATGTACTGTAGCTTTGCGTTGTGTAAATGTATTCTGTACTTTAGCATAACAAACATAAAACATAACAGTTATTGTTGTGTTTATGTTAGTTATGCTCCGTCAGTCACTGAACCCTTGTCTCCCCCAGAGCCACGACGGTCATCGGCTATTTGCCGCAGGAAGTTCTCGGCACGTCGTGTTACGAGTACTTCCACCAGGACGACCTGCGGCACCTCGCCGAGAAACACAGGCTAGGTGAAGGAAGCAGAACTGATTTCAACCGAGAACTTAATGAGACGAGTGAACACTACCGTTCAAAAGTTTAGGGTCTCTTAGAAATGTCCTTATTTTTCAAAGCTCTTTTTTTTTAAATGAAGATAACATTAAATTAATCATAAACACTCTCTACATAGTTAATGTGGTAAATGACTATTCTCTGTGTTTAATGAAGTCTCTACATAGTGTGTAGAGGCCCATCTCCATGTTCTAGTGGTACATTGTGTTATCGCCTTAGAAGACTAGCGGAGGGGGAGAAAACCCATAAATCCTTTTTATGTGAGGGCAGCTGAAAACAGTTATGCTGCTAAGAGAAGCTATAACACTGGCCTTCCTTTGAGCGACAAGTTTGACGAACAACATTAATATTTCGAATATAAATCATAATTTCTAACCGTGTCAATGTCTTGACTATTTTCTATTCATTTGATACGTAAGTGTGTTTTAATGGGAAACAACATTTTCTGAGTGTGTACCCCAAAAACAGGATTTTTTTGTTGTAGCTCAATGAATTGACCCTCCTTTATTATTTCCTGTTGTAACACTCGTGTCAAATCTCTTCGCAGTTCTTCGCAGCAAAGAGAAGATCGAGACGCAGTGCTACAAGTTCAAAACGAAGTACGGCTCCTACGTCTCCCTCCAGAGTCAGTGGTGCAGCTTCACCAACCCCTGGACCAAAGAGGTGGAGTTCATCGTCTCCTCCAACAGGGTCGTCTCGTAAGTACCGGCAACGTCGCAATGGGAGAGAAAGTGTGATCGCTAACTCCTCCTCAGCTTTGTGTGGCGATGACATCATATGCTGACTGCTCATCGTGTCCCTGTAGCTCAGCTTTTACAATCCAGGGTATGTAAGGTTTTGACTGCAGCATAAACACTCTTTTCACCAGCAGGGGGCCTGGTCACACTAAGGACGAGGAGGCAGACGGCTCAGAGGCTCTCCAGGGTGAGAAATGCATTCTGCGTATTCACATAAGCTTTCATCTTGTATTGGTGAGATATTTTCTTTCCTTATCTTTTAACTTAACGGTTGATCGTCTGTCTTATTCCTCCAGAGGACACGAAGCAGTTACCCATAATTCCCGGACTTTCCAGAGGTGTGGGCACGATGATCTACGCGGGCAGCATAGGGACCCAGATCGCGAATGAGCTCATCGATTCCTACAGGTGCATTGTGGGAATATATGTATGAGATGGGGGAGGGGGCAACAACAACAACAACAACAACAACATTGACATGAGTAAATGCAGTGGTGATGCGGTACATCAAATAAGAATAGGATAAACACTACGGATTACATTGTTTTGGGGTCACTTAGAAATGTCCTTATCTTAAAGTAAAGCTCTGTTTTTTTTTTATGAAGATAACATTAAATGAATCATAAACATTCTCTCTTCATAGTTAATATGTAAATGACTATTCTCTGGTGTTAATGAAGTCTCTCTAGAGGTGTGTAGAGGCCCGTCTCCATGTTCTAGTGGTACATTGTGTTATCGCCTTAGAAGACTAGCAGAGGGGTAGAAAACCCTTTAAATACTTTTATGTGAGCGCAGCTGAAAACAGTTATGCTGGTGAGAAGCTATAAAACTGGCCTTCCTTTGAGCCACAAAAACAACATTAATATTTACAATGAAAATCATAATTTATAACCTTGTCAATATCTTGACTATATTTTATATTCATCTGATAAATAAAAGTGAGTTTCATGGAAAACACACTCGTCTGTGACCCCAAACTTTTGAGCGGTAGTGTAAATAAGGTGATTTTGACCCCCCCCCCCTCTCTAATCTCCTCACAGGATGAACTCCTCCTCGTCCAGCGGAGCTTCCAGTCCCTTCGGCCCGACGCAGGAGAAATGCCCACAGATTTCCCCGCAAACCAGCAACAGTGTGAGTGTTACCAAGACAACGTTAATCTGGGAGGCAGATTCCACGAGTTCCACTGGAATATTGAGACTTTGAACTGCGACCTCTTTACACCTCAGAGGCATGTCTGGCATGTTCTTGTCTTAATGTCATTTTAAGTGGCGTAAGGCCGTCGGACTCAAATGCACAACAATGGAATTAGTACGGATGTATATTTTTGACACGTCTCTTTACGAAAATGTTGCGTTTTAGTTGTATGCAAATCCGAGCTCCATGCAAATGAATGTCGACATTCAAATGTTTGACACACTCCAATTTGCAGAAGAGGCAGCGGTTACTTCCACGTCTTGTTATCCCGTGTTTAATTACCCGCTGCGGGGGAGGACGGTGCGACGCGAGGCCCGGTGCGGCGTGTTGACGTCCCGCGGTTTGTTGCAGGTGTCCAGCAGGGAGGAGGCGGCGGGAAGCTCCTCCCAGTCGGACTCCAGGAGAGCGGCGGGCGCCGGCAGTGCGACTTCTGAAAGTTCAGGTGCCGTCATAAATAATCAGGAATCCAAACCGGACCAGTTCCTCTTTACACGCAGTTCACTTTTATAGCTTCTCGCAGCAGCGTAACTGTTTTCAGCTGCGCTCACATAAATGAAGTGTTTTCTACCCTTCTGCTAGTCTTCTAAGGCGATAACACAATGTACCATTAGAACATGGAGATGGGCCTCCACACACACCTGTAGAGACTTCATTAAATACCAGAGAATAGTCATCTACACATTCACTATGTAGAGAGTGTTTATGATTCATTTAATGTTATCTTCATTGAAATATTAGGACATTTTAAAGTGAACCCAAACTTTTCAATGCCAACTAGAAGAAGAAATGTGTTCCCCTGAAGGCTTCAAAAGGGCCTTTAGACCTTTTATATTGACATTTAACCTCCTGGGGGGGGGGGTCCAAGATGTTGCATGAAATTTAAACAATCCTTCATAATTTGTTGTTTCGATCCTACGATGGGTTTATGTAAAACGGTATCCCACAACGTGCCGTGCAGTCCCCCCCCCCCCCCTAAACTTCCCTTCCCCCTGCCCCAGGCGAGCAGACCCAGCTGGACCTGGACAGCATGGTGGTGCCGGGCCTGAGCAGCTTCAGCAGCGACGAGGCGGCCATGGCGGTCATCATGAGCTTACTGGAGACGGACGTGAACATGGGTCAGACCGGGGACTTTGAGGGCTTGCACTGGCCTTTCTAGGGTGGGGGGGGCACAGACTTTGAGACGCCTCCCCCTCCGGTGGCCGACTGAGCCGGGCTTTGCGCAAATGATATCCACCGGACTCGTAGACCAAGAGTGAGAGAACCCGACGAGAGTCGAGAGGAATTATTGTTCCTGTGATTACCTCCCCCCCCCCCCCCGACTCCTGCCATGTGCAGTGCTGCTAGAGAAACTCCTCAAAACCTTTTGACATCTGCCAAACCCAGTTTTTTTTTTTATGCTGATGTTATTGTTAATATTTTTTTTACAAGTCACGCGTTTAACTTTTCTTTTGTTTCCAGTAAGAAAAATGACTGTCTACCTTTTTTCTTTTTTTTTTTTTTTCTTCCGTCTGGAGAATTAAAAACTCATGAAATATGCAAATATTCGTGAGGCATTGTACCGCCACCACCACCAGGGGGCCAGTGAGCTCTGACGGCTCGCACAACCAAAACAAACCACATTAACCGTTTATTTTTCAAATTCAAATGTCTGCGTTTTAAAAAATTCATAAGAAAGCACGTCTGATTTTTGTCGGCACACAATTTTACCAGCTAGTTTTAAATTGCTAACGGCTATAATAAGTGCTAACGCTATCACAATTGCCTATGGAAATGTGCTTTTAAGGAAACATCTTTATCTTTTATGTGTTTTCTTAATGAAATTAATACTTGAATATTGACTCCTGTTTACAGTTTGTGGTCCCAGGATAAGTTGTCGTGGAAATAAGCTCTGCATCACAACGCGGCGGTTCAAAGTGACGGACCCGGGGCGCCAAAGCAGGGAGGACGGGTCAGAAAGATGAAATAAAGGAACAACACAGTTCCCGTGAAGTCGGGTAGGCCTCGATTCACTTTGCAATGTGCAATGAATACAAAAGCAACAGCAGCATCGTGAGGGGGAGGGGCTTAACGAAGGTCAATTGATCTTGTGACGTTCCTCGGAAAATGATGAAACTGAACATTACAGCTTTAGTGTGTAAGTTGAACTCGGATGTAACCTTCACTGAAAAGTATTTTTTTAATACGCACGCTGCTCGTCTACGACGGCCCTGCTCACTAAAACTCAACCATTAATCCTCCTCCTCCTCCACCTCCTCCTCCTCCTCCTCGGCGGGGTGTGAGCCGCCTCACGGCTCAGAAGCCGAAGTATTCCAGTTGTCAGGGAAACGCTCCTGATGCGGTCCACCTGCGTCTGAATGTCTCATCACCGCTACAGCTTCTTAGAATGAACATATATCTACTAACGGATATTCTGGATCAAATCAGTTGTTGGTTGTCTTTTATTATTGTTTGTTTTTCACATCTGTTGTACATCAGAAAGTGTGAACTTCATCACCAGCCTTAACAAAATAAAAATAAAAGGCCAATAAGACGGCCGACCGGCGTGTTGGTGGTCGTGGCCTCGATGGAGAATGATCACATTATCTAACTATATATATATATATATATATATATATATATATATATATATATATATATATATATATATCTCTATCTTCAGTAAACGCCAGTCATCGGGGGCGTCTCACTCTAACCTCCGGTGTCGGGCCTCTCCACGGTGCTGTACTCTCTGGGTCGATCGCTGTTCCTCTAAGCTTGAAGGTGATGTGATTGTGTTGCCTTGAGCCCATGTTGTTGTTGTTGTTGTTGTTGTTGACATTGTGTGCGCTCTCTTTGGAGTAAAAGCCAAACTGTTGGACACTATTTGCCGCCATCGAAGCCGTCCGTCTCTTCAGCACATGAACACGTCCTGCTATGAAAAGACCAGCGCTCTCATATTTGTATGTATCTGCTGTATCGAGGTCTTTCAGAAATAAATAATCCAAGTTCTATTTACTCTTCACCGCGGTTGACTTTGTTCCCTGTGGACACGCCTCCTGGGCATAACGCCTCGTCATATAAAGTTTTTCCTGGGTCAACGATGCTGAGGTGAAACGGACAAACGAAGAGCATGAATCATTTATTTAAAATATGTATTGAACGGTTGTTGCACAAAACATTCAAATGAAACGTAAAGAAAGTAAGAATCAGTCACGACTTGTATATGAAATGTTAAATACCATCAAGTCTTATTTTTAAGAAACATGGCTGTTCATTCATATTGGTATCACATGTTAAAATGTTTATTTAGATGTATTAATGTATCTTTATTTACACATCTGATAATGCTGATTTTGAAGGAATGAAAAATTATAGAAAGGTTGGCCTTAGCAATCAAGATTATCGAAATGTAGTAGATGACTTTTTGATTTTTAGACTAATATCTGACTTTATTGCGATATTGTACTTTAAAAAAAATCAGGTTTGGAATCCATTTATTCAGTCATCTAAAGTCATCAAATAACTTGTGTGTGTGTGTGTGTGTTTGTGTGTGTGTTAAATTTCAGCTCAGGGTATAAAGTTTACAACACAAAATATATGGAGAATATAACCTTGAGCCATAATTCTCTGGGTTTGTCTTTGAAATCCTTTTTGTATTCGTCATCGCCCTCTAAATATAACGATGGCTTTAAATGCAACTGTCAAACAAAGTTAGAACATGAAAGCACACAAGGAAATGTAAACGGGGTAGATAACTGTCTTAATTAACCGTCTGCCCCGTCTTCCCCAGGCAGCACATCTGTCTCGCCTTGGAGAGGTAGAAGAGGGGCCCGATGAAGACGCCGAACACCGGGGTCAGGAACGTTAACTCGAAAATAATACAGAACACGTCATCGAAAGCAATATTCTGAAAGTAGAAGACCATGGGCACGAACACCATGATGGGGAGGTAGGCCACCACGGCCAGCAGCACCACCAGCAGCACGCTGTCCAGCGCCCGCCGCTTGAGGGGCGACCCGGCGCCGGGCTGCAGGGCCGGGCTCGGCTTCTGCAGGGACCAGACCACCGCCCCGAGGCAGAGGAGCATGAGGCAGAAGAGGAAGACGATGATGATGGAAACGACCTGCATAATGGCAACCACGTTCCTCACTAAACCTGTAACACAAATACAACTAAGGTAAATATTATATATGTATACACATTTACAAGTAAAAGATAATTAAGGGGGTGCTGAGGTTGCTTTTCTTTTTGTTGTTCTCTGTTTTTAGTTTTTAGTTTTTTTGGGGTATGTATGTTTGTGTGTATGGGTACATATGTATATATATATATATATATATATATATATATATTTGTTTGTCGGACATTTTTGTAGTTTTATGTTTATATGTCTAAACGAATACAAAATGTAAGTGGTATTAAAATGTCAATTTACAACATTAAATTCCACTTTGGATGGCTTTGATCTTATTAATCGGTGTTTTTTTTCTTTCTAAATCAACATTATCCTGAAACATGACGTCAGGACAGAGTTCCACCCCCGACCCGTACCTGTGGCGAGGCAGAAGCAGCAGGTGAAGACCCACACCACGGCGGAGACGGCCATGCGGTACTCCCACCTCCTCACCCTCAGGTACAGCACCGGCCGCACCACGGCCAGGCAGCGCTCCGCACACATGCAGGCCAGCAGCAGGGGGCAGCCCACCAGGTTGAACATGCTGAACACCTCGCTGGTCAGGTCCAGAGGATGCTTCGGCGTAGCTACCCAGAGAGCGTCTGGAAGGAGGATGACAGTTTAATGAGCGTGTGGCCAAAGGGTCTCTTAAAAAACATTTAGGATGGGGCGAGCAAGATCATTTGACTTACTTAAAGAACTATTTCTAATTAAACAAGTAGAACAAGTAGATTTCCACATGGAAACAACGTACAAGGACGTGCGACCCTACGGCGCTCAGTGACGCGAGCCTGCGGGTGTCTCTGTATTTGCTTGTCAAATCCCCGTCGCTAGCGAGCTGACCGCATGTAAAGTCCTCGCTAGCTGTGGACACGCTACGCTAACCAGGCTGGCCGACTGGACAACCATTTATTCAACAGACATTTTCTACCAGACTTCTTATTCACAACTGACCTGTGTCCTCTAGTGAGGTTTATGCTTTGTGGGTCAGAGATCTACACTAGCGTTCAAAAGTTTGTGGCACTTAGTAATGTCCTTGTTTTTCAAGGTAAAGCTCTGTTTCTTTCAATGAAGATGACATTAAATGAATCATAAACACTCTCTACATAGTTAATGTGGTAAATGACTATTCTCTGGTGTTTGATGAAGTCTCTACATAGTGTGTAGAGGCCCATCTCTGTTATCGCCTTAGAAGACTAGCGGGGGGGTAAAAAAACCTTGAAAACCCTTTTTATGTGAGCGCAGCTGAAAACAGTTATGCTACTGAGAGAAGCTATAAAACTGGCCTTCCTTTGAGCCACAAGAAGAACAACATTAATATTTACAATAAAAATCATTATTTCTAACCTCGTCAATGTTTTGAATATATCACAATATTGTCTGGGTGACCCAGAACTTTTGACCAGTAGTGTATACAGGTGGATGAACAGTAGTGTATACAGGTGGATGAACAGTAGTGTATACAGGTGGATGAACAGTAGTGTATACAGGTGGATGAACAGTAGTGTATACAGGTGGATGGTCCAACACACACTAGAATATGATAACCTCTATCTCACTGGTTCTCCATTCACTCAATGGTCATCGCTGACATGATCAAAGGCGCTCATTGGCAACTCAGGAAGATATCAGCAAATCACTGAAATAATGGATTCCAACCCCCTAAAAATAAATCTTATCCGTGGCCATCACCTGTTTGAGTTCTGACGTGTCTTTTCAGGGGGTGAATCATGTTGATGGGCATCTCAGACAGATAGATGAGATCCATCACGACCAGATTCAAACCTAGAACCTGGAAGACAACGGTTTGGGTACGATACGCAGTCCAACAGGAGAGTTGTCTCTACGTCACATCGGTACATATCCGCTCTACCTGGGAGGCCGACAGCGATTTCCTTTCCCTCAGAAACAGCCAGAGCAGAGCCACGTTGGCCACGCCCCCTGTGATCAGGATGAAGGAGTCCATGGCGAGCCACATGGCGTCCCACCGGTCTTCTCCACACTGACCGGGGATTTCTGTGGTATTGGCCTTTGAATCTGACATGTTGGCAATCTCTGAGACAGGGGTCACCTAAAGGAATCCTCAAGGTCAAAAGAGATACAATAATGTCATGAACACAATAACATGTTATATATTATTATGTCATGAACACAATAACATGTTATATATATATAATGTCATGAACACAATAACATGTTATATATATATATAATGTCATGAACACAATAACATGTTATATATATTATAATGTTATGAACACAATAACATTTATTATATATTATAATATTATATATTATAATATTATGAACACAATAACATATATTATAATGTTATGAACACAATAATATATATTATAATGTTATGAACACAATATGATATATTATAATGTTATGAACACAATAACATATTTTATATATTATAATGTTATGAACACAATAACATATATTATAATGTTATGAACACAATATGATATATTATAATGTTATGAACACACTATTATATATATATATTATATTATAATGTTATGAACACACTATTATATATATATATATATATATATATATATATATATATATTATAATGTTATGAACACAATGACATATATTATAATGTTATGAACACAATAATATATATGATGGATGGATAAACACAATAATATATATTATAATGTTATGAACACAATAACATATATTATATATTATAATGTTATGAAAACAATAATATATATTATATATTATAATGTTATGAACACAATAATATATATTATAATGTTATGTACCTTACTTAAAATGTAATTAGGCTAAAATTACCCTTCAAGTTGATCGCGTTTATGTATCTAAGAAAAAGAAACATACATTTAAAAGTATTTAAACTCCACAAAGCCTGAACTCCATTCTCATGTAACTCAATGTAGATACATCTGTACAGGACAGAGCATCTCAAACATCTTCAAGAATGAATGAAAGTTAAATATCTAAATATAACATGTCAATCAACGAAATCAAAGCTCAGCGACACACGTTTACCTCTTCGCTGCTCCTCTTCCTCCTCCTGATGAGCAGGTGTTTGTGTTCCTGCAAACAGCGACGCATGTGTTTGCAGCGCAGCTCATTTTACATGCATTGTGTTTACTGACGGATTTTACTGGACGTGACCGATGCTTGTGGTCACGTCCGTCGCCATGGAGACGCGTCTCATTGTCAACGTAGCATCGGTTTTATTAATCAAGTCAGCGGTTCAGTCAAGTACTGCTTTGGAAATAGAGATTGATTGTGCATGTTTTGGCGAATTTGGAATTTCTGCAGCCCTGATTTCAGAAGAAAATGTTTTAAAGCTACCAAAACGTTGTGTTGTTGAACCGTGAGACCCAGACTTCAGACACACCCTCCTCTTCGTCAACAACATGTTCATGTCCGTTTCTCTCTCGTATCGGAGTCTCCTCAGTTCAATCGGAACGAATTACGTCCATCTACTCCTGAAAATCCGGACTGTCCCTTTCTTCCTTCATCTATGTCCCTCTTTTCTCTCTTCCTTCATCTATGTCCCTCTTTTCTCTCTTCCTTTATGTCCCTCTTTTCTCTCTTCCTTCACTCTTTTCTCTCTTACTTCATCTATGTCCCTCTTTTCTCTCTTCCTTCATTTGTATCCCTCTTTTCTCTCTTCCTTCACTTATGTCCCTCTTTTCTTTCTTCCTTTATCCATGTCCTTCTTTTCTCTCTTTTTTCATTTATATCCCTCTTTTCTCACTTCCTTTATCCATATCCCTCTTTTATCTCTTCCTTTATGTCCCTCTTTTATCTCTTCCTTTATGTCCCTCTTTTATCTCTTCCTTTATGTCCCTCTTTTATCTCTTCCTTTATGTCCCTCTTTTCTCTCTTCCTTTATGTCCCTCTTTTTTTCCTCTCTGCTGTCAGAACATCCCATATTGAAAACACATGCCGAACCATGAACTGTTCAACTACACAAAAGTCTCTTTATTCAGCTTAATGGCAGTATTATTATTATTATTAATATTATTATTATAATACAACAATTAGTTGACAGTAAAGGTTTAAAATTCCCCCTTCAAAAAGTGTAAAGTGCAGATGTGTTAGTGTCTACTGGAGTATCCTATCATAAAACAACTCACATTGGAGCGGGAAATGACTAACGCAACCATAAAGGGGCTCTGATAAGAGTTTATGATTAAAATGCATTGTAATATCATACAGTAGACCATGGGAATGATAACCGCTAATTATTCATTTAAAGATAACAAATTAAATTCGAAGCAATATCCACATCAGCTGTAAAAGCTGCAGATGACGTTTTGAGAAGTCACGGCAATCAGAGTTCAGAGGTCATCGAGGTCCAGATGTTTCTACACACAGCGCATCGTGTGTGTGTGTGTGTGTGTGTGTGTGTGTGTGTGTGTGTGTGTGTGGTGCTTCACAGCGCTGCTGACCTCCTGATGACGGCTCACACACACAGAAGCTTAGTCTACATGCAAGACGCTTTCTTGAAGTTGAGTTGTGTATTATCTTCAACTTATGACTTTCATTAATGTCAGTTATTATTTGACCCAGCTCACTTTTCCAGTCATGTACAGTCGTCCTATTCTCCATGATCCTAAATCCACCGTGGACTTTAAACACAAAACATGAGTTGCTGGATTGATGTCGATAAAGATTCTGGTGTCAATAGAAAACGATCACACGTGTCTTCAAATCCATAGAAACTGAGGTTTTATTCTGCTTTTTGCGATGTGTTTGCTCCCCATAAAGCCATCGGCATCTGGAAATACCAGTCCCATTTCATGTTACATATATATATTATATATATATATATATAATATTTATATGTATATATATATTTATATATATATATATATATATATATATATATTTATGTATATATATTTATATATATATATATATATATATATGTGTATATATATATATTTATGTACATATATATATACATAAATATATATATGTGTGTATATATATATATATATATATATATATATATATATATATATATATATATATGTAACATGAAATGGGACTGGCATTTTCAGATGCCGATGGCTTTATGGGGAGCAAACACCCATATATTTACACATATACGATGTGGACTTCGGGAAGGCTGATAGGAATCCTTTTCTTAGTAATAACCAATTAAGAGATTTGAGTTGCCTAAACATCGGCGACCATCGTCCGAGTCCTTTAAGAGCGTCAAATCCTTCATAGATGTCACCGGTTAAACTGCATTAGTACTCCTCAAAGTAAAGCGCCCAGTGTTCCCGACGGCTAAAAGAAAGCTGGACTTCCTCCATAGTGCGGCTCTTAAAGGGCAGCAGCATGAATTAAGGACAAAAATGTTCAGTTCCTGCTGAGTCCAAAACCCCGGAGGAGTTCAGTAACGTTCAGAAGCAGAGGAACGTCTACTCGCATCTCGTTGCTTTGCATTTGCAGAACTGGGAGAAAACCGGACCGTGAAGCCGTCCTTCCACCGGCTTCAACGCCCCGTAGAAAGTGGGAGGCGTGGCTACTGCCACGGCCGCTGGGGCGCCGGGTTGGGGTTGGGGTAGACGGGCGCCGGTGTCGAGTGGTACGAGGGAACCGGCGCGTTG
This sequence comes from Liparis tanakae, assembly GCA_036178185.1. Taxonomy (NCBI): domain Eukaryota; kingdom Metazoa; phylum Chordata; class Actinopteri; order Perciformes; family Liparidae; genus Liparis; species Liparis tanakae. The sequence continues at coordinate 13,749,678 of CM070089.1, read as the reverse complement.
GGGTGGGGCGGGTACGCCGGCGTTGGGTACTGCGCCGTGAGGTGAGGCTGACCCTGGGCCGGGTGGGCGGGCGAGGAGGCGGAACAGGGCAGGTGGAGGTAGAGCGGGGCGGACGGGGCGGGGGGCGCCGTCGGGGTCGCCGCCCTCTGCAGGACGACGTGGGGGTACAGCTGAGACTCGGAGCGGTAGAGACCGGGGAGGGACGCCTTCAGCAAACTCTCCTGACTCCTGGAGGAAAGGAAGAAGGTGGAGCATCAGCTGAGTGTTGGCCATCTCTAAACCTCCACAGGCGGTCTGCGGGCGTAACACGTCGAACAAGAGGCATACCGGGTATTCCATTAACAGACTCCACTCCCCAAAGGACTCTTACGGTTAACTCGAGATACAAGTAGCATCACACGGTTGCATAACTTTGAGTGACGACTGAAAGCTGCGCGGCCGATGTTTTCAGCCGTCACATCTGCTGAACCTTTGGAGATATTCTTGCAAATAGACAATCTGCTGTGGCTCAGTGGGGAGCAGCAACGTCCTTCAGAGGATCAGAGGGTCGGCGGTTCGATTCCCCGGCTCTGCTCGCCCATGTCAACGCCTCCTTGGGAAGACGCTTAACACCAAATTGTTCCGAATGTGTCTGAATGTTATTTACTGCTGGTTTTCAGGTGAAACTATAGCCCCTCCCACTAAAGCCCATTTACCATGTGGTGTCTTTGGCTGTTTTCTGTGTCGTTCTTTTCTTTTTCTTCCTTTGAAATGTGGAACTAAATGTGGAACGAATGCCGTTGGCGATTATTGAGACGAACTCCCAGAGGGGGCGAGTTTCCCCAGACCTGTGCATGCACTGTGGGCGGGGCATTCTCTACTCGTTGAATGGACGGCGTGAAGCGCTCTAGGCGAAGGTCCCGAGGGATCGAACCGTCGGTATGGTCGAAAAGGTTGCGAACGCCAAGCGACGGCGGAGTGCGGGATCTTCTTTTGTTCTCAAGACTCGAGCGCGGCTGTCCGGCTCACCTCTGGTATCCTCTGTTCTCGAAGCCCCCGAGCCCCCCGGTGAGGTAGAGCGGGCTGTCCGGAGCCAGGCGGGGGTTCATCCTCTGGGAGAGGTGGAAGATCTTGGGAGGAGGGAACGCCTCCCACTCGCCCTCCTCCCTCTCCAGCCAACACTCGCTGCGACGGGACGAGCGCTTGTCTCGGCGCCTGAGGAGAACACGACTTTAGAGGGTAAGGTGGCGCTCACACACCGGGGGGGGGGGGGGGGGGGGGGCACGTGTCTCAGGTGAGTTATCCTCTCCGCTCTCACCTGCTGCGTCCGACTTTCTTGGCTCGGTTCCGACTGGATCGCTCCTGCACGCAGCAGATGAGGAAGGACAGGGACATGGCGAGGATGACGATGCCGCTCACCACCGAGGCCAACACGGCCACCCTCAGGCCGCGGTCCTCGGGTCGGGGGATCGCTGGGACACACCAGATTTAAATAAAACATTTAAACGCCCTGGAACATGTTCGTTGGCCGGCGGCCCGATGGCGAGGCTCACCTTCGCAGACCGGCAGGTGGTTGCTCCACTGGGGTTTCCCGCTGCGGACCTGGCAGTAGATCTTGCCGCTGCCCACCAGCTGGTAGCCCTCCCTGCACCAGAAGGCCAGGGCGCTGCCGACGGAGACGCCGTCACCGCGCTCCACGTAGAAGGAGCCGCGGCGCGGCGGCAGCACGGGGACACACGACAGACCTGGGGGGGGGGCAACACGGCTGGTTAGGGAGGCTGGACGCCACCCAACGGGCAGCGGGCTGCGGGTTTGAAGCCTAACATTTGCCATTCTGTTTGTTGCCGTCTTGTTTTGGGGTCGTGACCTGTCCATGTCTGGGCGACTCTTCTGGTTGAAGGACAGTCCAATTGGCTAGTCGAGAGAATGTCATTTTAGGCACTTTCGGCATTTGCTTCACTTTTCTGAACCGGAGGTTCCCTATCCTCATATTTAGCCAAGCTTTGCATCCCTACAAACCCGGAGAAACGGAGGTAACAGCCGCCTCACGTCGGCACGCTGGAGTAAACAGAGAAGAAGAATGACGCCAGTGTGGAGCGAACAAACACAACACCAGTGGAGCCCACATTTAATAACAGCTTGTATTAAAGCCTGACAATATTGAAAGTGTGTGTTGGTTTTGGGTTGTTGATTATTTTTTCAGCTCAACTTTTTCAGCTTCTAAGAAACTTAAAAAATCCACTTTATGTCCAGGTAGTGTGTGTTGGACAAAGCGTGAGACTTCATTAGCTCTGTTTGTGTGTGTGTGTGTGTTTTTGTGTGTGTGTGTGTGTGTGTTGACTCTGCTCTCTCTTCTCTGTGTACTCTTTTCTGTCAGTTCGCTTCACATCCAGAAACGCTCCCCTGTCATCGCGGGTTGCCACTCACAGCGTTCAGAACCTGGCAACCCGACGCAGACGGCCAAACATCCCCTCCGCTGTGTTCTTCTCTGAACCCCCCCCCCCCCCCCCTGCCCACTGGTCTCTGTCAGGGAAGCACTCTGAATAGTTAGTGATTAAATAAAGATCAGGCTTTCTGCATTAAAGATTCAAACACAACCGTTCACAGAGAGAGGGAGGAGCCACAGGTCAGGGGAGACAGAGAACCATCAGAGGAGGTGGTATCGGATCTAATTCAGTTTATTTTATGTAGCCCAATATCACAAACTATAAATCTAACTTTAGGAAATAAGTTCATCCTTTTTCGATCGATCGATCGTATTTCTACGATAAACGTATCGCCGTTTCCAGTCTTCACGCTAAGCGTATTTCCCAAAACGCCGAGCCGCCGTCGTCGATAAGCCGCTTGTGGTTTGACGCGACCTCGACGACCTTGTGTGTGTTCCCCTGGCTGACCTCCGACCTTCCCAGGGTGACTCGCGCTGCGAGCCGTGGGAAGGTAATAATGAAGTTGAGTCCCTGCCAGCATGTTGGACCGACAGGAGGAGACAGAAGGAGCTCTTTGTCTGAGGCTCACCGCGAATTACCCGTGTGTGTGTTTGTGTGTGTGTTTGTGTGGGTGTGTGTGTGTGTGTGTGCACGAGTCATTTCAGGTACACACTGCGTCCCCACAGAAAGACTCTGGTGGTTGACGGGTGTTTGCAGGAATCCAGACGTTGCGTATGTCAACTTTATCCCATGCTTTGGGAATAATTCATCATCAGGAGTGAATGTTCCCTGTGGTACTGGTTCTGGTATTCTGGTTGTATTTGAGAGCCGAATCACATTGTTACCGGCACATTGAAAATGCAGAAGGTTATGTTTTGATCGCTGTGTATTTATTCATATATTTATTTATGTATTTATGTATGTATTTATTTATGTACTAATTAATTTAATTAATTAATAAATTATTATTTTTATTTATTTATGTATGTATGTATTTATTTATTTATGTATGTACTAATTAATTAATGTACTTATTTATTTATTTGTATGCGTGTTTCTCGCATAATTCAAAAAGTATTAAACCGAATCGCATGCAATTTGGTGGGATGATTGGTTATTATCCGGGGACCATTTGATTAGATTTTGGGATCTATCGGGTCAAAGGTCATGAAAAAGTCAAAATCTTCTTTTTACCATACCACGGTCAATTTGTATCCACTTGGCATGCAACTAATAAAATTGTTCATAATTCAATGCTCAACCTTGTGACATGTGAAGGGATGCGCTCTACCGAGTGCCCGTTCTACTTTTCATCGATAATATGCAGATCCCACTTCTAGCACGGCTTCCGATGCATCTGTACTTCTGGATGTCGGCCCGTCGTTAACGAGATTCCTCTCTCTAGAAATAGCCGAGAAGAGACAAAGGTAATTGGCTTCGCCCTCACCTTTAATCAGATTAGAGGCATTATAACATGTCACGTTTACGTTTGAGGCTTCTGGCTGACGATCGTATCCGAAGAGCTTCAGAGGGAAGAATAAGCAGCTTATGGTCATCGTGAAATAAATGCTCCATCCAGAGCTGGACTTTGGTGTTCAAGGTCAAACTTTTGGATAGACCACAAGAATCCGGTTGTGGTTGCCGACCGTTACCCATCTCTGGACTTGCTTTATTGTCCAGTGTTTCCTTTTGGAAGGAATATGAAAGGAGCAGAGAGGGAATATTTTAACTGATGACATCAAGGAAAGTAAAAATCTGTTGATATTTAAGAAAAAATTTAAAGACAAGACTCTGGAGAAATACATAGGTATCATCAATTAATGAAGCATCATAAGTAACGGTTAATGGGGACAAGTTATTTGTTGTTTTGATTATTGTTTTATGTAAATATGTATGTGTGTGGACTTATGTGTGTGTGTGTGTAGATGTATATGGGTTTGTGAATGTGTATGTTTGTGTGTATATGTTTGTGTGTGTGTGTATGTATATATATATATATGTATATATATGTATATGTACAGTATATGATTCTCTGAATTAAGTTTTCTCGTGAAATCATAGGTTAGGGCACTTATAAGCTTGTTAGCTTCGACCCTTTCGGTTAGTCGCTTTCTTCTTTTGTTTTAAAAAAATCGTACTTTTTGTATACTACCAAAATAAACTAAACTAAATAGGGGTGCATCATAAAAACCCTCTACGATTCCTCTGTACAGTAGGACAACACTTAGTCCCCCGGACGGGATGCTCTGCACCCCCCCTCTGGGCCAGATCCAAAGACTGTCCGCTAAGTAACTGATCCTCCTCATTTAGGAATTAACGCTCACACACTCAGGTCAAGAGGTCGTGTTACCGTAAAGGCTTACGGCTTTAGGCAGGATGAAATCAAGCTGCTCATCAGCAGCAACCTGCAGGGGGTCGTCACCGGGGGCGACCGCCCTGCGGCCTCGGCCCGTCACCATTCAGCTGGGTTTTATGAATATTAACGCCTTCTATATTTAACTGGATTTATTTGTCCTCTAAATGAAGACTGAGGCTGGTTTTATTCTCAAAAGGCTGAATGTAGAAGGAATAAAGGTAAACGCAGCCTGGATGAGGTGAGACTGAGGAGTCCAACGGCGTGAGGGAGGAAGAGGAAACAAATAAGCAACAGGAAGAGTCCTGCTTTCATCTGTTAATGGACGGGATAAGCTGTTTATAATGTCACACACACACACACACACACACACACACACACACACACACACACACTGTGTTGATATTAGTCACACCTCAAGGATTTGGATTTTTTTGGGGGGAAACTGTCGCACACAAGCACTCTGGTCTGGTGTAATTCATGCATGAGGTGCGATGTGGCAATCCAGCTGATCACCGATTTGTGTGTGTGTTTGTTTGTGTGTGTGTGTGTGTGTGTGTGTTATTAAAGTATAAAGTGCTTATTCTTGCTATTCCGGACTCAGAGCAGCCGTTATGAAACAAGCAACTGTTTATTCGCTAAACCTTTAAGAAGATTGGTGCCGAGTGCGTCCATTTCCAATGTGTGTGTGTGTTTGTGTGTGTGTGTGTGTGTGTGTGTGTGTGTGTGTGTGTGTGTGTGTGTGTGTTGTGCGTATTAGGCACGTGTCGCTTGCATTTTGTCCTCTGCTGTGGGCTATTTCTGCACGCACGTGAGGATATGGGCTATGCGAGTGAGATGGGGCGGGCCGAGGGACATCAGAACATCAGAGAGAGAGAGAGAGAGAGAGAGAGAGAGAGAGAGAGAGAGAGAGAGAGAGAGAGAGAGAGAGAGAGAGAGAGAGAGAGAGAGAGAGAGAGAGAGAGAGAGAGAGAGAGAGAGAGAGAGAGATTAAAGACAAAGTGACAGACAATAGATGACAGAGTTTGGGGAAAGTAAATGGGAGAGAGACATGCAAAGAGAGAGAGAGAGGGGGAGAGAGAGAGAGACCGGCGGAGAAGAGGGGAGGGGAGGGAGAGAGAGAGAGAGAGAGACCGGAGGAGAAGAGAGGAGCGGCTCATGCTCCAGTTGAGGTGAACTCATGCAAGCGGCGCTGCAGCTTCCTCTTCAGGCCGAGCTGCTCCAGAACAAACTGTCTTTAACTGCAGCATCACCTGCACCCTCCCCCCCACACACACACACACACACACACACACACACACACACACACACACACACACACACATTACGGCCTGCACGTGTTTACTTCCTAAACTTTCTGGGTGGGTTTCGAGGTGGAATCAAGACGTCTTTTGTTGTTTGTGTTTGTGAAGCTCTTTATTGAGTCTTTTGGCTCAGGGAAACAACAACAACAACAACTTTCAAACTATCTGGTGCAAACATTAAAGAATGTTTAAGTACTTGTGAAGTATCTTTAAATAACTTAAATAAATAAATAATAATACATTTAAATTAATAATAAATGTATGAATGCCAACGGTTCTGTGATGTCTGAAGGTCAACTGTACAGTATGTAAATATCTAAATATATATATCTATATATATATATATAGATATATATACTTCAGAGGCTCAAACCAACGAATGTCTGAAGCTTCACTATGACTTGCACAATTCATTTAAAGTTGTGTCTGTTATCCAGGGTAAAGAACATGAGCTGACATCAATTCAACTCTAATTGCACAAAATAATTAATTTCAGTGCTAAATTCAACTTTTTCCACTTCCGGCATGTGGCTGGAAAACCCCGACTGAGAAAGATGACAAGGGAAGAGGAGGAAGAGGAGGAGGAGGGGAGAGGACTGACTGACCTGTATAGTTTCTGGTGGCGCTGTGAGTTGGCAGAACCTCGGTCTGCGCCCCCGTCGTCGCCCCGGTCGGCCCCGGGGTCTCGGTCTGCAGGTCTGGCTGCAGCCGGGTGGCGGGGCCGGTCCCGGTCCCGTCCTCCGGCGTGGCGGCGGTGCTGCGCGAGTCCCCGGGACTCAGCGTGGAGCCCCCGGCCGGCACCAGAGCCCAGAGCAGGGGCCACAGGAGCGGCCAGAGGAGGCGGCCTGCGCCCCGAGCGGCGGGTCGCACTTTGGGAGACATGGGGGGTGAGGGTGAGGAGGGTCAGGTGACGAAGAAGACGAAGAGCTCTGCAAGAGGGACGAGGGAGGAGGGAGTCACAGCGTCCTCTCGTTTCCCCCCTCTGGTTTGTTGTCGGGTCCTCTCCTCTCTTCCTCTCCTCCGTCCTCCTCACTCCCTCGGCGGGGAGAGGAGCGCCTCCTCTGCGCTCATGATGCCGCGCGCTGCAGGACGCTAGAGGAGGAGGAGAGAAGGAGAGGAGAGGAGGAGAGGAGGAGAGGAGGAGAGGACGTGAGGGAGCGTGCGGCGTGTGTGTTCGGTACATCCAGTTGTCATCGTCTCTCTCGTGCTGCCGTTTCCTCTCCAGCCCTCTCCTCTCTGCCCCTCAGCTGCTGCTGCTCCTGCTCTCTCTCTCTCTCTCTCTCTCTCTCTCTCTCTCTCTCTCTCTCTCTCTCTCTCTCTCTCTCTGATCTCCCACTGGGCTGCTGACTTGAGCTCTTGCATAACAGTAACTCATGCACTGAGCTGTGCTGAGCTGTAACTCATGCAGCCTTAAGTCCTGGTATTCCTGTGTGCTTGTCTTTCCCCTCTAAGTGACTCTATTGTCTCTATTGTCTCTAGTGTCTTTAGTGTCTTTAGTGTCTCCAGTGTCTCTCATATATTGATTGGAGATCGGCGAAGGTGTCACTTCCTGGAAAACCGTCCAGACGGATCGATGGAGCACGGACTAGGGGGTTGGATTGTGTGTGTCCCGTTCGGCCACCGAACAGTCGCTGCTCAGGCTGTATAAAGTGCTTTTATTGTGAAGGTTTCACATTAAATAGATGTATGCATTAATATTAGAGACATTCTAAGTGTTTCGCGTTTGAGCGGCCGCTTCATCTGAGCCCTATTCCTCCGTCCTGGCTAACTTAGTTAGCTGGATAATTTTCAGGATAAGATTACTACATAACTCAGGATTTTCGAATCCACGAAGCAAATTCGGCAAAATCAGCACTAAAATCACTTAAGTTAGCCTGATCCAGCGCAGGCTAACTTAAGTTAGCTGGGTAAGCTTGCAGCTCCCCTCCTCAGAGATCCCATTGATGAAGGAGCGATATTAGTTAGGTTAGCGTTTTATAGGGAGAGAGTTCTTCCAGATCGCCAAGATCCGATATCGCGTGACGACTTCTATACGAGCGCTACCCCTTCTGCCCACCAGGGGGCAACGCAATTGCGCAGCTCGGCAGGCTGCATGTCGTACTTCCATTACCAGATTGTAAAAGGTTTCATCTTAGAAAGAAGAGCAAAGAACAGAATCAAAAGTTTGGATTGATTGACAGAGGGTTCATCTAATCATTTACAACGACGGCTTTTCGTGTAAAGTATGTACAAAATACAGAATAACCACTAAAGGTCAACGCCTGATGACAGATCGGCTCAGTCCCCTGGGGCTAACCCACCAAGATGTTACTGGTTGCTCCGGTTGCTCAGCTAATCTTTGCCACACTAAAACCAAGATAAACTCACAAGGTAATCATTTGCTCTGGAAGCCCAAAACACTTTTCGGATGAGGTCACTTTGCGATCACGTCTCCATCCAGAACTCCGCCCTCACACGCGGTACTTTCAGCTCACGGAAATGTCTCCGAGTCGTATGTCGCCATGATCGTCAAGATCAGAAGGTCGCGAGTAAGATGCTAAAAGATGTATATGTGACATGTTGGGGAATCAGTTCCAGCCAACACGTTCGCTAAGTTCCACGTGACGTGTTCCTGCGGTGGTTTTCACTTGAAACCACAAGGTGAAAGAACGGGACGTCCGTCCCCGACTAGCGTCCCCCGGGTCTGTTGAGCGTGTCCACCAGCTCCCTGTTGTGCGTCTGCAGCACGTGTATGTGTGTGTGTGTCGCAGGGCGATGCTCAGGTGTGATATCATGACCCCCGAAAACTCTTGTTGACGCTCTCTGGTCAGAAAGTCCACGCAAAGACGTGAATAATTGATGCACGACGGACCACAAATAGGAGAAAAGAGACGGGAAAGAAAGAAGAGGGGGAGAGCGATTGTAGAGGCGAGAGGGGAGCAGGCAGCGATGGCGTGAGGACAATTAGAGAGAGGAGGAGAGGAAGCGAGGGGATGAAGACAAATGAAGTGAGATCGGACGCTTTTCGCCCGAGAGATTCGACATCTATCAATCGTTGGGCCCGTAAAGGAGGAGGAGGCCGACTCCGCTGCCACAAACTACATTATTTACAGCCACGGCTTCGCCAAAGTGGACACATGAAGGGCTTCAAAGGACTGATGCAGGAATTTATTTTAAACCATCAAATTACAGCTTCACAAGGGTTCTACGGGTTCTTAAATGCACTTAAAGAGTTCCCGTCATTCAATCTGGAGCCGACGGTCCCGTGTTCTGGGTCTAATGACCAACGGGGACCATACTGAGCGAGGTCCAATACTGAGTGAGAACGCTGTAGACGGCAGCTTAATTTATGAAGATATTATTTTCATAATTTTATGAAACGTTCATATTTCACCTTTCACCAGAAAATATTAGGAAATATAGATAAATAATAAACATGTTGCCTCTTTTAGAGCTGATATTTTGAAGGATTGAGAGCTGTGGAACAGCAGCCTCATATGGACGTGTGTGTGTGTGTGTGTTCGTGTGTGTGTGTGAGTGTAATGCGTTCTTAATGTGATTCCTAATCTGAGGTCGGATTTCAGTGCAATCTGGCACGGCAGTGTCTGTTTACACGTGAGGTCTTTAACTCGTGTAATCCGTGAGGAACGGATCCCGTTTCCTTTTTTTCATCCCATCATCAACACAAGCAGAGCGATGAAAAACCTGAATTAAAAACGCTTTTAAATGATAAGAAACATGTGCAACCTTAAACAAATAAATAATAATATTTAGGATTAAAAAAGCTCTACCAACATTTTTTAATATTCATAGAAACATTATTAAATATAATAAATATTATTTCAGCCCACACAGCGACACGTCTGGTTGCTCTTATGAACAAAAGCGTGTTCAGTATTTACATAAAATATAAGCGGTACAGTAATCTGAGCTCTAGCTCATAGATGGAGAAGTGTGCAGCACCCCCTGGTGGTTAGTGGATGGTATTGCAACGTGATCTTCTCTCGGCACCTTCACTCAAAGATTAAGTTGTTTCCCCCCCCAAAAATAATAATAATAAATACATATAATAATATAAATACAAATATAAAATATGAGTAGATATGCAGTAAACTGTCTGTTTACGATTGTACAAACTTTATTTTAGATTATTGTTGAGATCCCATTTTTTTTAAATATACCAGATATGCCATGCTGCATTATGGGCTGTTGACACTCAGGCTGAGTGATCTCAAAGGCCACAGCTTACAATTTCATTTAAAAGTTTGATTATTGTCCTGTATCATTCCCAACTCTGACTTTGGACTCCTCCGGTTGCAAAAAATAAAAAAATCTGATTGTATAGAAATATGAGAAAAATGACCTCTACTCGTCACGTGAGTTATTATTCCCTCAGTGAACAATGAGACATGAGTTTATCCATGTTGGATGAACAAGGCAGATTTATTTATTTATTATTTATTCTATAGTATATTTATTCCATGTGGCTATGTAAGAGTGCAGCGGTTATTGTGTAGATGTTGTTTAAAAATAATAATTCTGTCTTCATATATTGCTAATTATTAAAGCGCCATTGCACCTCTTCCCTGAATCCTCTAGGGGGCAGTGTGTGACTTCCGGCTCAGCTGATTGGTTCCCTTTCAGGCCAGCGGACTGTTCCTCTGCGTAATGGTGGTGATGCGTTCACGATTCCTGTTTAGGGTCATGGGATTTCACATAACGTAATAAAAAACAAAAACAAAGTACAACTATGTGTTATTGTGTTATTATATCCAACACACACAAGAACCCTGCAAGTTGTATGCTTATGGTTATTTTTATATTCTATTTATGTATATTCAATGTTAATATTTCCATTTTATTCAGCAACCATGCCAATATAATATTATTTCTTAAAGTTACACATCATCTAAACCCCTCTAAACTCCCGTATCGAGGCAGTTTTGCTGCAACAACATCCGGATACGCGCACACGCGCACACCCACGCCCCTGTGAAAACTTTTACTCGCCCCTGATTGGTCCAAACAGGGCCAGAGGGTGTGGGCTAAAGCTGTGGTTAATTAGCATACCTATCCGGGCTCATAAATGTGGCGGCAGCCTCACCTGACGCCTCACGCAGCCCCACGCGGAGGAGGAGAGGGTGAGGTGTGCGCGGCACGAGAGTGGAAGTGATATTCTGATTTTTGGGAAGCAACGAGGTCACTCACCTCACGGTGCCACGCGCAGGGCCGTCCACAAGCCCGCGGTCTGTGCGTAAAAGCGCACAGCCAAAGCAGAACTTTACGCGCTCCCAGGAGACGGCTTCCCTCTCGCTCCTGCGGCCGGTGGCGGCGTGTGAGACCTTCCCGTCGGCCGGTCGGTGGCTTTCACTCCCGGTTCTGCTGCGTTGAGGCCGGTACCATCCAGAGCCCCGGGTCATCCATGAGGCTAGAGGCCGCGGCCAGGATGGACGTGTTCAGGAAGCTGTGGAGCGCGCGGAAGCTGATCCTCGTGGTGTTCATCCCGCTGTCCCTGCTCCCCTTGCCGCTCATCCACCCCACCAGCGTGAGTACGACACCGTGACTACTGTTATCTGTTGTACATGAAAGGGAAAATAAATGTTTAAAATGCCAGAAAATCGTGATTTTCAAATTAAGAGTCCAATGCAATTGGCTGGTAGAGAGAGAGATTAATAACACAATAAATCAAACTTAATATTACTGGTCACTTTGGAATAATTGCTAGTAAATTACATGCTGCTTACAGCAATATAGATTTTGAATTGTCTATCAGCACTTTAACACATACATTACATTAATAAATATATTATCGCACCACATAAATACCTAGAAAACACCCGATGCAGCTGATGTGTTGGGGTCCCTCTGAGTAGCTGCTAATGGCTCCACTGTCTTGATGGGATTTCGTGGTGTGTGAGTGTGTGTGTGTGTGTGTGTGTGTGTGTGTGTGTGTGTGTGTGTGTGTGTGTGAGTAAGAGAGAGAGAGACTAGAGATAGAGATTCAATCAAAAGGCACACTGTCCACTGTGTTGATGAATGCTCGTCTCGAGCTGTCCCGGTCACCAGTCGAGCTGTGTGTGTGTGTGTGTGTGTGTGTGTACGTTTGCGTGTGTGTGTGTGTACGTGTGTGTGTCTGTGTGTGTGGAGATGTCACGACATGTTGATGAGATGGAGATGCTGCTAGAGAGAGAAGGAGTGAACCACTTGATGCCCATTTAGACTGGTGCTCCATCAGTTTCCTCTCTCAGAAGTTCTCACTCATCTCACTCAGCTCATGTTTGTCTTTTATCAAACACCAAGGACACACACACTGCCGAGGACACACACACACACACACACACACACACACACCTCTGTCTCAGCCTCACGGCACAGAAACCAATAGTTTAGCATTGTTCCGTTTGCTGCGTCTTAATATCAAAACTACAGATTTAGGCCATGAACTGATATTTGGCATCTTCTGGCTATTGTAATTTAACTTAAGTTATTTACAGACACACACATAACATCCAATTTTAAGTGGACCAGTATTCACCTTTAAAAGTGTTAAAGTTATTTGAATTTAAGAGCAGTAGATATAAATATTTGTTGTGTACTTTAATGCCAAACGTTAAACTGTAGTAGTGTTGCCGAGTTAATCTTTTTTAATATGGCACTTTGCTGGTCTAGAGACACCGATTTGTCGAACTATTGTTAAGCCTCCAACGTCTCATATTGTTCTGGATGTGGGCCGAGAGGGTCGGACCCATCCGGTCCAGACGGAGCACATCGGCCCAGTGTCCGTCTCTCATGTGTTGTAACGACATACAGTTACAGCTTCTCTATATAATATATAATAATATAATATAATATAATAATAATGATTCTTAATCTTCTCTTTTCAAATCTGACGGAAAAGAATGTCTCTTATTATCAACTATACTGTCCTCTCTCTATTATTATTATTTTAATTCTTATAATAATTATATTAATTATTATTAATTGTATTATAACAATTATTATAATATGAATAATAGTTATTATTCATATTAATTATTGTTCATATTATTATTCATATTATAATTATTATAACAATTATATTAATTATAATTATAATTATAATAATTATTATATATTATTATTATATACTTTCATAAATCTCCAGCTACCTAGATAAAAAAATACAGCTTAAATTCATTATATTTAGTTTTTGTGAGAAACTGATGCTTTTTGCTATGACTCACTTTAATCATAATTCATGAGAGGCATCGGACTGACAAACACCAACAATCATAAATCATGAAATATAATTGTGTCTGGTGGCACTGAATTAGACACGCACAACTGGACAACATGTTTACATGTATTTTAAATAAACACGCGTGTGTGTGTCGCTAACGTTCTTGTAAATAATCCTGCAGTCACACGCTCATTACGCATCATTAATATTTACTTCCAGCTGTTTTTTTTGAACACTCGCCAACAAACTGACTGCCCGAGGTGTGACATGTGTGTGTGTGTGTGTGTGTGTGTCTGCATTATGGAGGGTCTCTGCTGCGTCACGGGTACATGTACTGCATACGCGTCTTCTTTTAAACGTCATTCACATTCAGAGGAACCGTTTCATGTTCAGATGTCGTCCGTCGGCCAGGCGGCTCTCGGGCCGGGGGCCTTCCCGTCACGCCCGGCCCGGTGGGCGTTTGGCCCGAGCCGGCGTCGCAGGACGAAGCCGACCGCGAACAAAACCTCACTACAAAGAAAAAGAAAGAAACAATCGGAGCAATTAAGTTATATAATCACCGAGCAGCACGCTGGATTTCGGCCCCCACGTGGTTTTCCTTTTACGACACCGGGGACCCCAGACTGTGTCGAGAATGTGACAGCAGAGAGAGAGAGTGTGTACGTGTGTGTGTGTGTGTGTGTGTGTGTGTGTGTGTGTGTGTGTGTGTGTGTTTGGAGTAGTACTGTGTCCAGCTGCAGAAAGACAGGACATCGGTTGGATGCAGTCAGGCCAGGTCAGAGGGACGGGGAGAGAGACGTGACAAAAATCCAAGGCCAATGGCAAACACATACGCGTGCCATTTTGCATCCCCATACAAACGAACAGCTGTAGAGTCGTCGAGGACAGCAGAACGTCTACTCGGATGCAAAGAAAGTTAATGCGTTTAAACTTTAAAGTACGATTGTAAATACCATCATTACTGTTGAGTGCTTGTGTTTAGCTGGTTTCTCACACCTCACTTAATGTGTGTGTGCGTGTGTGTGTGTGTTAATGTAAAGCCCATTCAGACCTCTGCTGATTGGGTCATGAATAGAGGTTTCCAGCGGTGACCTAATCAGTGCTTACGTCCCTGTGTGTGTTCTTCTGTCCACCGATACAAAGAGATGATGAGAGGATCAATGGGCGTCTGCTGAGATACACCATCGGCCTGTCAGCTGGTAAACTGTCAGTCTGAGCAAAACGTCCAACTCATCTGATTGAAGTTTTTAGGTCATGGAGATATCTGGACCTGCAGCATCCTTTAGACCACGTGGGCAACTCTTTGATCGGTTCATTCTAGACATGAGGGCGTAAACACAGGAGCGTCTCTTCTCCGCGGCCCGAGACACTCATCAGGGTGGGAACGGCAAAACGGACCCGGAGGAATAGAATGTTGCCCCTGATGTCACGAGGAGGCAAACAATCCCCATCATGATAATAATAATACATTTATTTTATCAGGCGCCTTTCAAGGCACTCAAACACATTAAAACAGTTACAGTTAAGACAACCGATAATTTAATAGCGTTTTATTTGTGTTGTTTGTTGTGTGTGTCCTGTCTGTACTTCCTGTACGAGGTAGGTACACAGACAACAAAATCAATAAATATAATGTTTAATTATATAAAATAATAAGAAATAAGTTATAATTGTTAATAGTTCTTAAAAAAATTATAATAATGAATAACTATGAAGAAATAAGAATAAAATTAAATATGGTTGTCTGATTTATGTTTTCTGTTTGTTTTTTGTATAGAAAACACTTTGAATCTGTAGAGTACTGCCTAATAGTCTTATTACTGCCTAATAGTCTTATTACTGCCTAATAGTCTTATAATTGTTTAATAGTCTTATTATTGCCTAATAGTCTTATTATTGTTTAATAGTGTTATTACTGCCGTATAACCTTATTACTGTCTAATAGTCTTTTTATTAGCATTTTTATGACAATTGCTAATGTCCTATAAGTCTAATTAAGTATATATATATTATTTTTGAACAAAGATTAAATGTTATTTGAAAGTTTCAAAAATTGCCATAATTTATTTTTAAGTGCTCTTTGAGTTCAGTCAGTAAGGGAAGCAATTAGCCCCCTAAAAACATGTGAACGTCCTCCCCTGCACACACACACACACACACACTCACTCTCTCTCTCTCTCACTCACTCACTCACTCACTCACTCACTCACTCACTCACTCACTCACTCACTCACTCACACACGTTGTCTCGTTCACTTCAGGCCCTCGAGCCTCACATTCCTACGTTCTCACAACATTTTGCTTACATCTTCTTTTCTCTTTAACCCTGGGCTCCTGCTGCTCGTCTGACCTCTCGGCCGACGCATCGACTGAGTTCATCGGCCTGAAGCAGCGGTCCTCGTGTGGCAACCGCCCTGATAAACTGAGGCCGACAGTCGATGCTCAGCGACTGCTGAATCAGACCCGAGTTCAGTTAGCCGGCCATATCTGTCTCTCTTTGTTTGTTCTCGGGCTACATACACACCAATACGTTTTACACCAATACGCTTTGAACCGGAGTTTTAAAAGGAGAAGGATTCTCGTTGGCAAGTTTACTAAATGTTATCCATGCGCTTTTGTTCCTTTACACTTCCTGAGTGAACGTAGCTGCCACATCTCTTCCACTCTTCCCCTCTTCTCAGCCTAAATGACAGATTAGCAGTCCGACACCTATCTTTACTTTAATCCTGATGTTTTAGTTTTCTTAATGTATCTCTCTAACTTTGTTCTGCTTCACTTTTTCAAAGTCAAGCTTTGCAGGCAGAATGTTCACATATTTTAATGTGATGTGTGAGAGTTTTAAACCTTTTGAACCGCCTCATTACAAACATATAATCATCTTTTTTTTAATTCGGACCTGAAATTTTTATATTTTTTCCGTGTGCCATCTTCATTTAGTAACATATATATATATATATATATATATATATATATATATATATATATATATATATATATATATATATATATACTGATATGTACACATGTGAACAAAATATATATATTTTTCAAAAGTTAAAAATGTAGAAATAGCTCTAGTGGTTGCAGAGATACAGTTTTTTTCAGAGATGCATAAATCATATAAAACATGTGGCCTATGCAAAACACCTGGAGTGATCTCTGTAAAGTCCTCGGTCTGACCGCCTGTTCGCTCTGGACCGGTCGGCCATGCTTCATCCTGAAGTCCTGTGGCGAATTCTTTCCCCTCGGGGTTTATTAATTTGAGATTAACTGACCTCTTGCTGGCCAGATGTCACGATGGATGTTGCTACACGCTCACACAGCAGGTGGCAGGAGTGGAAAGTGCGCATGTTCACCAAATGTGGGTTGCAGGTTAAAGGATAAATCACTCCATCCAAATCATTATTTTCAACAACAAGAAGGCCGTGGTGTCATTTCTAACAGTGCCCCCATGTTGTATTTGAGTGTACCTGTAAGGACCCATCCTGGAATTTGGGATATAGAAGTGTGAAAGGTTACTTGAGAGTCTTGGTAATCTTCAGAAGGTCTTAATAAATGTCACAAGGTTCCTCCTGAGTCTCCAGGTTGGGGAGCCGGTCACTAAGCTCTCTGCTGTGGCCACAGAGAGGCCGGTATGTCGATATTATACAACCATTACCAGATTAATGCAACATTAACGTGCGTGTGTGTTTGTGTGTGTGTGTGTGTGTGTGTGTGTGTGTGTGTGTGTGAGTGCAGCCCAGTTAGATTAATTAGAAACACCCAAGCTACTCATACATGCACGTCACGCTAATCACAACAACTTTATTACTACCCGTCTGATATCTGTCCGGTAAATATCTTGTTTCTCAAAGTTGCATCTAAATAAACAGAAAGAAGTCTGAAGATGAGTGTTATCTGCCCGGTGATTAAGACGTAACGGTTCCTCTGTGTTCTCTCGTGTGCAGGAGGCCTGCTGTGCGTACGTTCTCATGGTGACCGCGGTGTACTGGGTGTCCGAGGCGGTTCCCCTGGGCGCCGCCGCTCTGGTGCCGGCCTTCCTCTATCCGCTCTTTGGGGTGCTCAAGTCCAGCGAGGTGAGTCTCGATGCATCGTCAGCCGTCTGTCTGTTAGTAGTTTATAGTTTATAGTTTTAGTGCAAACATTTTCTCAAGGGAAAATGGGGAAAAAAAAAAAAATATATATATATATATATATTTATTTATATATATACTGATATATATATATATTGATATATATATATTGATATATATTTATATACATATATATATATACATATATATATATATATATGTATATATATACTGTATGCGTACAATATAATCTATGCATTGTGTATTTTTTATTTTAGCATTTTTGTTACCAAATAAGGGTAAACTTCTGTTTCCCCGTTAGCTGTATGTGAAAATGTGGCTTATTTGGTTTATTACATTTTCCAAAGTTGACCATGACTTGAGCCCCCCCCCCCCCCCCCCCTTACGCTCTCCCAATAGACAAATGAGCGTGGCGCTGATTACATAATCTCATCACATTCACATTGTTTGCCAGTGTGATTAGAAATTGCCTCGTAAACAAAGAGTTCAGATTGCTTCAAGAGGAATGATGACGCTATGACACCGAAGCATAAACACGGTGACCTCTATCGACCTTTTAATCTAGATTATGCTGAAATGTGTCCGTTTGCATGCGATACCGACAGCTCCATCGATGTTTCTATTTACACACTCGATAACCGAGAATACCGATGTGTGTCTCCACGTCTCCGTGTTCTCAAACGAGGGTTCTCTTGCAAGTGGGCCACCTTTTTTACTCCAGAGAAACTCTCTAAAGCTTGTAGGGCGCCACAGCAACGCATAGCGAAGCTGTGCCGGTAGTGAGAGTCAGCTGATCAGATTACTGTTCATGTGGATGTAAAGAAGTCCAGATTAGGAAGAAAAGGTTTGAAAGCGCCGAAACAAGAACGCTCCAAGAACGCTCCAAGAACTGAAGGTTTCTTCCTTTTTTTCCCATGTGAAACATTCTAATAACTATATTCATTTCAGTTTATTTTATATAGCTCGATATCACAAATTACGAATAAGCCTCCGAGGGCTTTATACAATCTGAACACGTACGACATCCCTGACCTTTGACCTCTCACATCGGATCAGGAAAAACTCCCAAAAAATAGAGAAAAAGAAACTTTCACATGGGATAAAAAGGATGAAACATTCAGGAGAGCAACAGAGTCCTCTCCACTGACCCCCCTGTTGCTCTTTTAGGTGATTTCAATTAGTTTTAAGAGTTACAATGGTAAAGGGAGGAGCAGAGTTAGGAGCATGCCCCTGCTGCATCCTGGGTAATTTCTGTCCTTGTGCAGCCGGTTGTAGGTGAGAGGTGAGGAGACGCGTCTTACACAACACGTCGAGGTCGGGGGACCCTGCGGGTGGGAAGTGGGGCAGATTAAAAAGAACAAGTGGGGAACTGTAAGTGTTGATCCCAAAAATGAAGAAGGGGGCGGGGGGGAGTGCCTGAAGGAGAACACAAAAAAAACAAAAGGCCCCCACGTCTACTTTCATCTTTCTGAATTTGAATTGACTCAAGCTTTTATTTTGAAATGCTCCTCTTTCGTGGTTTGGGGACCAGGTGGCGGCGGAGTACTGCAAAGACACCACGCTGCTGCTCATGGGCGTCATCTGCCTCGCCGCCTCCATCGAGAAGTGGAACCTGCACAAGCGCATCGCTCTGCGCATGGTGATGATCGCCGGGGCCAAGCCGGGCATGTGAGCAGCACGCACACCCAACACACACCCAACACACACCCAACACACACCCAACACACACCCGCCACACACTCACACACACACACTCCTCAGAGCGGCTCTCCGACATCAGTGGTTCGCCCCTCTAGTGGGGCACAGTGGTACTATTCAATTCAGTTCAGTTTATTTGTAGAGCCCATTTTCACAAATTACAAATTCCCCTCAGAGTGCTTTACAATCTGTACACATAGACATCCTGACCTTTGACCTTTGACCTCATATGGGATCAGGAACAACTCACTAATAACCCTTCAGGGGGAAAAAATGAAGAACCCTTCAGGAGAGAACAGAGGAGGATCCTCTCCAGGTGGACAGAACAATAGATGTCATGTGACCAGAAGGACAATAGAGTTAAAGCACATTCAATGAATATGACAGAGTGGATGAATAGTTGGTAGTCGGCATATTCCACGATGGAGACCTCCACCATCTGGGGGTCTACTCCAGGTGGGGTGGCAGGAGGAAATGCAGAAAGAAGTTTTTTATGGAGATCTTCACATATTACTCTTAAATTCATAATCTTTGCTCTCAAATTAAAAATATTTGCTAGATAGTTAAAAATTTATAATATTTGCTCTTAAATTTATAATATTTGCTCTTAAATTCATAATATTTGCTCTTAAATTCATAATATTTGCTCTCAAATTAAAAATATTTGCTAGATAGTTAAAAATTCATAATATTTGCTCTTAAATTAAAAATATTTGCTATCAAATAAAAAGTATTTGCTGTCAAATAAAAATATTACACAAGTTCAAATGACGCGGCATAAAACTAAGTCATTATTGAAGACATGTTGAAGTGTGTGTACCCCCGTGTACACATTAACGAGGCGCCGTCAACGGGTCACGCTTCTGCACGGCGGCCAAGACTCGCCGCTTCTTGGCGTTTTGCCAATCTCCGTGAGATCGGCTTTTTCTGCCGCCGCCCTTCAAAACAAAAGCTCGACGAACTTGTTTGCATTTTTCTAACAAAGTGATGGCACATTTGGTTCACTTGAAAGTAATTTCAATTTTCTTTATTCTATTGTGTGAAAAAGTACAAAGACGTGATGCCCTGTGGGTCCCCCAGGTTGGTGCTGGGCTTCATGTGCTGCACGGTGTTCCTGTCCATGTGGCTCAGCAACACGTCCACCACGGCCATGGTGATGCCCATCGCCGAGGCCGTCCTGCAGCAGCTCATCTGCACCGGCCTGGCCGACGGACCCGGCGACTCGGACACCGCCGAGGCCCCCGAGGGCGACAGCGGTACGTCCGCCGCCGCCGGGCGAGGTTGTTGAACTTTATACCAGCTTCTTTCCAAACACACGCAACAAATAATCCGTCTTACGCGAAACATGTGTTGGTAGAAATGTTTGCAGAGGGGATGGATCACGGTAAAAACTCAAAAGTCACAAAAATGCGACGTGTGTTCAGAAAATAGTCGCAGGAATAGTCGATCCTGATTGTGTCAAACATTTCAGGCTTGTGATTGTTGTTGTTGTTGTTGTTGTTGTTTTCTGCAGCTGTTTTAGAAAAAGAAGAGAACTTTGACAAAAACCAGCTGGAGCTGCTCTATCGCACCGACAGGTACGCGTGTGTGTGTGTGTGTGTGTGTGTGTGTGTGTGTGTGTGTGTGTGTGTGAGAGATTATTAGCAGCTATTTCTCCACAATTATCCCTTTTTTTTTGTCCGTGATTGCAATTCCAAGAATGTAACTCAGTCCCACTTCAACCTTTAAAGCACATTTCACTTCCTCTTATATCTTCCTTGTTTTTTTATTGCTGATTGAATAAGGAGCTGAAGCCGGGATACGAGTCAACGTTTCCCTGGTTTTCCTCGTATTGAAGTGAATTTTTTAGTTTAAAAAAAGGCGAATTGCTAAATTAAACTACAGAAACATTTCCACGCTAAATCATCTAATCTGCTTTTAGCTTTTTGAAGTCATGTGACCATGTTGTGGTTTGTTGATAGTCATAGCTTTTAATTTCTTTTGCATTCACGCTTAAAAAATGTAGATTTGTTTTCTTTCTTCATTTTTGAAGATGATCTCTCTGCGTCGTTCGTGTTTATTTGATTACTTTATGCATTGATGCAAAATCCCCCACATTCGATATGTGTGTTGGAGGCATGGCCCTGCAGCATCAACAGGCTCGTCGGACATCTGTAGTCGTTGTGAAGTCCTCATGTTCTCTCCTCTCTCTGGCAGCGACTGCACCAAACACAAACAGGAGCTGGAGCTCAGCGAGGTGAGAAGAGACGCTCCAAGGATCTGTTTATTTGCCGAGTAGACGGAAGTCAAACAATTAGAAATAAACGTTTTGACGTGAAACTTCTCTGAGTCCGTTGCTCTGGTTCTCAGGTGCAGATCGTGGAGTCCAACGGTCTGGCTCTCGCCAGGCACACCAACGGACACCTGCCGCAGGTGAGCGACACACACACACACACACACACACACACACACACACACACACACACACAACAACATAATTTTTTCCCCTTTCCTACACTGCAAAAATTCAGCCTAAAAAACAAGAAAAAAAAGTAATAAATTGAGGGAATATTACTTGAAATAAGCCAAATTATCTGCCAATAGAATAGGAAAATTTGACTTGCCAAGATTTCATAAAACAAGTGAAATTCTCCAACATTAAAACTGCCTTGTAAGAAGAAATATCTTGTCAGTCAAAAAAAGGCATAGATTGCCCTTATTTGAGATATTTCATTTTACTTAAGATTTTAATTTTTGCAGTGTATTCGTTCACAACAACCCCTCTCGCCGCTCGCTCTCAGGTTGCGATCGATATCCCGAACGTGAGGCGGGTGAAGACCCGGAGGGACTCCCAGTATCCCACCAAGAGGGACCACATGATCTGCAAATGCCTCTCGCTCAGCATCACCTACGCCGCCACCATCGGAGGCCTCATCACCATCACCGGCACGTCCACCAACCTCATCTTCGCTGAGCAGTTTAACACGTAGGCCTGCACACACACACACACACACACACACACACACACACACACACACACACACACACACACACACACACACACATCTTGAAAACAGCATGGGGCGTGTCTAGACATTGTTCTGAAGCTCGTGGGAGGGGTTTGCTGGTGGAGAGCTCATTTTAGGTCCCGACCGGGATGTGAGTCCCCATGGGTC